>NW_004624864.1:3185528-3219974 GCF_000247695.1 Heterocephalus glaber | reverse complement strand
GGCCTGGTACATCTGGGGCCATGGACCTAGGAAATGCCATTTGCCCACCCTGCAGCGGTGAGGATGCGGTGGCTGGCGTGAGGAGCTCCGTGCGGGGCCCCCAGAACCCGGGAGCACCCTCCTGGCCAACCCTCACCCACACCCGCTGCCACCCTCTGTCACCACCAGAGTGGGGGCTGGAATCAGGCAGTGAAGGCAAACGCAGAGCCTAAAGACACGCCACAATGTGCAGTCTGCAAATGAACAATCCCTCCTTGCAGTCTTTCTTGAAAATCGAAATTAATGCAAAGCACCCATGATGAACCCGATGCCAAATATCTAGCCAAGCTTCAGCAAACCCACTGTGGCCACAGCCAGACTTTGGCGATCTCTGTGCAGAGTTAGGAGGCTTCAGGGTAGGGACGACTCAGCCCCCAGACCCCTGCTGGGCGGGGCATATTGTCACCCACCGGCGCAGCAGGGCCAGGGAGCTCAGGGGGAGCAGGCCAGGTTTAGTCCCCCTCCTCTGCTCTCCACGAGCCCCGCAAATGGGGAAGTGGCCGTGGGGTCACTTCTGGGCCCTGTTGCAGAGTAACAAACCGCGCAGGCATTATCTCCCGCCCAACGGACTGGAGCCTTTGCTGACCAACCTGATGGGGATTGGCCAAGCCCAGGGCCCCAAATCCTGGCCACTGGACTCCAGGCTTGGGGCCTTCCAGGTGAGGAGCAGGAGAATAGAAAGACCCCACCATCTTCCTCAGGCCGGGGCCCAGCCAGGGCCACCACTTTGCTTTGTGGTGGGATGACCAGGGTCCCCGTGTCACTCTCAAGAGCCAGCTCCGCCGTTAGCATGGCAGGCGCTGTTTCCTGCCGCAGATGAGGCGGGGGCATCTCAGAGACTTCCTGTGAGTGCCGAGGTCACACAGCGATTCAGAGAGCAGCCAGCAGCCGGTCTTCTGGCCCCCTAGCTGCCCTCTTCCACCCTGCTCTGAGGTCTCCCTCCCGCCCAGCCGAGCCTACTTTGTGCCTCATGTCAATCGTGGGCAAAGACAGCAGAATGACTCCAGTGACCTCGCTGACCACCATGGTGACCTTATCTGACTCAAAACCAAAGCTAATTTTCAGGGATTCAGCCCACCCGGACCTAGGCCCATCATGGTTCATTTTTCCCTTTCTTCATACTTCATCCTACAACACACTGGACGTTGCCATCTCTCTGCATGTTTCCACAGCCCAGAGTGGGTGTGGCTGGACCCAGGGTGTCTGGCTCCCGCCCGGGGTCCAGGCCGATGCAGCCAGTGGCGTCATTGCTTTCAGCATCCTGGGCGCGCCCGGGGCTCTCACTCACTGCTCACAGTTACATCCACGGCAGCTTGAACTCTGCCTCCTGTCCCAGGACCCCAGCCCACTGTTGGGTGTCACCGCCTTGGGACCAACAAGACCCCAAGCCCCGCAGCCCCCCAGCAGAGCCCCGAGGATATGGCAGGGCCTCCCTCTCCTGCAACGGATGGTGCAGGTGCAGGGGAGGCTGTGGCCTGGCCTGTGAACAGGCAGTGGGGTGCCTTCCCCAAGCCAAGCCCTGCAGTGCAAAGGGACCTGGGACCCCGTCCTCAGAGGAGACAGGGCTCGCAGAGTGCAGGAGCCTGTGGGTGCAGGAAGGCTGCACGCATACACGCAGCCATGTGTGGGGTGTGAGGCCACTCTGCGAACACTGGGGGATTTGCTGTGGAAAAAGAGACTTTCTACAATGCACAAGGAGCTTCCCATCCGGGAACCCGCAGGGTGGAAGGGCAGGAGGCTGACAGGAAGTGGACACGGAGCAGGACACGGAGCAGCACACGGAGCAGGACCTGAGCTCAAAGCCTCCCCCTGCCCTCCGGGACAGTGCCTGGCGGGACTGCAATGACCACCCAGCCCTCACACAGAGTGCTCTGAGGCTGGCCGCCTCGGGCTGACTGAGAAACGGTGTCCAGGCCCCGCAGGGCTGAAGCTGCTGAGGGGCAAGGATTGGGCACCCACACCCCGTGCTCCCAGGGGTGCATGGGTCCAGGGTCCTGCTGATTTCCTGATCTGGGCACCAAGCAGGTCCTGGGGTGGGTGGAGAGCGATAGGGGACCCCTAGACTGGCATCCCCTGAATCCCTGAGGGCCCGTGAGACATGGATGGGCTTTCAGCAACACCTGCTACCCTGGGGCCCAGGGCAGGGCTGCGGGTCGGGAGCCGCCTGAGCCCATTCTGCTGCCTGGCCGGCCTCCATGCTCGACTCCTCTGGGAAAGCTGTGGAGCGGGACACGCTGCAAGGAGCAATCGCCACAGGACAGAGGGGGTCTCTTCCAAAAAGCAACTTTATTGCAGGGCGGCGGGGGGAGAGAGGAGCTCCGCCCGGCCGATCAGAAGGAGCAGGCGAAGGGAAGCTTCTGTAGATGGTTGGTGAGGCTCCAGCGGCCGCCCAGGCAGGCAGACGGAGAAGACATGCAGCCTCGGGAGCTGGGGTTGGGGGACCAGCCGCCCTCCCCGGGCAGCGGGGCCTCTCCCAGGGCCTCCTCGGGGGGCGCCGCCCCAGGCTGCCTCACCTTGGGAACCCCGGGTCACACAGGGGCTGTGGGGATCCCGAGTGGAGGGCTGGCGGGGGCCCAGTATGCAAAGTTCCAGGAGCTTCTGTCCATGCGGAGGAAGCAGCGCCGCCAGCGACCCTCGGGAAGCTGTCGGGGAGGAAGCGTGTGGGGCACACGGGAGCTGGAGGGAGCGGCACCGCCCGCTCTGCCCCCGCAGCTCCGGGTCCTGGCCTGCCGAGCCTCTGTGAGGGTGAGTGGGCCCAGTCGCCCAGCCCCTCTTACCCAGCCCACGAGCTGCTCCGATCCAGACGCTGCCCACGCTGAGCCCCTGGACGCGCACTGCACTTCGGAATTGAAGGCGAAATGGCGGGTGGACATGAGGTTGCCCCGGTAGCACCTCTGGCACACGGACTGCAGGGCAGGACGGGGTGGAGAGAGCGTCCAGGATGGGGTGCTGGGACCGTGGCTGGGGTCCCCACGCCCCACGGCCTCCTGCTGTCCACAGTCACATAATGACGGGAGAAAAGCCTCCACAGGACCCTGCCCCTCCCTCTCAGCCCAGCGTCTGAGGAGACCGCAGACCTCAGAGGGGGGAGTGGGAAAGGCCAGGATGCCCGACGTGCACTCACCTGAGCACGCTTAAACTGCATGGGCGGGCCACCACGACGGATCTGCAGGCTTTGCACCCAGGGCTGCCCACGAATTTCACTGTGTCCTCTTCCTTAGGACACTGGACACCCTCGCGCCCCATGTCCAGCTCCGCGCCGGAAGCCACCGCACCCTCCAGGCCGTCTGCAGCTCCGGAGCGCCCTCCGCCTCCTCCTACAGCTGCATCAGCACCCCAGCAGGGCCTCCCAGGGCCCCCTGCCACTGTCTCCCCACCCTGGGCCGGGCGTTCCTCTCCCCGAGGCTGCTGCAAGCCAGCGCTTCAGTCCCGGCAGGGAGAGAGAGCCGGGCCCCTCCCGCGTCCTGGTCCTCCCAGCACCGCGGACAGCTCCGCCTGGGCCGGCAGCCGGACCCCGCCTGACCCGTCAAGGAAGGAGACAGAGAGGGTCAGAGAGGAGACTCACCGAGATGCCGCGAGGATGCCACCACCACCAGAAGAGCCAGGCGGAGAGGGCGCTTCATCTTGGCTCGTCCTGCAGGGAGGAGACGTGTCACACGTGCGCACACTCAGAGCAGGCGTCAAGAACTGGGGAGCTGGGTGGAAACCCAAGGCAAAGCGAGACTAGAGGTCAGTGATCCCGGCACTCTGGGAGGCTGTGGCAGGAGGATCCCAGCCCTGCAACTCAGCCTCCCTCAGGGGAAGTGTGCAAGGAGCCGCCGATGCCTGGCCACCCATCCAGGACCCCAGTACCCTCCGCCCCCCTGAGGCCAAGGCCACCGGTCACCAGAGCCAGCTGCACACAGCTCCCTCCACTCCCGGTGCCTGTGTGCAACCCTCGGGCCTTTAAAGAGATGTGTGGGGAAAGTGGCCAGGGAGCAGCTTCCCCATGAGAGTCCTTTCTTCACCTCCCAACTGGCCCGGCCCGGCTGGCTGCTCTTGCTCCCAGCAGATGCTCAGCCGCAGCTACCTGGTCGTGGGCCTGCGGATTCTGGACACTTGCGAAGGGGTCTCAGCACCACCCCAGAGCGGGTGAAGAAAGCGTTCCTCTGGTGTGAGAAACCCCAAATACACATAAATTGAAGAGAAAGTAAAAGGCAGGAAGTGGGGGACAGGTCTTGTGTAAATGGAAAGGGGATCGAGAGATCATGCTGGAGAGGGGGTGTGAAAGAATCGAGATGCGATTCGTGCTCGGACTAAGCCCACGAGGGCCGTGCCGGCACCGAGAACGTGGCCCAATACTGATAAATGAAGGAGCCGACATCTATTAGCATTCAACCTGACGCCAGGTAGATTTTACAGTTTGGAGACTGAATCCTCCCGACAGAAAAGCAGCTGATCCTATGAAGAACTTCTACAACGTCACCTGCAGTGTGGCTGTCACACCGGAAGTGCCTGCACCGGGGCCAGGTGCATCTGCATCCTGCAGAGAAAGTCGCCTGTGAGCACCACAACAGCAGGACCTGGGCCGCGGGGGACCCTGGGAAGGATTTGGTCGCCTTGGTGCGCTCAGAGCTCGGGACAGCAGGGCAGGCAGAGGGAGAGGTGCTTTCCCTCCTTCTACGTCCCTGCATTTCTCCAGTGGCTGTGCTCAACGTGGGCTGCACCTGTGATTTGGGGAGTGGCTTTGGGAAAGTGCTTTATTTTATTGCAGATGTTGCCCCAGGAACCCCAGGAGCTGCCTGCCTGCAGGCAGATGTGGGCTCTGTGAGCTCCCAGGGGTGCAGGTGGCTGGCACCCTGATCCAGTGCCCACCCTGGCCAGCGCGGTCACCACACTGGGCATCACCTGGCAGTGACCACTGCACTCTTCCCACTGCTGTGCCCCATGCGGCCTCGCTCGCCCTTACAAGGGGAACCTGCCGCCCCTGCCAGGGGAGGGCGAACACAAAGCTGTGCAAATGCAGAGGGTTACTGTGCTGCAAGGCACATTGCCACAAGGCCCCGCAGAACCCGCCCCGCTCCGAGCACGCTCATCCCACGGCCAGCTGGCTTCCGAAGCAGCTCTGGAGTCCGCTCTCACATCTTTAGAGGTGTGATCAAAAATACAGTGACTGCTGCCGTCAAGTCCCACCCGAGGAAAGGCAGCTGGTAAGAGCACAACGCTGCGTCCTCACCCACCGTAGTCCCCGGATCGGGCACCATGTGACTTCCGGCTCCTCCCCAAGGTCACACTGACCACAAAACATCAACAATGTTTAGTACTGATGCAGGGCACAGAAGCATCAACCACAGCACCACTAGAGACACCCAGGGAAGGGTGAGGGGATGAAAGAGGGTGGGTACTGAGATGTGTTATGTACACACGATAGATAAATGCCTACAGGTGCACTACTAATGTGTTCTAATAAAAAAATGGAAAAATATGCACAGGAGGTATCAATTTATTTACCTTTGTATTTTGAGACTGGGTCTCACTATGTAGGCCAGGCTGGTCTCGATCTCCAGGTGATCCTCCTGCCTCAGCCTCCCAAGTTCTGGGGTTACATCCTGCCTCGCATTCATGTATTAAGCAACCATTAGCTTAACAATCCCTCCCTTCATCTCGTGGTCCACTTCCCCTGTGGGAACCTCTCTACTTCCTATCATCTACTTTTTACTTTGCTCTTTATTTACTGGGTTTCTTATATCAGAGAAACAATATGGTATTCAAGCCTGAGTGTCTGATTTATGGTCTCCAGGTACTTCCACCTTCCTATGAAGGACTCCAGTTTTTCCTTCTTCGGGGCAGAGTAGTACTCCAAGAGGCATATCTCTCTCCGTGTACTAAGCTAAAATCAAAATGGAACAAGATCTAGACATCAAAGCAGGAACAAACTCTCCAAGACATAAGTGTGGGCAAGGACTTTCTGAACAGAACCCCAGTGGCACAAGAATCAACAGATGGAATACCTACAGATCACATCTAAGATTATTCATAATAAAATTAGAATTGTTTATTTCAGTAAAAGAAAGAATGAACAAATGGGATCACATCAGACTGAAAAGTGACCCCTCTCGCTAAGCCCTGCCGTGAACAAGGTGTTTGAGTCTGACCCACAGAGACCCGGGTCCACGAGGGGCCGGCTTCCTGGCGGCTCCAATCAGCCCCATCCCGCCCTGTGCCCACCGTGCCCCTAGACCTGGGCTTTGTGTGAGAGCCGGGAGCCATGCACCCTGAGTAGCCCCGAGCTGAGTGGCCCAGCACACATCGGGCCCCGAGGAGGATGCCGAGCTCACGTGAGCCCAGGCTCCTAGGAAGCTGCTGGGGCCCCGCCAGTGTGGTCCTGTGTGCCTGCATACTTGAGTGCCCGGGCCCGGGCGGCTGCCAGCGCTGAGAGCACCGGGCTGGGCCGAGAGAGAACTGTGCCCGAGGGACACGGCCTTCTCCGCCCGTCAGCGATGCCTGAGGCTCTGAGCCGCAAACCTGGACCGTGGACAGACAAAGTGGGGTCCAGGGCGAGGCCGCACCCCAGCCAAGGACCCCCTGACCAGGAAGGCCTTGCGGGCCCCAGGACAGGCCGACCCGGGGCCGCCTCGGAGACCCAGCCCGGGACGCACTTCGAGCCCTGGCCAGACATGCGGGGCTCGCGGGCATCTCTGTACCCCGGGAAGTGGGCCTCAGACAAGGAGGGGAGCTGCATGGAGCCTAGAGTGGGTGCCACAACCAGTGCTGCAGAAAAGGAAGGGGAAGGGAGCAGCGGGGCAGGGCAGGGGCTGGAGCTCCCAGCACAGCAAGACTCCACCCAGGGGTCTCAGGGCCCCTTCGTGGGCCTCAGCCCGATCTCTGCTTCCCAGGCTGGAGTGGGAGTTGGTGTAATGATGCACAAGGCAGAAATGAGGCCCACACTGAAGACAAGGACACAAAACACAAGTGACGGTGACCCACACTTTCAGCAAGGAGAGGAAGTAAAAAACGAAAACGAACCAGGCATGGTGGCACACGGCTGCTGTCCCAGCACTGGAGAGGCTGAGGTAGGAGGATCGCAGAAGTTGGATCAGCCTGGGCTACATGGCGAGACCTTGAGTCAAGAAAAGGTAAAGGAAAGAAGCGATGGAGGGGAGCATGGAGTATGCAATCCTGTGCGAGAGGCGTAACCGGGCTTCCTAGCAGAGGGAAACGGAGCTTTCGTTTGCATAAATCACCTGAGTCATGAACACTCCTGCCTCCCATCCCAAGTTGACAGTGAAATAAATTCATCAGAAGCAAAACACATCAGAAATTCGCTCTGAGCTTGTTGTTGCTTTCTGAGACCAGGTCTCACAACACAGGTCAGGCTGGCCTCGAACCCACTGTGTGAACTCACAGTGCTCCTCCTGCCTCAGCCTCCTGAGCTGTCAGATCTAGCCTTCCTGCAGTGTAAAAAACAAACAGAACTCCTGTCCCTCGGTGAAGAGTCTTTGTGGGAAGACTTTGTTTGAAGAGACAGCGGACTCCACCATGCGTAGACTGGAATCCTGCACCTGTCTGTTCTCTGTGACACGGACTTTGGAGGAATCAGTTCCGTCAGATCTGAAACACAAAGGAACACACTGACCCTTGGGGGCCTTGCCCCAGGCCAGAGCCCCCCCCTCCCCCTCCCCAGCTGCCCTGAGCCTGCTCAGCCAACGGCCCAGCGAGCAGATAAGAGGTGGTGAAACAGCCAGCGCCGAGGCGAGCACCCGAGATAGCCAGCGCGCCGTTGCCCTGCGAAATCGCAGCCACAGTCCCCCACTTCCCCCTTCCAGAGCCTGGCACTGCAGGGCCCTGAGCGTCCGGGCTGGGTGTGCGGCCCAGGGGCGTCTGAAACCTGGAGGGGCCTTGCGTGCTTGCAGGGGCCGCTCCCACTCCTGCTGCCCTTGGGGAGCCCTTCCAGGCAGGAGTAGCTTTGGGGTCCCCACCCCGCCTGACGTCCACCTTCCCAGCTTCCCGATCCACCCCTTCTCAGTCTCCGCCCTGCACCAGCCCAGGCCTTGGCCACTGTCCCACACATACCACTCAGTCTTCCGCTCAGCCAGCACTGGCAGGGTCCTGTCCCTGGCTTGCTCCTCCTCAGCCACCTCTTCCGAGAAGCCTGCCCGAGAACCCGTCCCCGAGCCCACCTCGCTTCCTCCATCCCCTTCCCCGAGCCCCTCGGAGGGTCCCTGCTGCTCATCTGCATCCCTGGGGAAGCGCGCACCACACCGGATCCATCTGCCTCATCCACTGCCCGAAGCCTGCCCTGTTGCAGAAGTTCATCAACGATGCGTCGACTCATCGTCAATTAACTGATGACCTCCAAGGGTACAGCCTGGAAAAGGCCCAGCTGAGCTTAGAGCAGCGTACACACCCGTGCATCTGATTCTGCTGGGGTTTCCCAGCCTGTTTCCATGGACGCCACCCTTAGACAGACCTGGGCTTGGCTGCACTCACTCATTCGTTCACTCATTCGACGTCAGTCGGGGCTGGACTCTGCCCGGGGAGGTGCAACGTAGCGGTGAATGCAACACAGAACCAGCCCGTGGAGCAGGTAGAGAATTTACACAAAAGGAGACGCAGACTTCCGGAGCTGCCGGGGTCAAGCGAAGGCAAAGAAGACTTCCGGGAGGAGGAGGCACTGGGCCGGGCCCTAGGACTCCCAGGATGGCGCTCCGGAGGACCCTGCCAGGCCCCAGCAGCAAGGGCTGCAGCTGGCACTGTCCCCCTTGCTCCCCACCCCCGGGACGCGCTGTCCGGCCTCCCCACTGCTCCACCCAGGCGCCCACTGCCTCAGCCATGGCAGCCCCACCCCAAACTCCCTCTGCCCGACAGCTGTGTCCGAAGCCCGGCCGTGTCCTCCCCAGCTCCACCCGCACCCCATGACAGACTCACGTAGATCATCGAAACACCAGTCTCCCCACGTGGCTTCCCGTTGTGCATCGCACAGCTGAGACCAAATTCAGCACACGCGCACGCGCGCGCGCACACACACACACGCACGTACACGCGCACATGCACGCCCCATGCTCCTGTCGTGGTGCACACGCTGCTTCTCCTTCCTTTTGCACCTGCTGGGCAACCCCTTCCCCGGCCACTGTGCCTGTCCCTTCTGGTCCTCTAAGCCTCAGCCCAGGGGGACCCCCTCCAGGAAGCCCGCCTTGCCTTTGCTGGGTTCTCTGGAGCCCAGCCCCTGGGCAGATGCTCCCTACAGTGTAGTCTCAAAGCAGCTCTGTGGCCAGTGGGAAAGTGTGGAGCTGGGATTTGAACCCAGAGCCTGGGCCCCTACCCTGAGGCTTCAAAGGCCATGGAGCAGTCATGCTGGTCTCTTTGAGGGCCTCAAGGCAACCCTGTGGGTCACAAGCGTGGCTGTGGTGGACGGGACGGGGCCGTGGGTCCAGAAAGACCCTGGCTCTGCCCTGTGAGCCAGGCCCGGGCAGCGCGCTCTTCCCAGGCACCTCTGTCTCCCGGGGTTAGGGCGGACAGGGGCTGGGGACAGGGACGCTGGCGGCGCCTTCATCCACCTGGCAGCCCACAAAGAGCAGCGGCTGGAGTCCCATCCCTGGGCCAAGGCCGAGAGAGCAAGGCCGGGGACAGGTGAGCGGAGTTCACCTTCGATGGCCTGGCCGGGCTGGAATGGTGCTGGGTGGGGCAGCCTGAGGGGGTTTTCTGAGCATCTCAGGCATAGCCACTTGCTCGAGACAAATCCCTACAGAGGGGCTAAGTGATAAGCACCTGGAGCCATAACTGTTCTCCGAAGCTGCAGCCTCTCTCTGTGTCTCTCTGTCTCTCTCTGTCTCTCTGTCTCTCTCTCTCTCCCTCTCTCTCTCTCTCTGTCTCTCTCTCTCTCTCCCCCGCCGCAGTAGACAACAAAAGACACGGCCACTGTGTGCGGAGCTCCAAGTCACCGGGAGACGAACATTTGTGTTTTTGACCTTGCTGTGGGCACTGAGAACAAACTCGAGGCTTAGTCCGCTACTCGGTGAGAACAGGATTCAAGTTTCCTTCAGAGGAGTCGGGATGAAAGCGGCTTCTGCGGAAGGCGAAGCTCCTCACTGGGGCCGCGGGCGCCAGGTGGGCGACTTAAAGCAGAAGTAAGCTGGGCCCTAGTTGATTGCCTCAGAGCTCCGGCTCAGACCCCTGCTTGGCACTGGGCACAGCGCGGCCACCGCTTAGGAAGTAGGCCTCAAGGCCAGCTTGATAGCCCCAAACTGACCAAACCTGGCTCAGCCCCTTTCACAACAGAGGACACCGGGATAGGAGAGCTCCAGGGATGAACCTGAAGGTCTCCCACCACCAGCTTAAAGCTACCCGAAACAGGCTGCCAGAGCAAACGAGGACTCCCTGGGCCCGGCTCACCGACCACACCTGAGACGGCGACCAGCCAGCCTCAAGCCCACCTTGGCAAATCTGTATCGCCTTGTCTCATTTTGGGTTTTGAGACAGGGTCTCGCTATGCAGCCCCGGTGGCCCTGAGCTCTCGGTGATCCTCCTGCCTCAGCCTCCTGAGTGCTGGGATTACAGACATGTGCAGCACACCCAGCATGTTCTTGACTTTCATTGTGATTTTGCATCTATAACACACGCTGAAGAGTCCTGAGCTGTGGACCTACTATGTGCCAGCCCGGCCCCTGTCCTGGGGGAGCTTGCCACCCTCTGAGGGGCACTGGAACCTCTGTTTTCAGGCAAGCGCACAGGACATGGAGAGGTGCCCGGCTCCTCTCTACCCTCCCTGGACTTTCTGCATTGACTTTGGGGAAACAAATCAAATATGCAGATTGCTTCTCATCGACTCTGCTCAGGATTCTAGGTCACAAGCAAGATGCTGTTTGCCTCTGCAGCTGCCTGGTCCATGCAGCTGCACGGGCGACAGCTGGGAGGCGCTGGCCAGGCTTCACCACATCCGCACCAGCCCAAGCACCCGCCCCTGCCAGGTGGCTTCTGCGGTCACGCGCTCGGGGCCAGGAGCTGTGGGTTTGCTTGGGGCCCGTGAGTCACTTAAATCCCTGCACTCCTACGTTACCCGTACAGACCCGCTGGGCGCGGTGTGGGTTTCAGTCCCAGGCTGGGGGGAAGCTGGCATGGCCGTGGCTGTCCAACCCCGGAGCCCGGGCTGCTGCTACCTCCCGTTCCCCAGACTTCTGCCCAGTCCCAGCAACCTGGCCCCATGCTACTTCTCCCACACAGCGAGGACGCCAGGGCCCAGGGGCCACAGCTGTCTCTGGGCCTCCTCAGCTGCTCAATGCAGCCAAGCATTGGGCAGGAGAGAGAGGGCCTGGGGCTGGAGAGTGATGAACCAACTGCACAGGAGCAGGGGCTGTTGCTGTGGGCAACAGCCGGCTGTCAGGGGCCCCAAGAGGTCTGCAGGGTCCCCCAGCCCGCCAGACGCCATCTGGGCAGCAGGAAGGGGCCTCCAGACTCCAAGCTCCGGATCCAGGGAGCAGCCATTGGCACCAGCACCTCCCTTGGCAGTGGCCCCCAGGATGCACGGCAGGGGGCAGATGGGTCATCCCGCCCCCTGGACTCCCAAGGCCACTGCGATGACTTGGGGCAGCGCCTCCCCCTGCCCGGTGCCGTCGGGACCTGGTGCTGTCCTGCCCGCTGACCTTGCCCACCCTGGGTCCACTAGCACCAGCAGAAAAGGGGTCAGAACGGGAGGGGGCAGCACCCCAAGAGTGGTGTGAAGGGAAGCCCAGGCGGCGGATGGGGTCAAGCGAGGGGGCCTTGCTGTGGGGGCAGCTGTCTAACACCATGTCTTGGCGACTCTTGATGACATAAAGAGAAGCTTGTGAGGCTTTTTTTGTTGTTTAGTTTTTGAGACAGCGTCTCATTGTGCAGCCCAGGCTGCCCTCGAACTGGAGATGACCCTCCTGCCTCAGCCTCCCGAGTGCTGGGATCACAGGAGTGCACCACCACACCTGGCTCTATCATCAATTTTAGAAAATCGTCTCCCCCAGAACCCCCTTACCCATCAGCCATCCCTTCCAGGCCCAGTCACCAACCTGCTCCCCTCCCCTCAATGCGCCTGCTCCGGACACTTCCTCCATAAACAGGGAACTGTTATGCTGTCTCTCGAGTGCCCTGGGTCCCCAGCACCGGGACAGGGCCTGCTGCACTGAGGGCGCTCAGGTACCTGAATGGAGCGACTGAGTAGACAGGGATGAGGAAGGGGTGGATGGACGGATGAGGGAGGGACTGAGCTCGGAATGAATGCCTGAGAGAATGAATGAGGGGAAGAAGAGACAGATTCCTGCGGGCATCCTCCCTCCCTCCCTCCCTCCCTCTCCAACCCTGCCTGCTGGCGCAGCCCCTGGGCGTCTGCCTCCCAGCTCCTCCCCTGCCATCTCCCTCCTGTCCACCGGATCCCACGGGGATGAGGAGAAGGACGGGATGAACAGGCGGGGTCGCGGGGACGCGCATGTGCCAGGAAGGAGCGGGGCCGGCGCGCCCTGGGGGGGGGCAGGTCACCCCGTGTCCACACCCCCACCCCCACCCCACCCCCGCGCCGGCCTCGAGTGGCCCCGGGGCCCCGAATCCGACCCGGCCCTCACGCCACGGTGACCCCGGGTTCCAGCCCTTCCGCGTCCCCTCTCTGTGGGACCCGTCCTCAGTTTCCCTGGAAACCTTGCCAGCCCGGTGGGACTGAGCGACGTCCAGCCGCTGCCCAAGGTCGGCCCGACCTCGCTGTCCCCACTGGCCTCCCTCCCTCTCTCCCTGGGACAGGGCCTCGCTATGTAGCCCAGGCTGGCCTTGAACTCACAGCGATCTTCCTGCTTCAGCCTCCCAAGCGCTGGGATTATAGGCATGCGCCACCACGCCCTGCAATTCTCTATTTAAACAAAAAATTCATTTCACTGTGTAGTTTCAGGTATGCAGTCTGCCACGAGACCGATATAGACAGCAAGTGGTTTCTATAGTGAGGGATTGGCATCTCCACCAGCGCAGTTTCCCATTCTCTTGTGCCAAGAACGACTCAAAATCTGCTCATGCGGCAAAAATCGCAAGTGCCGTGGAGTTCTGCGAGCCGCGGGCCTCGTGCCCCACATCGCCAGACTGGAGCCTCTGGCTGCCCCGTTGCCACCTCCGTCTGTCGTTTCTCTGCGAGTTCAGTGGGGCCGGGTCTCGCAGCAGACGTCCCTGGCCAGAGCTAGCTCTGCTGTTCATACCAGGAGTCAGACCGCAGCTCCACGGGGCACGCACACAGCCCCTCCACTCTAAGTCTCGTCGCTGTCTGTTCTTGGACTAGCCTTGTGCTGTGGTGGCTCACAGGTCCTGCTAATGTCCCCTTCCCTACTCCCTATAGGGTCTCGCTATGCAGCCCAGGCTGGCCTCAAACTCATGGAGCTCCCCCTGCCTCAGCCTCCCGGTGCTGAGATGACAGGTGTGTACCACCACGCCCGGCCATCCTGTTCCCACGTCTACCATGGCCAGCAGTGGTTTGTGGTATTTGTAAGCAAAGATGCAAAGCACACGGAGGAGGGTGAGCAGGAGGGAGGAGATGGGATTGTAAGGGAGCTGCAGAAACCGGACATGGTGCCGACTCAGTTCGCAGGAAAAGGAGGGAGAAGGAGGGCAAGGAGGCCACAGGCTTCAGGGGAGGGAGGGAGAGGACCAGGGAAACTGAGGTCCTTGGGTGATCGGGCTGTCCTGGCCTGGCCTGGCTGGTCCAGAGCAGAAGCCTGGAGGCTGGGTGCAGGCGGGGGGAGCATCCGTCCCTCTGACTCCTCCCCGGAGCTACCGCTGTGGAGCTCGAGAAGCCTAGAAACCGTAAGTTAGACACACTCACCCACTGCGGCCAGGCTTACAGACAGGGAAAGAGCAGAGGACATCTCAACACATGCAAGCAGGATAAACTCTTGTGTGAGCTCCCATGACAGCAAACCCTTCCTTCGGCCCCCTCCTCCAGCCTCCCCAGTGTCCCCAGGCAGCAGGGACGCACTGTCTACCCAGGACTCTCGGAGCCTTGGACCTCGGGTCCCCACAGACCTCTGTGCCCGCCCGGCCCCTCCGCAGGCTGAGGAAGCCGGGGGGAGGGGGGGCAGGTCACAGGGCCTGGTCAAGGTTCAAAGACCCCCTGAGTCCTCATTTCTCCTCGCCATGTGACTTTAGCCACAGTGCTGTCTCCTCTGGGCCCTGGAGCCCTCTGCACAGGGGAAGCATCGGGCTGCTCTGGGTTCCAAGGGACAGCACTTGGCTGCATAAGTGAGGCCCTGGTTCCACCCTCAGCTCTGCAGAGAAAGTTCCCTCTGGTGAAGGCTGCCAGGTGAGGATGAGGGAGGGGCTCTCATCCTGAGGTCCTGAGCGCTGCAGTCCAGGGACCTGCATCCAGGTCACACGGCTCCTCCAAGCAGCACCCGGGCTGGAAGATGGCACCAGCGAGGCCCAGCTAAGAGGATGCCGGCGGGGCCCAGACATCCAGCACCCCAGCCAGGAGCATGGCCACGCGGAGGCCCAGGATCCGGCTGGCCGTGGTGTGGACGGAGCAGATCGGAGTCCCCTGCCCGGGGCTGCAGGCCAGGAAATTCCTTAGGCGGGCACTTGGGGTCTGGAGCATGGGCTTCCAGCTGCTTCCGGACTGGGCAAAAGCCATGGGTGGCGATGCCTTGGCCCGGGCTTGCTTCCCAGCCTGGAAGCACTGTTCACACAGCATTTCGCTCATCTGATTGGAGGGTTCTTAGAGGGTCTCTCTGCGTAGCCCAGGGTGGCCCGGAGCTCATGGCGACCCTCCTGCCTCAGCCTCCACTCCTGGCACGTCATCCAGTCTGAGGAACAAGCAGGGTGGCAGGTGAGGTCAGCAGGGTCAGGGAGGAGGTGAGCGCCACCACCTCCCAGGCTCAGAGTGCGAATCCCAAGCCTCTGACAAGCAGCCCCGCATCAGCACGGGGCGGGGAGGGGGGAGCCTCACACCAGCCCAGGGAGGTCTCAGCGCCCCCAAATCTGTCCTTCATCGTCAGGGTGTGTGGTTGCCCGAGGAACAAGCCCCTCTATGCCCCAAGCGCCCCACTGTCCAGCACATCACTCACACAGAGGCCGGCAGTCCCCGCCCTGGGCACCCCTCCAGCTGCTGCCCGGGGCCCCCACGCCTCCCTGGCTGCGCTGCTGCCCAGAAGGGGCTGCATGGCCCTGGTCCCACCTCCTCCCCATCTGCCTCTTCTGTCCGTGCCCCTGACCAGCTCCTGCCCTCTGCTCTCGGGCACCCACCCACCACAGACCGGCGCACTAGGCGCCCACAGACCCCCGACCACTGTCGCTGCCCCGCAGCCCTCGGTCTCTCCTGACAGACCGCGGGGGTTAACTGTTCATCTCGCCCATTTCTTATTAATCAAAGCCCTGCCGGATGGCCCACCCTCGCCGTTGGTCCACATGCGGGAGCCACACGCAGCTGGGCTGCTTCTCTGTGCAGCCCCAGCCCACAGCGGGCAGGCGGGTGGCTCCTCCGACACTGGCCAGGGAGCTGCCTGCCGGGGATTCGGTTTGCAGACCCACAGGCCAGGAACTCAAGCTTTTAAAGGAGAAAATAGAAATTCCTAGAGGGACAGGCTGGAATTAGGAAGGGTCCAGCAGACAAAACACATGCGTGGGGGAAAGGTGGCTGCTGAAGTGGCCATCCCGGTTCTCAGCCACCAGAGTAGCAGCTGGGAGGGACCCCCAGGGCCACACCCAAGGTCACGCGGCCAGTGGCAAGGCCTGCCCAGCTCCCACTCCTCACAACCCAGGCTCCGGCACTTCAGAAACTAAGTGTTTGCTTACAAAAAGGAAACTGATGGGGAAGAAACCACCGTGATAGACAGCAGCCCAGGACACTCGGCACTTAAGATGCAAGGTTTCCTGCTAGGCCACAGGACACAGACCGAAATTAATGCAAGTCCTGGCTCTGCCCTGGCTTAGGCTTCGCTCTCCCAAGGACCTGGGGGATCGGGAAGTGGAATCCGCAGGGGAAGAACAGAAAAAGCCAAGGCTGAGAGGGCTGTGTTGGAATGCAAATGGGCTGAGCTGTCCAAGGGCCCAGCTCACAGACTTCCTGTGAGCCCCAGATGAGGGCAGGGACTGAGACAGCTCCGCCCTGCTGCCTCCCCTGGCCCAGCCTCAGCCACAGCCACCAGCAAAAGCAAAACATCTCTGCCCAGGGAACTACGCAAAACAACTGTGGAGCAGACTGGTGAGCTGACAGGTGAGCAGGCACAGTATTACAAAGACTTTCCTGTGACAATGGGAAAACCGGAAAGGTGTCAGCTGTGGCCTACAAGAAAGCACAGGAAAACCAAACATACGCGCTATCAGTGAAGGCGACACTTGTGTGAGGAGCGTGCAGTTGTCCTGTGTGAAGTCTGCCTTGGGTGTGACAGCTGAAGCAAAGCTTATTTCTGTTGTAGAGTTCTATTGGTATTTTCATTGTAGTTCACATAGGTTTTTATTTCTGGTGTTATCTTTTAGGCTTTGTGAGCAAGTAAACAGCTGATGTGAAAATGTGGATGTCTATTCTAAACGTGCAATACATATTAATAATGTAACGCTATGTCCCTGTTAACTACACATTGTACAATATAATAAGATCCTCCTGATAAAACAGCAAGACCAGCGAGATGTGAAGTATGTCCTGGAAAAAGGCCAGGGAGGGCCAGGGATTCAGCTCAGTGGTTCCTCCGCCTGCCTCGTGAACACAAGGTCCTGAGTTCGATCCCTGGTACCCCCCCCCAAAAAGGCCAGGGAAACAAAACACGTGCCGTCAGTGTAAGCGATACGTGTGTATGGAACGTGCTGTTGCCAAGTGTGCAGACTGCCTTAGGTGTGATAGTTGAAGTGAAGATGATTTTTTTGTAGAGTGCTACTGTAGTTTATATAGAGATTTATTTCTGTTGTTCTGTTTTAGACCTTGTACACTAAACAAGCAGTCGATGTTGAAAATTGTGGTGCTTTTTTATAAACACTGAATAGACATTAAAAATTCAATACTTTACTTTTGTGATTTTTTTTCCATTAAGTTTATTGGTACATTCAAGGTTGTGTTTTTTTCTATTACGTACTCATTGCCTAATATAATAAGACTTGCCAAACTAAAGCTAGTAATTCATCAATAGAAATATTCTAAAGAATAAGAATGGCAATTTACGACAAACTCAGTGTCAGGCTTTGCGGGTAGGTCATGCATGAAAGCTGTCTGGTTGGTACCTGGCTGAGCAATGGGCTGCAGCTCATGTTGCTAATGAGAATATGTGACTGGCAGACAACGAGGAGGTGAAGTTGTATTTGAGAAGTGCTGCAAAGTGCTCTAAGCTGAAGACGACCCCAGTTGCTGAGACAGGCCCATGGCAGGCACAGGTCTCTGTGTGTCCTCAAGCCCAGGTGTCTCCACCTCTGGTGACCGCTGTGCGCTCGGGTGGGAGCCCCACGTGACTGGGGTAGCCATGCACAGAGGCCCCGGAAGGAGGCGCCCAGCTCGGCCTGTGGTTGCTGACAGTGCCCGGGGCGGGCACTTGAGATGGAACAGCAGCTGGGCCCTGCTGGACCTGGCCCAGGTCTCCTGCTCTGGCCTCCCTCCTGCCTCCTCTGTCTTCTCAGGACACGGACTATGAGTGAGATGGCTTCCTGTTAGCTGCAGAAACAAAACGCCCTGCACCTGTATGCTGGCATGCACCTAGAATCCCAGAGACTCAGGAGGCTGAGCCAGGAGGATGGCAAGTTTGAGACCAGCCTGGACAATTTAGCGAGACACTGTCTTTTCAAGGTTTTTAAAGGTGTGGGGCTGCAGCTGGCGTAGCACACGCGAGTCTCTGGTTCCACTGAGCTCACCGACCGCATCAGTGACGGCGAACCTCTCAGAGCTTTCCATGGGCCAAACAGCCCGCTGCAGCCCGCGTGCCAGAGCTCCGCCTCCCCCACAGTGCCTGCTGCTGCTCCTGCAGTGTCGCTCATCGTACTGCCCGGCCTGCCATCTTGGGAAGTCAAAAAGAAACCGGGGACAGAACGGAAGTTAAAGGGGGAACTGGTTTGGGAAATATAGGAAGAAAACAGGCTTCCGGTTACCCGTGGGCCCTGGCCTGGAGCTGCACGTGGGTGAGCGGACCGTGGACGCGTACGCAGTTGTTCTGTGGCCGTCTATCACAGCGGCTCCCTGGATCTAAACCAGTTCCTCTGCATGAAGCATTTAAAGGAAAGTGAATTTCAGAGAAAATCAGTTACTGCGCACTTTGAAATTCCTGGACACTTGGCCCTGAGTGTGGGGAGGGGTGGGTACCATATTGCAAGGGGCCTCCTCTCCGGTCAGAGTCTCGCTGTGTAGCCCTTGAACTCACGGCGATCCTCCTGCCTCCGCCTCCCAAGCACTGGGACTGCAGGCGTGCACACCATGCCTGGCTCACACAGTGGTTTGGACGTGAATGTGTCCAGATGCCCCTGCTAAAGGCTTGGTCCCTGCCGGCGCTGTAGAGGACCGTGGGACCCCAGTGCCTCCCTTCCCTCTTGCTTCCAGGCCTGAGGCAAGTGCCCTGCTGTCCCACATCCTCACTGCCACCATCCATGCTCATCAGAAAGGAGAGACAGCCCCACCCGCCTCGGCATGGACTGCAGCCTCTAAAGCCGTGAGCCAAAATAGCGTGGAGATGCAGGCCTGTGAGCCCAGCACTCAGGAGGCTGAGGCAGGAGGATCTCGACTTCAAGGCCAGCCCAGGCTACATAGCAAGACAAAAACAGACAGACAGACAGACAGGCAGGCAGGAAGGAAACAAAGCAAGAGGTCAAGAGATGCAGGCCCCCAGCACCGGCCACACGGCCACCCACATGCATGGTCCCCGCAGAGGAAAGGGATCCAGGGGGAGGCGCGGGGCTCTTGAGTGCAAACAGCATGAGCAGCTCCCCACAATACAAGGAAAGCACACAGGAAGTGGTTGGGGTCAGTGGAGAGTGTTGCTTGTGTTTGGCGATCCTCCTGCCTCAGCCTCCCGAGTGCTGGGATTACAGGTGTGTAACAGCATGCCTGGCTGTGTTCGGGACAGGGAGGACAGGGGAAAGGCTGGAGCTGTTTCCCTGGGGCTGAAGCCCTGGGGTAGCAGTGGGGGACCTGGGGAAAGGGACCAGCCTGCCAGGGCATCCGCTCTCGGGCTGCCCCCTATGCCCCACCGCAGGTCCAGCAGGGCCCGGGTCCGGCCCGGCTGGGACCATTGGGGGCTGTCCTGAGCCCCTGTCCTCACTCTCAGCCCAGTGGAGACCTGGGCCTCCAGCAGACCCTGGGCATGGGGTCCCTGGGCCCTGGTCCCAGCCAGGGCAGGCAGGAGGGGCCCCAGGTGACCACCTGGCCTCTGCTTGGCAGCCGGTGACGGACGGTGACTCAGAAACCACGGAGCTCCTGGCGGATGGGCTCTTATAGATCACACCCGCTCCTTGTGGGCAGCAAACCACAGGCTGCCTGTGAGCTCTCGGACCGGGAGCCAGGCCCAAGAAGAACACTCTGCCCTTTATGTCTTCATTTTCCTTCCCAGCACTGGGGAGGGATCCCAGGGCCCTCCGCACTGGGCTAAGTCCCCAGCCCTCTTTAGTTTTTATTTTGAGACAAGCCTTACTGGATTCCTAAATTACACAGTCGGCTTGAACTTGCGATCCTCCGGCCTCAGCCTCCCACAGAGCTGGGATGACAGGAGAGCACACCTCACCCGCTGCCCGCCAGATCTTACAGCAAACAGACTCAGCCCCTGCTCCAGGAGACACAATTGCACCGGGGGCTCTCGGGATGCTACAGGCATCTGGTTCTCTCCCCGGACCCTCCTCCAAGGGGCCCTGGTGTGCATTCGCAGTGGCTATTTCTCAGTGGCACTGTGGGCCCGACCTGGGCCTGGGCCTGAGCTGTGTGTGTGGCAGGTGGTCAGCGCCAGACTCACCGGGCTGCAGATGGCAGGCACGAAAAGGCAGCGTCTGTACTGACCCCATGGGGACCATTTCTCTGGTCCTCGTTCCTGAACAGCACAGCACAGCAGCTGTCTACACTGCGTCACCGCTTCCCTAGGGAATGTGAGGAACCTAGTAACCATTTAAAGCCTACAGAAGACAGTGTGGGGATGCACACCTGTGATCCCAGCACTCGGGAGGCTGAGGCAGGAGGATCGCCATAAGTTTGAGGTCAGCCTGGGCTACAGAGGGAGACCTTGTCTCAAAATAAAAAGATGGGGCCTGGAGGCCCGGAGACCCGTCGCCTCCCAGAGAGAAGAGAGCCTTGCAGCTTGAATGGGTGGGCTCTGGGCTTGCGCTGCAGCCTCGTGCTGAAGCCCTCCCATCTAGTACCACTGCTACCCCTCAGGAAGCCCTCCTGGAGGTCCCTTTCCCGCACACATGTCCGCCCGCTGTCCTCTGGTCTCACACAGGTTTCATCCCTTCTTGGTGATCCTGCCTCCTCCCCAGCCCTGCTCCCCCGGGAGATTTATTGTTGTGTAGGCAGAGAGGAAACAACTCACAGCAGACTGACCGTGAACCTAAAGTGCAATTTATTAATTCACAGGGAGACCTGAAACTACCCAGCAACCGGGAACCCTGAGGCCAGCCGGTCAGCACACTCTTTTGGGAGGGGGACTACGGGGAAAGGGAATCAATAGCAGAAGCTTCTCGGTCAGCACAGAGTCACGTGAGGGGCTGACACTGACAAGGAGGTGAAGCCTGGTGGGCCACGGCCCTTACAGCCGCCTTCCTGCAGGCTGGGAGATCCCAGGGGCCTGAGGGTGACCCCGCCCCGCGGCTCTGGATGGTTCAGTCCATCGGAGACTCCTGCCCAGCCCAGGGGCTCTTCCCTAAGGCAGAGAAAAGACAGGGATCGTGTGGTGCAGGGTGTGGGCTGGGAGGCAACCGATACTTGTTAGCAAAGATCAATAATTCACTCACAGATGAAACTCCAAAGCCCAGAGAGAGGAGTCAATGACGATCAGCCAGGATTGGCGGAGACAACACTCAGAATCAAACTGGCTTCCTCCGAGGAACGCTCCTCCCTCCGCAGAGCAGCTTCTGTGTTAACAGAGAATAGTTGTTGGTGGTAATGGGATTCGGGTGATATTTCCTGATTGTTTTGTTTTCTGAGACAGAGTCTCACTATGTAGCCCAGGCTGGCCTCAAACTCTTGGTGATCCTCCTGCCTCAGCCTCTTGAGTGCTGGGGTTGCATGTGTGGCTGGCTCAAACTAGTTTTTTGTCCCTTAGTTTAAGTAAGAAGCTGAAGAAAAGTTTGTTTCAAAACACAAGGCACACGCCTGTCATCCTAGCAGTCTGGGAGGCTGAAGCAGGAGGATCGCAAGTTCACATCCAACCTGGGTGATGTAGAGGCTTCGTGAGACCCTGTCTCAAAATGAACAATAAAAAGAGGACTAAGTGTGCAGCTCAGTGCCAAAGCCCTGGGTTCAACCCCCAGTACTGCAACACAAAAAGAAAACCAAGTAGACACCCACCACCGAGAGAAGAGGTGAAATGAAAAAGAACGGAAGTGTGGCAGAGGGGCAGGGACATCCCTGGGGGAGGCATCCGCAGGTCCTAACTGAGCCTGCGGCCCGGGGGTGGGGCCGCTCCTGTCCAAGCCAGGCTGTCGCGCCTGTGGCCGCTGGCTCTGCATCCTGTGTGGGATCCAGACTGCAGGTCAGGGGCTCAGGGCAGACCGAGGTGGGAGGCCAGGAGCAGCCTGGAACCCAAGTCCCCAGGGCTGAGCCTCACCTGCGTCGGCTCCATCGCCGCTGTCCCTGGTGCCTAGGGGGGCCGGCGACCTCCCGGAAGCTCAGCATGTCCGCACCTCGCCAAGGGTAAGGGAAGCCCAGCCTGGCGTGCGGCACACGTCCATCGTCCCAGCACTGGGGAGGCTGAGGCAGGAGGATGTAACCAGGAGCCCAGGGCAGGCAGCTTAGCAAATTAGGGAGACCCTGTCTCAAAACTGAAAATGAAAAGACGGGCTGCAGTGCGGGCCAGCATGGAGTTCAATTCCCAGTAACTCAAGAAAAGGGCGTGGGGCGGGCCAAGCTGCGCTCTGCCGCCAGGTCAGCAGGCCTGTGCCACGTGTTTGAGCTACAAACCGCTGCCTCCCTCCCACCCTAAGGCCCCCCCAGGGTCCCCCTTGTCGCCCACCCTAACCGCCAACACCAAGGAAAGGAGCCAGTGCAGCTAGGGCACCAGCACACAAAGCCCCACTCCACCTGATGACCAGGCAATTCCAGGGCTCAGCCTCTTTACTGCTGGAAGACAATGCCCAACACCCGCGGGATGAGAGGGGAGAGGTTTATCTTGGCTCACGGTTGTCGAGGTTTCCGTCCAGGTCAGATGGCCACAAGGCAGGTGTCACCGAGGGGCCTGGCAGAGGGGGCTGCTCCTGGCAGGGCTGGCAGGAGGCAGAGACAGCAGGGAGGAGCCAGGAGGGAGCTGTACCCTTTCCGGCCATGCCCCCCAGGACCACCTCCTTCTGGCCAGACCCCGCCCCTTCCGGCCAGGCCCTGCCTCCTAACAGAACATTCTCCTGGGACCTCTACGGCCTCATCCACTGGGGAGAACAGCACCCAGGACCCAATCGCTTTCCAAAAGCCCCATCTCTGAACACCTGAGACTGGGGGAAACTTTAAATCTGAACTGTAGCAGTCTATCCCCGGCCTCCCAAAAGCTCCTGTCCCTTTCATTATGCAAAATGCATTTGGTCTATCTCTGAGCATCCCCAAAGACTTAATATTTCCAGCACTGCTCAAAATCCAAGTCCAAAGTCTCCTCTTAGACTCAATGCAAACTCTTAGCTGTGAACTTCTATACAAAGAAAAGAAAAAGAAAAACTCCCAATATACATGGCACAGGGCAACCATTCCCATTCCAGAAGGAGGAGCAGAGGGATAGGAGGGAATTGGACCACAATGAAACCAAAAACCTGCAGAGTGAACATTAAATCCCCGAGCTCCTGTCCAGACTGGGGCAGGCTGTGGGGAGTTCTGAAAGGCTTGGGCAGTGCCACCCCTGCAGCATCCCTGGTTACAGCTCTTGTGGCCTCTCTCTTGGGCTGGCTCCACTCTGGCTGCAGTTTCCTTAGCAGAAATTCTGTACTCCTGGCACCTGCAGTTTCCTGGGGTCTCCACTGCACCTTCAGTTTCACTCACAGCTTCATACTTCCCCCTCCCAAAGCCACACTGCCTGGCCTTCCTTTGAAATCTTGACAGAAGCCTCCATGACCCACAACTCTTGCATTCTACATGCCTGTAAAACCAGCACCCACATGGATGGTGCCATAACAGTTGCCTGCCAGCTGGAGCAGTAGCCTGGCCCCCTTGGAACATGGCTACAGTGGCCTCTGAGTGCCTGAATGGATGAACTTGGGGAAGATACTTCCCTAGTTGCCCTGAGTGAGCAGGGCACCCTGGGGCTCTCTTCTCAATTCAAGTTCTTTCAAAGAAAGTTAAAAAGTTTTCCACCCTTGAACTTCTGATGGGTGGGGTCTGGCCAATTCCTGAGGTACCTGCAAAGCATCCTTCCTGTTGTCCAATGCAAAGAACCTGGCTTCTTTTTATGACACTAATCTTTTCAGCAACTACAGTGTCCTAAGCCCCAACTTTACAGGTGCTTCCTTTGTGCCCAAGCTGCACACTTTCCACACTTTCTGGCTCTGCTTTTTACTCTCAATTCCTATTGTAATTTTGGCTGAAAGGAGTAAGGAGAACCCAGGCCATATCCTGAATGTTGGGCTCCCTTGAAATTTCCTCCTCCAGATTAATTAGTCCACCACCTTTAATTCAACATCACACAAAGTCTTAGGACAAGGTCAAAATGTAGAGAAGTTCTTTGCCAAAATGCAACGTTTGACCCCTAGTCCAATTTCCAACAGAGTCCTCCTTCCCATCTGAAACCTCATGAACTTGGCCTTTACTGTCCACATTCCTAACAGCATTCTGATCTTCTAAGCTCTAGCTAGAATTGCCCTTTAAACTATGCATACAGCCTTCTAAGGTTTCTCTAACCTGATTCTCCAAAACATTTCCAAACTTCTCTCATAAACCAGTTCCACAGGATTCTGAACCATGGTTAGATTCAGTCACACCAATCACCCCACTCCTGGTACCAACTTTCTATACTAGTCAGTTTTATCAACACTGGAACCAAATACCTGACACACACAACTTAAAGGAGAAGAAGTTCATTTTGGCTAATGGTTTCAGAGGGTTCAGTCCCAAGGAAGAATGGTGGAAAGCACTGTTGGAAAGGCTGCTCAACCCATGAATACTCTGTTCCAGGGCAATCCCTAGTGACCCACCTCCAACCAGGCCCCACCTCCTAACTGCAAGTCAACTATATTGCCTCCATGACCCAATCATCTTCCAAAAGCCCCACCTCTGAACACAAGAGCCTGCTGGGGGTCATTCTATCTCTAAAACATAATAGCACTCCAGTATCAGTGGATTAATCCATTGATGAGTTCATGGCTGAATGTACTGTTAGGAGGTGCCACTTTACTGGAAGAGGCAGGTCCCGGGGTGTGACCTGAAAGGGTATTTTTTTTGTCCCTCGCTCAACACTTCTCTACTTCCCAGATGCTTTGACATGAGCAGCTTTTTGTCCACCATGTCCCTCTGCTATCCGTTTCTACTTTGGAGCCAGCCAATCATGTTTTCTTGTTTGGTTGGGGTTTTTTTGTACCAGGGATCAACCTTGGGACCTTGCACTTGTGAGGCAGGCGTCTGAACCACTAAGCTAAATCCCCACCCTGCCAATCATGGATTTTAAGGTGAGCCAAAATACACCTCTCCTCCTGTAAGCTTCAGGTGTCAGGTATTGTTCGACACTGAGCAAAGTGACTAAGACCAATGCCCCACCCCGTGCCCATCACCTTCCAAAGGCCCCACCTCTGAATATGGGAGACTTGGGGAGGGCATTTTAGATCCAGATCGTAGAAATAACAAGCATTAACTTTAAAATGGACTACAGGCTCCTGGGCTCTCTCCCCAGAGACCTGATACCATTCTCGGGAGAACTCTGCCTTTTTCCTGTTTCTTCCCTCATTTATTCCCCGTTCTGCAGAGTCCATCATCCTTAAATTCATGCAAAAGCCACATTTTTCAAGGATGGAAAACAGCCAACTTCAATCCAACTCTCTGGGATTTGTAAAGGCAAATTCCCATCCAAAAGAGGCACCCACAACGTGGGACCTAATCAGATAAAGCTCCTTCCGAGCAGCAGCGCAGTAAGGTGTGTGTTATCTCTGAAGTTGAATTGCTTCGGGTTTCAAGATGCCAATGGCCTAATGGCTTCCCAGTTTTGTGGACCATTCATTCCCTTGGGAGCTGCTGGAGTTGCAGCCTCTCTGTGTGCGTAATGCTTCCCTGCATCCCAGACTCCACTCATGTGCCCTCTCCTCGTGCAAGCAGAATCCAGCCTTGGCCACACCGGTCGTCCTCTGGGAGCCACGTCTCCTGAGGATGAAGCCAGGACCCGTTCTCCCTGGAGAGATGCAGGAAGAGCCCGGGCCTGGAGGCACAGGGGCCAGGTTTCTACCACATCAGGTGCCTGATCCCCTTCCCTCCTGGTGACAGCAGATGCACTTGCTTCCGGGTGCAGCCAGAAGGGCTGCTTGTGCCATTTCTCTGGGTTCTGACACCTCCCAGGGGTGACCGAACAGCAGGGCCGCTATCAGCTGCTCATCAGCCCCCACCCAAAAGACAGCAGGGCTCAGCCAGAAGGGACACCTGAGCGATGCCACCAAGCAATTAAGGAACAGGACTCAGGCCCAGCACCTCCGCAGGGAGGGGCGGGGGGCGGTGGTCCAGGACTCCACACCGAGCTAGCCCCGACTTCAGATAGGGCGCTGTGGGTGGGGCTGCACTCAGGTGACAAGAGGGGCAGAAGCCTCTTCCTCCTTCCGGTGCCCAGTGGAGCCCACAGTGCCACCCCGGGAAGGAGAGGAGAGAACTGAGCCAAGGAGGAGGCTCAGACAGGTCTGTGGTTTGCGTGTAGGTGTCCCCAAAGCCTGGGGTGGAGGCTGATTGGATTACGCGGCTTCCAGCTGGCTCGATGTTAGGAGGCGGGGCCTGGCCGGAAGAGGCCGTCACCGTCCCGAGGGCAGGGCGGGAAAAGAAGGTCACAGCTCCCTCCTGCCTCCTCCCGCAACTCCTTCCTGTCCCCCACACTGAGAGCAGCTTACCTCGGCCAGGCCCGGTGCTATGCGCTCCTGCTCTGGAGCAGTGACTATGGATCAGAAGCTCTCCGAGAAGTGGCGGCGGGAGACAGAATCAGGGCCACACTGGACTTTTGTGACCTCTGTCGCCCCTCAGCTCCCTGCCCCAGGCCAGGAAGTCGGCTTGGGGTGAGCGGCCTAGTGGGCCGAGTTCAGGCACGGAGTTGGGGACAGCAGGAGCTGGGAGATGCAGAGCCACGTGGCGTCAGACAGCGGGAGAGGTCAGACGGCCCCTGCGTGCGTCCTGCGTGCGTCCGGCACCCGCAGGCCCACGGGACGTGCCGGAGGCCTTGAGCTCGTAGGCTCGGCCCCTCGCGGGATCAGGGAGGCTCCCCCACCACACCGGCCTGTCCTGCAGCCGCCACAGGGGGAGGAACTCGGATGTTGGGCTGTTGTTGTGTCTCAGACTTCTGCAAAGGCGGCACTGCTGCCAACACCTATCTGCGCGTCCAGATCGGCGAGTCCGCGGCTGCCTTCTGCGGACGTGTGGTGCCCAGTGCTCCAGCGAAACCTGAGTCCCTTCGGCCCAGACAAACGCAAATGCCAGCCAGCGAGAGCAACGAGGAGTAGGTGGCCAGAGCGGCGCTCACCCCCAGAAGTGAAGACCGTGCCCGGCTGCTTATTTCGACCGAGATAAGAGTAATCTTTCCAATCCCTGGGCAGTTCTGCGGCCTGGGAGTTCCTAGGACCCAGCCGTCATGGTCTTCAAGATCGACGCTTCTAAGTGCGGGACAAACGGGCTCAATTCTACCCTATGAGAGCTTGCATTTGGGTCTAGGAAAAGACTCTGCAGAGAAATCCGTGCCATGCATAATTCGTCCACATCCGTTTTCATTCCGGGCAGAGCTCTGAAATGCCCCAGCACGGCTCGCTCATCAATTGAAAAGTCCTTCAAAATGAGAAAATATGGTTTGTGGTGGTGGAAAAGCTCCCTCCGTTTTTGGACGGAATAACTAAAAATACTTAAATGGTGAAGTTTACTTTGTGTAGTTAAAAATTAAACTTTTCAATTTGGTTTTTTTTTTTTTTTTTTTGATACTGGGCGTTGAACTCAGGACCTCAGGTTTTCAAGGCAGGTGTGGTGCCACTGAGCTAGATCCCCGGCCCTGTACAAAGTTTTCTCAAATTGAAACATTCACCCGTGCTTCACTCACCCCTGTACCTCTGGGCCCACTGGCTGGATCTCCTGCAACTTGCACCCCCAAAATAACTTGGGGGCACCCTTCCCTGGCCACTCACTCTGTGCTGGTTGGGCAAGTGTGACTCACAGCCCAGCCCAGTGCTTTTTTCTTTTCTTTTCTTTTTTTGGTACCAGGGATCAAACTCGGGACCTTGCACCTGCAAGGCAGGCGCCAGAACCACTGAGCTAAATCCCCAGCCCCAGCTCAGTGCTTTTGCCAAGGTGAGGGTGTTCCTGTCACCCCTACCTGCCCCTCAGCACCAGTGCCTCCTCCCCATGCTCAGGGCCACACAACCAGGTGTTCAGGGTCCTTGGAGGGAGGGAACTTGCGCTCTGCGAAGCTCCTGAAAGATGTCTTGGCCAAGCCCAGCACACTGGAGGCTGAGGCAGGAGGATCACCAGAGTTGAAGGCCCACCTGGGCTACAAAGTGAGACCCTGTCTCAAAAATAAACACCTAGCTGGAGATTTAGCTCAGTGGTTCCACCACCTTCCTCTCAAGCACACGGTCTGAGTTCGATTCCCGGTACAAAAAATTTAAAATTAAAAAATAATAATAAAAATAAAAACCAAACAAAAAAATGAAAGACGTCTTGGCCAAAAACCTGCAAAAACCATCTTCACCAGTTGCCGGTGGGAGACAGGGAAGGGTCACAGAGAGGAGCCAGAGAGTGGGCCAGGCCGCGCTGTGTGGGGAATAGTGTGCAGCCCCCACCAGCCACCCCGCTGGGTGCACCTGAGTCCTGGAAAGTTTCTGTGTCTGATGCAGGTCTTGCCCCAGGCAAAAAATTCTTCTTGTTTTTTTATTTTAAATTATTAAAGAGGTGATGGCTTCTCACAGCACAAAAGGTTAAACTGTGAAGAGTCAGGCTCGGAGCAGGGGGCGTAGCTCAGGACAGCCACCCCCCCCCCGGGTCAATCCCAGCTCCAGGAAATACACAGATAAATAACAGCCTCCCGCCTCCGCCTGCTGAGGCTGTGGCCTGGGTTCTGTTGATGTGGCGGACTCGAGGTGAGGCATTGGGCTGCCACGCCTGTGTGCAGGGGGCAGGTCGGGGGTTCTGAATCTGTACTGCAATACTTGGGTTTCTTTATCTGCTTACTTACTTACTGAGACAGGGTCTCGCCACGCCACGCAGTCCAGGGCTGGGCTTGAACTCAAGGTGATCCTCCTGCCTCAGCCTCCCAAGTGCTGGGATCACAGGGCTGTGCCACCACTCCAGGCCAATAGCTCCCACTGCACGGGGCTGTCACGAAGTCAGTGACGTGCCATGTGAGGTGATGGTGAGGCTGACAGCGCCGAGGATGTGACCGAAGTCATTATGAAAGTGGGTGTGAGCGTGGGAGTCTGCAGCTTGCCCGGTAAGCGGTAAAGAGGCCCTGTCCTCAGAGAGCTCACTCTGTGGACGGTCACGGACACGGTCACGGAGAAGCCTCTGCCTGGGGGTGAGGATGTCTGATTTTGCACCCGCCCCACATGTGCCCGTTAACCGAGCTTGGGTAGTTTTCGAGGCTGTGAGCATGGGCCACACCCGGTCTCCTGCCCTCTCTCAGCACGCGGTATAAACAGTCTCCCAGCTTCCACCTATTCTTTTCCTTTCCGCTGCCACTCTGGCTCTCCATGCCACAACGAAACGAACAGATGAGCCACAGCTTCCCTAACCCTCTCACCCTTGGGAGAAAGGAGGGGTCCGCCCAGGCTCTCCCGAGCTTTTTCATCTGTTGGATTATGATTTCTGTTTGTTTTGTTTTGTGTTCAGCACCAGGGATTGGACCCAGGGCCTTCACACTGAGCTACATCCCAGCCCTTTTATATTTTTTTAAAATTTTGAGACAGAATCTCTCTAAGCCAGCCAGGCTGGACTTGAACCTGCGACCTTCCTGCCTCAGCCTCCCAGAGCTCTGGGATGACCGGCATGCGCCACCACGCTCAGCTTGAATTCTGTTCTTAAAATCAGTTCCCAGAAGTGAGCTCAGCGGGCCCAGAGCTAATCACGTGCCCAGACTCGCGTTCAGTTTTACTCGACTGTTTTGCAGTCTGCTACGCGCAGCCGCCAGGGCTGGGGGAGGACATCGCCAGCCTCCTTGCCAGCGTGGGTAAAAATCTCCTGGAATGGGTGAGATGCAACCCGACTGGTGTGGTCGTGGACAGGAGATCCCTGCTCCGGCTCAGGGCTCAGGGAAGCCCCCACACCCCAGCGGCAGGCAAGGTCGTTCAGTCTCTCCTGCCGGATTTGGAGAGCTCCTGGAGCCCACAGGGCGGAGCATCATCTGCCAGGCAGACTTGGCCACCGCAGCTCCAGAGCAGAGAGGCACAGGATGCAGCCGCACCCGGCAGGATTAACGCTTCCGCTAACTGAGGAAAACCCGCCAAGAGCAGATGCATCTGGCAGCAGCGGAATCCCATGCCGGGCCTGGGCGGGCCTCGAACTCCAGCCTGCAGGGAGCTCCGTGACCCTCCCCAGCCCCAGGGTCCCCTCCTGGGCCCCCCACATGCGCACCCTCCCTGTCCCTAACCAGACTGGGGGAAGGGTCGCCCCGTGTCACTCGGGTCCCCGGACAGCAGGGTCAGGGCCATGCGGTGTGGTCAGCAGGCTTCGCCCCAATATGGGGCCGGGACAAGGAGGGCGTGCACAGTCACCTGGGAGCCTCGCCAGGCAGGGCTTCGGGTCCTTCCCAGCCAGGCTCTCCTCCTCCAAGAGGGGCCCAGGGTCAACGCACCTCAGGATCCGCCTGGAGAAGCCGGTGGATGGGCACACACCTTGCCCCCAGCTGCTAGGAGGCTGAGGCAGGAGGACTGAGTTCGAGGCCAGGCTGCACAACTTAGCAAGACTGACCAAAAAAAGTGTGGATTTCGGGAGAGAAGGGAAGATTCGCCTGCATCTGAACTTCCAGTCGGACCCCTTGGGGTGACTTCACGTGAAGACACGGCGCCCCTAACGCTTGCAGGGAGAGGTGCAAACGGGGCTCCTGGTCACTGGGCGGAGCTCTCTCCACCCCCACCAGGCCAAGCAGAGCAGCCCCAAGGCCCCTGGCCCCACAGCAAGGACACGCCTGCACCCGCTCCCTCTCTTGGCAGGAGGGCCCGGTCCTTGGAGTTCTCCACAGAAACTGGCTGTCCCTCGCCCACCCTACCTACGTGCCAGGTGAACAGCAAGGGGACGGTGTGGGCCCACACCCCGTGAAGGTAGCCAGAGAAAGCTCACACGCGCCCCAGGAGCAGACACAGCCCCTTGAGCAAGGGACTGGGGATCCAGGTGGAGTGCGACTGAGGGGACTGGGCCCTCGGGAGGCCTCACTCCAGGGTGGAAGCTCTGGGCTCAGGGACAGAGGCACCACTGAGCCGATTCCCCAGCTGCGATGGACCCAGCCCACAGATCTGCTCACTCGGCTGCACACGCGCGTGCATGCCCTGAGTGTGCACCAGAGCTCCGGCAGCAGTTAGCACACAGCACATAAAGCCAGGGAGTGCACACGCCTGTCATCCAGCACTCGGGAGGCTGAGGTAGCAGGATTACTGCAAGTTTGAGCCCAGATTTTGTCTCAAAAGCCTCAAGATGATGATGATGATGATGATCTAAGTGGAGAGCGAGTCTAGAAACCAGGCAGGGCAGGAGAGGAGCACACAGTGATGACTTAGGACCTGGAAGGGGCCCTGTCTCCTCAGGGGTGGCCCGGGCCCGGGGCAGATGGTCTCAGGGAAGCTGCAGGCCCAGCCCTGCTCCACCGACAGTGCTCAGGCCACTTGGTCCCGACCAACGCAAGGACAGGGCCCAGAGCAGGGTCCTGGGGAGTCTCTAGGGGTCCTGCTCCTTCCCAGACCACGTCAGGGCCCACAGCTGGGATGCAGGGGCCTGTGTGGGATGCAACCACTGAGCTCCATGTGCAGTGGCTTCCAGCTCAGAATCCACAGAGAAAAGGTGTCCCCAAGCCATCGAATTGTGAGACTCTCAAGAGCACTGAGTCCAGCACTTTCAGGAGCACTGTGTTCAGCACTTTCAAGAGCACTGAGCCTAGCACTTCCCAGAGCACCAAGTCCAGTTCCTTTCAATAACAGGAATTCTGGCACCCGGGATACACAGCCGTTTGGAGACAAGGTCGCGCCATAAACTTCTAACCAGGGCTGGGCTTCCTGTAGTCACCAAGGCATCCCGCCACGAGCAAGGGGAGGTGGGGATGCCGGGGCCAGCCGTGGGCAGGATGTCACTCGTGTGTTCGGTGCCAGCATGCCACCTGTCCTCCTGAGCTCCCTTCCCAGCGCTCCGGTGCCCACGCAGGAGACCTGCACCTCACAGCCCACGGCCACGCACCCGCCAGAGGCCGAGGGCTTCCCGGTGCGCTGCAGTTCCACAGACAGCCACCAGAGGGCGGGCCAGCCCCGCGGCCGAGGCCCAAAGACCAAGGGCCCCCAGCCTGGCCAAGGGTCCCCAAGGGGCGCGGGCGGGCAGTGCCTCCTTGCACTTTGCCACCGCCAGGCTCCCATGGATCCTACGGGTCGCTGAAAGAGTCATTGAGGCACAGCGCGGGACTGGGCTGGGGCAGCCACGGAAGGGGACCACGGAAACCCCACAGCCACAGGGCCATGTGCGCTTCGTCTGGCAGCCGCTCGCCGTCCACGCGAAAAACCGAAGGGCCACCTGGAGGAGGGTGAACTGCTTCTGATCAGTGGGGGCTGCCAGTGGACGGAGAGGAAAAGGAGTCCTGCGGGTCTGTGGGGTGGATGCACTGTCCGTGGCACTTTTGGTAAACTGAGGCAGCCCCACCCCCCACCCCGTGCCGGCGGGAACCACCTAGCCGTGTGGCCCAGCGCCAGCGCGGGCGGGACACAGTGGAGGGAAACAGGAGCTCCTGCCCTGCGAACGCCGGCTCAGCCCCCGGAGGACACGGACACGCGTGACGGAGGCTGAGCCAGGGGTTCCTGGGAGAGGTGCCCCTCCCGCTTCCCCGCGCGTGTCGGGGTCCCCTCCCACCTCCCGCGCGGCCGGGCGATGACGGCGCACCTGAGTCAGCGCCGCCCACCCGGCCCGCGTCTGTCTCCGCATCTTGTGATATTTCGCTCCCCAGGAGCCGGCCCGGAGGCAGCTCGGCAAACAACCGCGACAGATTGCGCCGCGCTCGGGGAAGGACGCCAAATCCACCCGCGCTGCGCCCGCCCCGCCCCCTCCAGCGCAACCGCCCCCGCCCCCGCCCGCGGGGCTGGACCGAACCGGGCCGACCCGAAGCGCCGAGGAAGAAGGGGTGGGACCAGCAGGGGGCGCTGGAGCGCGTGGGGCCGAGGCTGGGGAAAGTGCTCCAAAGGGGAAAGGAGGCCGAGACAGGCACAGACGCGAGAGGAGAAGGGGAGGGGCTGGGAAGGCAGAAGCGGACGCAGGCAAGAGGCGAGGACGGGAGCGAGGCCGGAGACGGGGACCCTAAATACGAACAAGAGTGGGGGAGAGCGTGAGCGCCGAGGAGGGCGGGTGGGCGGAGACGCCGACTGTGCGCCCCGCCGCCTGCGCCCCCTGGCGACGCTTCTCCCGCGCTGGGGCAGCTCCGAGGCCCGGGTCAGACCCGCGTGGACCGCAGCGCGGCCCAGCGAGGATCTGCCGAAACCGCCAGGGAGGGGCCACGAGGGGCGCCAGCCCGGAGACCAGAGCCGCCCCTCCTAGAAAGGGGGGAGCCTCGAGGCGCGAGGTCTCCGCCTCCCCGCCCCGGGGTCCTTTACCGTCTTCCTGAGTGGGGCGAGCTGTCCCCGCTCGGACACGCCACGTGGGCACAGACACGCAGTGTCGCACTGCGCCCCGATTGCCCCGCGCGTAAACGCTTTCAGGAGTTCACCCCCCTCGCGCAGCCTCGTGTCTCCCACAGCACTGACACGCACAACAGCCGGCACTCGGGGCCCCGCGCGCACTCACGCACCCTCCTGGGCCGGCGTGCGAGGCTGCGCGACAGCGCCCAGTGTTCCTGCAGGAGCAGCCCCGCGCGCGCACACAAACTTCAGCATCTACTTTCCTTTTTTGTTTTTTGAAGGTTTTTTTGGCTGCAAGGTCTCGCTGTGTAGTTCAGGCCGGCCTTGAGCTCACTGTGTATACACCAGGCTGGCCTCGAACTCGCAGCAATCCTGTCTCAGCCTCCGGAGTGCTGGGACCACATGCGCGCCACCAAGCGCGCCGGCGTCTACTGTTGTTGGTGTAGCGCACTGCACGCGGGGTCCCGGGCTGGAAGGGACAGGGACCTCCTAGGGCCCCCCCCCACCGGGGCCGCAGCAGAGGGTTGCGTGTTGTGGGATGCCCCAGAGTGGGGAAGGGACCCTGGATGAGCCCATGGGCGCCGCAGCCGTCCCGCAGCCCCAGAAGGGAGTCTCCGGGGCTCGCGGCGGAGGCGCTGGCACGCAGACCCAGGGTCCCCACGGCGGGATCAGACGCTGAGACCAGGGCCGAGGCGCCGCCCCGCGGCTAGGAAGGGGTTAAGCGGGCGGCGCGCGGCGGGGGCGGAGCCACGGCGCGGGCGGGGTCGGGAGCCGCGCGGTCCGCACTCTGCGCGCGAGCGGCGGGGCGCACGGACGGACGACGCGCTCGGCACGGTGGCTCCCGCGCCCGCCCGGTCCCTGCCGTCGGGGCCCATGGCTCCTCCAGAGCCCCGCGGCCCAGGGGGCGCAGGGTAGCGGCCCGGCCCGGCCCGGCCTCGCCGCTCCGGGACCCCCGGCCCTGCGGGTCCCCGCCGTCCGGCCGCGCGCCGTGGGAGCGCGTGGGAGCCCCCGCCCTCGCGAGTCGGGACAAGATGCTGCCCGGGCGGCGGCGCCGGCTGCAAGGTAGGGAGGGACCCGGGGCGCGGCCCAGGCTGGGGGGCCGGGGGGCAGCGGAGCGCCCGGGGTGCGCGGAGCTCGTGACCGCCGGCCAGGCGGGGGCGGGGGCCGGGCTCAGGTTCCCGGTCCGGCGCCACCTGCTCGGGCACGCGGAGGACTCGGGCCGGCCGGGAAGCGCCGACTCAGCAAGTCCTCCGGGCGCCTCAGCACTTTGGGGTCACCCGCGAGGACGAGCGCCGGGAGGGCGGCGGGCGGGGCCGGGGGTCCCGGGCGGGGAGG
>NW_004624864.1:3103206-3137448 GCF_000247695.1 Heterocephalus glaber | reverse complement strand
CGCCCCTCCCCTCCCGGGTCGGGTTTCCCGCACACGTGACCCAGCCGGCCCAGGACGCCGCCCCGGCGCCCCCTGCACCCCACCCAACCCCGGTGTCCACGAAGACTGGCCGGGCGCCGTCGGGGCGCTTCCCACGCGGCGAGTCTGCATCTCCGAGTCCGGGTCTCGGGCTGGGCGAGCCTGGGCCCTGACGTGGCCTCTCTGAGCTCCTGTTTTATCCTCTGCAATTGCAGGTAGCGACAGACACCGGCCCACTTGCGGGGGGCATCCGGAATCAGCATGCAGGTAGGTTGGGCACGCCTGCTATCGCAGCACTGGGGAGGCTGAGGCAGGAGGATCCCCACGAGTTCGAGGCCAGTCTGAGCTACCTGGCGAGACCCTGGCTCAAAAGAGCAAACAAGGGTCGGGGATTTAGCTCAGTGGTTTCGTCGCCTGCCTCAACAGCGCAAGGTCCTGAGTTCGATCCCCGGTACCCCCCCCCAAAAAAAAGCACTGCCTTGGGCTGGGGATTTAGCTCAGCGGTTCCGGCGCCTGCCTCACAAGCGCAAGGTCCTTAGTTCGATCCTCAGTACCAAAAAAAAAAAAAAAAAAGAGCAAACAAACCAAAGAAGGATACAGGTGCCATACGGCTGTGACCCTTGGCAGAGTAAGCATAATAAATAGCCCGGGTGACCGGAGGCTTCCCGCAGCCTAGTGACAGATTTCCGGTGGATCCCAGTCCCCCTGTGCCTCGGCGGCGTCATCCTGAGACGGTGATGACGTCACGGCAAGGGCCGGCGCGCCCCGCCCCCACGCACCTGCCGTGGAAGAGCGCGGGGGATGGGCGGGGGATGGGCGGGGGATGGGCGGGGGGGGGTGCCCTGGAGCCGTCGGGAAACCGAGCAGCTCCACTGGGAGTTCCAGACAGGTCCTGAGAGCCGCCGAGCCAGGAGAGGCAGGACAGCAGGAGCGGCTGCGTGGGCCGCGTTTCCCAAACTTACTAAATCCCGAGGACGTCAGGATGGAACCTTGCCGGCCGCCTTCGATGGTTTCACTTTAGAGTGCAGCGCCACCGGGTGGGTGGGCTGGAGAGACAGCCCAGGCTGGCCGCTTGCCCAGAGCGGGGGAGGCCCTGGGGTGCATCCCCAGGACCACACAGAGGCCCCCAAAACTTCCAGGCCAAACTCCTTAGCCGAGTGTGGCGCACACCTGTAATCCCAGCACTTTGGGAGGCTGAGGCAGGAGGGTCACAAATTTGAGCTCAGTCTGGGCAACTTACCAAATTCGTGAGAACTGGTTTCAATAAAGGGGGGGGGGGCTGGGGCTGGAGCTCAGTGTGAAGGCCCTGGGTTCGACCCGCAGCACGGAAGGGGAAAGAGACTCCTTAGCTGGGCACAGCAGCCGAGGGTAGAGGTTCAGCTACAGAGGGCCTGGGTCTCCCTGAGGGTGATGGGGGTTCCCTCCGCTCCGACCGCGCGTGTGGGAGCCACGGCAGGTCACGCAGGCTCGGGTGGGGGTCCCGAGGCCGGGGCCTTTTGCGGGCTGTGTCCCGGCTCCCCTGCACCTGCTCATCCTCCTGCCGGGACAGAGGCCCGAGCCCGGCCTGAGCCGCCCGGATCCCGGGTTGTCTTGGGAGCCGTGCAAGTCTGGGGCAGGAGCGACTTCGCCGTGGGCCCCCCCCCTGGAGCCACCCCGCACACAGCTGTGGCGCAAACCGAGAGGGTGTGGCGGGGAAGGGGCTGAACTTGTAGGCTGGATAGCCTTGGAAGGGCCCGGGAAGCCTCGGACCTACAGTGTGGGGAGGCAGGTGGCCCAGAGCTCCTGAATGGTTTCTTCTTGGGTGCCCCCCACCCCCATACTGAGCCACATCCCCGGACCCTTCTTCCCCTTTCTTCTATTTTATTTTGAAATAGAACCTTGCTAAATTGCCCAGGCAGACCTCAGACTTGCAATCCTCCTGTCTCAGCCTCCTGAGGCCCTGGGATTACAGGCATGCACCTCAGCACCTAGCTGGTCTTGTTTCTTTTTATTTTATTTTTTATTTTTTGGTACCGGGGATCGAACTCAGGTCCTTTCACTTTCGAGGCAGGCGGCAGAACCACTGAGCTAAATCCCCGGCCCCGGTCTTGTTTCTTTCTGATGAAGTGGACAGACGTGGTTAAGTTTGTGTTTGATGAGCAGAGGAGACACTGGAAAGCAGCTATTAAACCCATGAGGAGCCCATTGAAATAGCTCCCATTTAAAACTTTAAAAAGAAGCCGGGTATGGTGGCGCATGCCTATAATCCCAGCTCTCAGGAGGCTGAGGCAGGAGGATTGATGAAAGTTTGAGGCCAGACTGGACTACATAGTGAGACCCTGTCTGAGAAAAATAAATAAAAAAAATAAATAATTTTTTAAAAGGGAAAGATAAGGGGGGGGCCAGACCCCAGACCACTTCCATATCAGAATCGATAGGGGCTGAGGATTTAGCTCAGTGGTTCCGCTGCCTGCCTCCCAAGTGCAAAGACCTGAGTTCGATCCCTGGTACCAAAAAAAAAAAATCTACAGCTGCATCTAGCTCCTCTTTCCTGGTCACCTCTGCCTCTGTTCCCAGATACAGTGTGGCACAGCAGCGTGGCCACACTGGCCAGGGGGCGGGGCTGGTGCCCCTCTCTGCTGAGGAAGGAGAGCTGGCCGCGGCGGGCTCCTCAGCTGTGCTGCTGTGGTGGGGCACTGCGCCCCCTGCAGGCACCTGACTCGTCCCACTGTGTACGTGATCACTTCTTCGGCCCAGCAAACGTGTGCTGTGAATATGCATGAAGAATGTAACTAATGGGCAGTGGGCCTCACAGTGACACAAAGACTGACAGTTCCCAGCCCGCAGTCCCACCCCCCATGTGCACCCAGAACAGCGGGGCGCTCAGCCTGTTACCCCAGCAGCCAGCAGTGCGGCCGGCCTGCGATCCGTCCTCCCAGAGGGCCTCCATGCAGTGATGCTGCTGCACCTGACCCTGAGGAAGGAGTGAAGCCCTGTGTCGCGCTGCCTTATACTCGAGAGCCCGGAGATCACGTGGGCTCGCATTTATGGGAAACGCCCACGGCAGGCGACCCACAGAGGCAGGCCCTGGACTCCAGGTGGTCAGAGACAGGAGGAAGGGCTGGCTGCTAATGGGTGTGGGTTGCTTCTAGGTGAGGAAAGTGCTGCAGTTAGTGGCGGGCAGCTTGTGAATATGCTAAGTGCACTGAACTGCACGTTTTAAAGGAGGGAATTTTAAAGCACTTCAATTACATCATATCAAATTCGTGTGTCACGCACTAACGGTGGGGTGGGGAATGACACACAGGCCCCGATTCCAGAGCACGTGGAGTCAGGGCAGGAGGCATAACTGAGACGAGGCTTCCACACTAGGTGTCACTGTGTCCCCAGGAGCGTCACGGAGGAGACACAGCTACAGGAACACAAACGGCGTGATTGAGCACTACGGAGAAGTTTGGAAAATGTGTTACAGTAAAACACGCTGCTGTGAATCGCTTCAGTCTTCCCCTCTCTTCCCACCGTCCCGGCCACTTCCTGCAGCAGCTCTAGAGTCCTCCTTCCTGAGGGTCTTCGCCTGTGCTGACCTGGCAGCCTCCATGCCCTGAGTTGATAAGGCACTGACCTTTCAAGGTCGTTGTGACCTTCGGGGAGAGCTGGAAGTCACGGGGCCTCAAATCAGGGGATGAAGGTGGATGAGGACACAGCATCAGGGCTGGGCAGCACTCAGCAGCAGCTGTCATCGTATTTTGATCACATCTCATAAAGACGCTCAGGAGAGAGGACTCCGGAGCTGCTGCAGGAAGTGGCCGGGACGGTGGGAGGCATGTGTTTGAAGTGAGGGCCGGATCTCTAGGGGTTCGTGGGCACACGGTACCTTTAATTACTGTAGTTTCCGATCTGAACCCTCAGTTCACACCTTGGTCACCCACATAACTGAGGCAGGTTTGCTCTGAGCTCGGGGCAGTGCAGGGGCCACGACCTGAGATGGCTCCTGGGCGGGAATCAGTAGAATCTGCCACCTTCAGGAGCGGACCCAGGACCCGAGGACCCCACAGCCACCAGTTCCAGAGAGCAGGACCGGGGCGAGGGCCCACGAGGTGGTCTGCAGCCAGAAGGCGGGACAGCCGGCCTGGGAGCCCGAGCCCTGGTCCCTGACGGGCGGTGACCCTCAGAGCTCCTCTCCCGCTGGCCCTGGGCCTGGGGGCATCAGCCCCGCTCCCTGCTCCTCCGTGTTCTGCCCAAGCCCCTCACCCCCGCACTGCCCTCCCGCGGCCCTGCCACTGCCCTGCCGCCCGCCGGCCCAGGCTCCTGCACACCCCGCGTGGCCCGGCCACCCAGCCCACAGGGATGGCGGGAATGCAGGTCCGGTCCATGGCCCCAAGGCTGGCCACTGCGCCGCCTGCTGCCCTCCGCTGCCCTGTGGCCTCTCGGGTCCGGCTGCGTGACCTCCTGACAGGCCCTGCGGCCTCTCTGGACAAACTCCTTCCCACCTGGCATCAGGCCTTGGCGGTCCCTTCCCCGAAGAGCCTGACTGGGAGGCCTGGCACCTCCCCCCCCACTCCCGCCCTGGAACTCTGCCACCCCGGGGGCTCACTTCCCAGAGCCGCCTGCCCACTGCCCCAGCGCCTCCCGTAACGCCTAGCGCGCTGTGAAAGGCCCGTTTCTAACACCTGCCTCCCAGACTGGGGTTTTGTCTTCTTTCTCTCAAAACAGTGCTTGTCACAAGTCTCCAGCAGCCACACATGTACTTATGAAGATCTCAGAGCGCATGCTAACTCGCTGGAGCAAGGAGAACACAGTCACAGCTTTGGACATAGCTGTTTTTCTTCTTCTTGAGACAAAGCCTTCGCTATGTGACCCACGCTGGCCTTAAACTCACAGCGATCCTCCTGCCTTAGCCTCCCAAGTGCTGGGGTGACAAGCATGTGCCACCACACCTGGCTAGGATCTTGAGACGTTTATATTTCAGTTCCCATGGGTCAGGAAAGCGTCAGCTAAGCCGGGCTCTGGGCTCTGCAGCAGGTCAGGGGTGCAGGTCCCCCAGCTCGCAGGGAGGGAGCGGGGTGTGCTGTGCCCTCAGGCTGCAGGCTGGAGGCCTCACCCAGCCTCTCTGCAAGTCAGCTCCGAGCTGAGCTGCTTGATCAGCAGGAGGCCGGAGAGCAGGCGGCCGGCTTCTCTCCCTGTCACCATGGAGACCACGGGTGCCATCCACGCTACACCCCAGGCTCGCTGGGCAGGGACCTGTCCCTCACCGTGGGGTTTCCCACGGCATTCTGCACGTGGCTGCAGGAACAAGCAGTGCGGAGGCGGAAGTGGCCTTGGTCTACACCAGAACCAGGGGGTGCTGCCTGCTCCCAGCCTGGCCTCAGGAAGCCGTGCACTCGCGAGGGCTTCAGTTCTTCCCTTGTGAAGGGAGCAGACTCTTGCCTGTTGTCCTGAGAGTAACTGAAGCCAACCGTGGTGGTGGGGGCCTGTCACCCCAGCACTCTGGGAGGCTGAGGCAGGACGATCGCAAGTTTGAGCCCAGCCTTGGCAATTTAGTGAGCCCCTGTCTAAAATAAAATAAAAATAGAAAAGCTGGGGCTGGAGCTCAGCACAAAGGCCATGGGTTTGATCCCCAGTACAGGGCAGGGGCCGACTGAAAAAGCATGTTTGAAGCACTTAGTGCACAATACCAACTCAGTATGTGTGAGCCATTCCTACAGCACCCTCTCCTCCCACTCCTCCTCGCTAACCCGAGGGCAGGGACTTTGCCCACGCAGGGCTCAGCCCGCAGAAGAAATGCATTAACACAGGTGGAATTGGTCACCGCGGCACAGACCTGGGCAGACAGCGCCACCTGCTGGCCAAGGCTGAAGTTCGGGGCCAGGAACGGCGCCTTGACCCGGCTGCCCGCACAGGTTGCCCGTGTCCACATCCGCCAGTCACAGTAAAAAGGGCAGATTCCTGATTGCTTTTGTGGTACTTGGGATTTGCACTGAGCTATATCCCTAGGCCTTTAAAAAATGTTTTTGAGACAAGGTCTCACTAAGTTGCCTGGTTGGGCTCGATCCTCCTGCCTCAGCCTCCTGGGGCTGGGATGACAGGCGCACACCACCATGCCCAGGTGAGCTGTCATTTATTGAGCAACGGGTGGAGCCACTTTTCTAGATGTTCTAGTTAATTATCACAACCACCCAAGGAGGCAGGGACCTTGACAGCAACTTCACAGATGGGGAAACTGAGGTACAGAGCAGTCGAACGCCTCACCCAAGATCACACGGCTGGAAAATCTCACGTGAGACACAAGTCCAATCACCTGGCTTGCACCTGCACTGTGAGCCCGGAACTCACCGCCTCTGTCGTCCGCTTCATCTGGTCAGTCCCCCGACACCTGGGGGCCCGTGTCTCCAGGTGCCACGGGGCGACCCCCAGGGGGAGCTGCAGGCCCGGGAGACCGTGCCCCGGCCGTCCTGGCCACCGCTCTTCTGCGGCCCGGGCAGTGCCCAGGGGTGGGTCGCCTGGGCGCTGGCTGCAGTGACAGGGGCCTGGGTGGCTGCGTGACCGCGGGCCCCTCCCCAACACACACCTCAGCATCCCAGTGTGGGCCAAACAGCGAAGGCGCAGGCCGCGCTTCAGTGGGACCCTCACAAACACCCCTCGATTCCAACACTGCTCCCCCCGTCCGCCACTTCCCGCAGCAGCTCTGGAGGCCTCTTTCCTGAGGGTCTGTACCCGAGCGCCACCCAGCGCAAAGGCAGCCCCTAGAAACGCGACACCACGTCCTCACCCACCTTAGTCACTGATCCGGCACCAAGGGATTCTGGCTTCTCCCAGGGTCAGAGTGACCACGAGAGGGAAACTGAATCCATGCAGGGCGCGGAGGGCTCGGGGACAGCGCCGCTATAGACCCTCAGGAGAGAGGACTCCAGCGCTACCGCAGGAAGCGGCGAGGGCCATGGGATGTGCTCAGTGCGGGGAGGGTTGGGAGGAACTAAGGCCAATGTCTCATCCTATAATAAACCTTTTAACAATTTAAGCATTCACTGTTATCTTTCAATCCCACACAGTACTTTGCATCCTCTCCTCTGAACTGTGCCGTCCTCTGCGCGAAGATGCCTGCCTGCTTCTGCTGCGTTTCAAGTTGGTTGTTTGGCTGGTTTTCTGGGACAGGATCTCAACTCATAGCTCAGGCTGGCCTCAAATTTGCGGCGATCCTCCTGCCTCAGCCTCCCAGGTCTTGGGATCACAGGTAGGCACACCATGCCCTGCTCAAGCTTTTAAAAATACTGTCGTGCCTCCCATCACCCAACCATTATGCTGCACCCAGTCAGTATGTCCAACGCTTGACTAACTCACCCGACCCTCACAGCGGCCCCGACTGCCCCACTGTCCAGATAAGCGAAATGAGTGCTCAGAGGAGCCACGTTCAGGGCCACACAGCAAGCAGCCGCCCCAGGTGCACACGAAGCTCTTTGGCAGGTCTATACTCTTAAAACACACTGCACGCCCTCTGCTGGTAGAGGCTGTCTTTTTTTTTTGAGTCAGTTTTTAACTATGCAGCCCAAGTTAGCCTCAGACTCCTGGTGATCCTCCTGCCTCAGCCTCTCCAGTGCTGGGATTAAAGGCGTGCACCACCACACCCAGCTGTGTCTCGTTTCTTTGCTCCCTTACTCCAAGCACACTGCTTTGCACACACTAGGCATCAACAGCGCGTTTAATATATACACATGTACACATACAGCCACACATACCAGTGTGGCTGACACCCTCTGACCCTGGCAAACATCCAGCCTTACACAGGCCCGGAGCTCTGCTGCACCCTCTTCATCAGCTCCTCATCCTGCATGGACAGCTCCGTCAGCTTCTTGCCCATGCGCTCATGGATGTCCAAGTACTTGGAGACGCACCGGTCCAGGCACACCGACTCACCCTTGGACAGCTCTGCCTCTTTGTAGTGGGGTGGCACGCACTTCCGGTGGCAGGCATTTGTCATCCTGGGGCATTGGGGCATGGCAGGGTCAGCAGCGTCCTGTAGCATTCCCAGCACCCCCAGCTATCCCAGCCTTGCGCTGACTTCCATCCCCAAGGGGGTGCCCCAGCCAGCCCGGACCAAGCTCATAAAAGACCCCGTCAGGCATCTGCGTGCACTCCCAAGCTTATTCTTTTACCGAGGAGGAAATAAGGCCCACACACGGCTGACACAGGGCCTTCAGAGCCTACATGTACGGATCATTCTGGTTTACAGTCGCCAAGACAAACTAACCACGGGAGCTCAACTGGTAAGAGCAGGTATTTGTTTCCCGTGTGCTGGGCGTGGCTACATTTAATATTTATGTCTCCAGGAATTGAGATCTGCTATTCCATCCCTTTTATTGATGAAGGAGAAAGCTGTCAAAGAGTTTAATTCGCCCAAGGTTATACTGCTGACTCGTGGACACGGGATCTGTTCCCAAATTTGCCAAATGGTCACAAGCAGTAGAGGGAGGCTGGGTACTGTTCTACTCCTGCACTGCAGCTGACCAGCTGCGGACTCTGAGGAAGTTATTTAGCCTCAATCTCCTCATCTTAAAATGGAACAAACCCGCCAGATTATGTTGAGGATTAAAAATGATAACAGTATATTGGACCCACCTACAGAATGTGAAACTAGGCGGGGAGTGGGGAGGGGTCATGAGGAGTGAAAGTGATCCACGTGTTATGTGCCTGTACCACTCTGCCAAAATGAGATCCGTGAATCTGTGTAACTAATGTGCATTAATAAAAAAAGATTAAATTATAAAGCCAGGCGAGGTGGCACACTCCTGTAATCCCAGCACACGGGAGGCTGAGGCAGGAAGGTAGCTGTGAGTTCGAGGCCAGCCTGACCTACATAGCAAGACTTTGTCTCAAAAAAAAAAAGATTAAATTATAAAGATTCCACACTTTACCTACTGGAGAAGCTCTACTGTATTTCACTGTATGACTCTCACACGATATGTATCACTTCATTCTTGGTGGACAAGTGTTGTTCCCAGCTTGGGACTATTAAAAATACTGCTGCTGGGCTGGGGATGTAGCTCAGTGGCACTGCGCCTGCCTGGCAAGCACAAGGTCCTGAGTTCAATTCCCAGTACCAGAAAAAAATAAATTGCTATGTTTAAAAAAAAAGGGCTGGGGATTTAGCTCAGTGGTTCCGCCGCTTGCCCTGCAAGCGCAAGGACCCGAGTTCGATCCCCGGTACCAAAAAAAAAAAAAAAAAATGAATATAAAATTCTTGGCAAGTGTCCACCATGTGTAACGGTTTACAAAATGTTAACCCGGGCTATGTGTCAACAGATAAATGGGCGCCTGTGATTGGAAACGCAGCAAGAGCCCGGATGGGAGCCGCAGTCCTGCTCCGCTCCTCCATGCCAGTCCACCCCCATCGAAGCACGGGCCTGGTCCCGGACCGTGTCCACGCTGGCACCCACCGGAGTGTGCAGGGCGGCGGGCCGCAGGCCCCCCAACACTGTCTGTGTTGGAAGCCACCCACTCTGCCCTTGGCTGGGGTGGCAGGCAGCGCCGGGTGGCTCCGCTCACCTGTTGTACATGTCGGCCATCATCTCCACCTCCAGCTCCGCCGCCAGCTGCTGGGCCCTGAGCGGGTCCATGGAGCCCGGCACCGTAGGACACCTGGTACTGGACAGACACGGCCGTGAGCACCGCCCTCGCGTCCTCCCTCGCACCCAGGGGCTGGCGGATCGGGGCAATCACGGGTGTCACCAGCAGGGCCACCGCCTCGGTGGCTTAGCCACCCCGCTCACAGGCGTGGAAACTGAGGCCAGGCCCAATGGCCAGCCCAAGGTCACCGGGATGTCATGGGGGAGGCCCGGCGCCTGACGCCCTATTCCCTGCCCCAGCCTCAGCCGGGTGAGCGGGAACCGAGGCCCGACGCTGAGCCCGCAGGCCTGCACCTAGGGGGCCCGGGAATTCGACCGCACTCGGAACCGAGGCGCCCAGAGCCCGACTCAAAGGCTGCACCACTGCAACGGCGACGTCACCACAGGTCCCCTTGAGGTCTGGAGCCACGGCTCACTCACCACGGCCTGCAGCGGCGCGCAGAGCACCGGGCGCCGCCACCTTGGGGCAAATGCTACGGTACACAGCCGCCGGGCGCACGGGTACACCACGCCGGAAGCACCTGGGTCACTTCCGGGAGGAAAAGTCCCGCCTCCTCCCGACCCGGAAGGAAACGCCAACAAGGCGGTGCTGGGAAGTGGACTACCATAGAGAGGGAGCTGTGAGCCGGCCGAAAAGAAAGCCGACTTTCAAACGCTAGAGAGGACGCCGGTGTACCATGGAGGCCGGGGGTTGGGGGCAGAGCGCCGCAGCCCGGTGGGCGCCCAAATCCCTGGGGTTGTCAAGGAGACGTTTGAGCCGACGGTTTAGGCCGGGGCGTGGCGGCCGAGAGGGGCGACCGCATCCCCGCCGGGAGAGGGCGCCGGCCGAGCGAGGAGAAAGGCCGAACGGCGCCTTTCAGTTTTTGTTGCACGTCGGAACCACTCGGGACGCCTCTACAAAGCTGGGTGCCCAGACCTCGACTCGTGGAGACAAAATCTGAATCTCTGGAGCTGGCCCAGCACTGTACAGTTGCCCCAGCGAATCCTCTGCAGCTGGATTGGAGAACCAGTGTCCGTGGGACTCCGCGTGATTGCTGCGGGCCTAGGACGCTAACCCCATCTCCCACCCCCGGGCCTGCAGGGAGGAGCAGCAGCCGGGGTTCACTCACGCGAGGCTCGGGTAGACTCGGTTTCACTCAGCTCTGCACTCGGCTGAGCCACAGGGAGGTGCAGGGGCGATTCTGGGGTCTGCGGGAGGAGCAGAGCAGGTCTTGGGGAGCTCTTCATCTCTCAAGACCACGGGTTCCTCCCTCTGCGCCACTACCCCCCACAACGAAGAACCCGCAAACTCTTGATTTTTCACATAATTTACCAGTTTAAATTTGCAAAATGAAAATTTATTTTTATTTTGAGACAGTCTCTCTATGTAGTCCAGGATGGCCTTGCACTGGGAATCTTCCTGCCTCAGCCTCCAGAGTGCTGGGATTTCAGGCGCGCCCCAGCACACCAGACCTATACGATGTAAATCGATGGACGAGGATACACTGCTCACTGCAGAAGGGGGCTGCATGTTTTAAATATGGTCATCGCTATGCTTTTGTAATTATCCAAAACAGCCCTGACTTGGGAGGCGAGGTCCGGGCCCCCACCCCAGCAATGCTGACTTTAAGCATCAGGCACAGTACTGCCGTAAGGACTCGTGTTTGTCAAACCCATGCCCCGATTACTTTAAGACTGAGATAGAACGTTGGTACAGTAAAGTATGCAAAACACACAAATCTTAAGCTTATTTTTCGTTTTTGTGGTGTTGCGGATTGAACCTAGGGCCTCATTCATGCAAGGCAAGTGTTCAACCATTGAACCACGACTCCGGCTCTATTAACATTAATCTTTTCTCTCTTTTTTTTCCCTGTACCAGGGACATCAAACTCGGGACCTTGCACTTGCCCGGCAGGAATGGCACCCCTGAGCTACATCCCTGCCCCTAAAGTCAATCTTTAAAATAGATGTACATTCATAAAGCATAACCACATCAATTTACACAATATTTCCTGCACTCCAACAAGTTTTCTCACGTTCCTCCCCAGTTAATACCCCTTCTTGTGAAGTTGCCACTCCCTGACTTCTACGAACAGTTCCTGTACTTCTACCTAGGCTTGGAAGTTCATCTAAATGGACGGATGCCTTCTCTGCCTGTGCCTGACTTCTTTAGCTCCAAGTACTGTCTGTAAGATTTCATCCATCCTGGGCTGGGGATTTAGCTCAGTGGTTTTGCCGCCTGCTGTGCAAGTTCAAGGACCCGAGTTTGATCCCTGGTACCAAAAATAAAAAAGATTTCATCGATCCTGCTGTGTTTATCTGTTGTTTGTCTTCAGTGTTTGAGCTTTTTTTTTTTTTTGGTACCAGGGATCGAACTCTGGTCCTTGCGCTTGTGAGGCAGGCACCGGAACCACTGAGCTAAATCCCCGGCCCAGAGAGTCAGTGAGCTTTTTATTTATTTATTTATTTTATTTTTTATTTTTTTGTCTTTAGGGTTTTTGAGACAGGGTCTCGCTATGTAGTTCAGGCTGGCCTTGAAATGTTGGGGATCTTCCTGCCTCAGCCTCCTGAGTGCTGAGATTACAGGTGTGCAGCACTATGCCCAGCTCTAATTTTTGCTTTTGAAAATAGTCACTATATTATGAAACTGATTAATAAATGATTAAGAAACTACCCAGGGAAAGGGAGGTGTTCTTATGAGAGGAATCTGGGATATTTACTGAGTTATGAAAGGCTGCATGCTGTACAATTCCAGCTAAATAACAATCTCAAAAGGACAAAATTATAGATGGTGAAGAAAGGAGTGGGCGCATGGGTGGAGGAAGCCGCAGTCTGCGTTCGGAGGATGGGGCTGTGTCCAGCCGTCATGGTGCCTAGGAGTCTGCACGTGGGCTACGGTGGCACGGAACGGCTGGGCTTGGTGCAGGCCTGGAAGCCCAGCACTCTGGAGGCCAAGGCAGGAGGACTGTGAGTTCAAGCCCACCCTGGGCAGTTGGGCAATGTGGCAAGAACCTATTTCAGTAGAACGAAGAATATTAAGGGCTGGGATGCAGCTCAGCATGAGGCTGCCTCTCACACACTCGCACACTCACACTTGTCACAGATCTGAATACGCACACTGTCCCTTGTGGGCGCCGTGCTGTGACCCTGCATGTGCTGTAGTCCTCTACGCCTTTCTCTCCCGTGAAGGCTAAGGGACGGGTTACCCAGGACCTCTCTGTGCTGTAATGATTTCCAAAGAAAAACTTTAAGAACTCATTACAAAACAGAAAACAAAAAGACAACGGAAGTAAAGCACCTAGTCTATGGTAGATGCTCAATAAAAAGAGATCATTGTCCTTTATCATTTATTGGGGCAGGTTTAGAACCTCCGGGAAATGAAGAGCTCCGTCTTCCCTGTAGCTGGATCACCAGAACGGAACAACGGCTCACTTCCACCGTACTCTTGGTCTGTTTTTATCTCTAATGCATGGAGTGGGTTTTTTCCAAACTATTATTTTCATACCCTCAAAATTATAGTAATTTCTTTTTTCCTTTTTTTTTTTCCCAATACTGATGGCCAAACCCAGGGCTCACACGTGCTAGGCAAACATCCTACCACGGAGCTACACCTCAGCCCCCAGTCATTTTGCAATGGAATCGAATACAGATTTCTCTGATACCCGACCTCTCCAGAAGGCCTTTGTTTCCTACATCGTGGTAAGAATACTTAACATGAGATCTGCCCACTTAGCAAATATACATGTGCCCAATACAGTATTACTGCCAGGTGTGGTGGAGCACTCCTGTGAGCCCAGCACTCAGGAGGCTGAGATGGGAGGATCACTGTGCGTTCAAGGCCAGCCCTGGGCTACATAATGAGACCCTGTCTCAAACAAACAAAAAAATAACACAATGTAATATTATCTCTAGGCACCATGCTGTACAGCAGATCTCTGGAACCCATTCATCCTGGTAACTGGCAGAGCACATAGTGAACAGTAACTCATTTCCCTCTCCCCTCGGCTCCTAAAGTCACTGATCTTATTAATGACCATATCATTGTTCTTATTAGCCACTGTGAGACCCTATCTCCTATGCCTGGGCATTGGACAACCTACAAGGAAGACCCTCCAGCTGCCCTATTGAGTTGTCTGGTTTTGTTTGTGTGTTGACACAGAGTCTCTCTATGAAGGTCAGACTGGCTTTGAACTCACTGTGCAGCCTTGAACTCGGAATGATCCTCCTGCCTCAGCCTCCTAGGTGCTGGGAGGACAGTTGTGTGCTACCAGGCCTGGCTAAATTTCTTGTCAAAGCTTAGAGAGCTGCAGCTCTGCGGCTCGCACTGTCTGTCCCTGTCATGCCGTGGTGAGACTGGGCTCTTCGTGAGGCCTGGCCCTCCCCGGCCTCTTGGGGAGCTCTGTGTCGCCCTCGGGGACCCGGCCGCTGGAGATGGCAAAGAAAACAGAGCCAGACCCTCCCTGGCCTGAGGATCAGGCTGGCTCTGCCTCTGTCACGCTGCCCCACAAGGCCTGGGCCTCTGTGCTGTCTCCTGCCGTCCCCTCCACGTGCTCTAGACGGTGGCCAGGGCCACGTGGTCATCAGCGGCAGGGACACCAAATCCGGAGCCCTCAGCGCGGTCTGTGAGCCCTGCGTTCCTTGCACCCCTGCCTAGGCCTTTCCCCCAGGGCCACTCTGCCTGCGGAGCTGGCCTCCTCTCCGCTCCTCTCCCTCCCAGCGCTGTCCTCCACCCAGGCTGCTTCCTTTCACCACCTCGGTGAGGCACGCTTGACCCCTCTGTCTATAGTGCATCCTAGGGCCAGGGATTTGGCTCACTGGTGCTGCCGCCTGCCTTGCAAGCACAAGGTCCCTACTTTGATCCTGGTACCAAAAAAATAAAATAAAATAAAAGTAAAGTGTATCCTGCCATTCAGCACTTGGGAGGCTGAGGCAGGAGGATTGCTGGAGTTTGAGGCCAGCCTGGGCTACACAGTGAGTTCAAAGGCAGCCTGGACTACATAGGGAGAGTCTGTCTCAAAAAATGAACAAATGAAGAGGAACCCTGGATGAATGAAGAGTGCCATCCCTGAGGTGGCGACAGGCGGGCATCAGTACTGGGCTGTGGACATTGGTATCCAGAGTGAGCGCTCTCCGGCCTCTCCCAGGGCCCTGGGCACAGCCCCACTCCCGGCTGTGTTTCTGTGACGGTTCCTTTGTTGGTGAGTTCCGGTGTGTAGTGTGTATATCTATCTGTGTATCTACTGGGACCTGAGCAGGGCAGATAAAGTCCCGCCCACCCGTGTGGAGCTAGGGCCCGAATGAGAAAGACAGGCCAGGGAGCCAAGGGCAGATGTGGAGTCGGCTGAGTCAGGCGGAACAGCGCGCTGGGCAGGGTGGCAGTGGCTGGGCTTAGAAGAGCGAGAAGGAGCCAGGCTGGGAAGACAGCAAGGAAGATGGGCATGGGGCCAACACGGGTCATCCCAGCACACAGAGGCTGAGGCAGGAGGCTCACCATTTCAAGCCCAGCCTGATCAACTCAGTGACTGACTGAATGAGGCCTCAAAATAGAAACTAAGGAAGGGCTGGAGACGTGGGCCCGTGTGAAGGCCCTGGGTTCATCCCCCCCACATCCCCCTCCCCAGAAAAAAGAAACAGCACATGGAGAATGCAGCACTGGGCTGGAGAGGGGCGGCTGTGTGGCGGAGTGGTGGGGCTGGGGTCACAGACTCGGGTGACAGGGCTGTTCCCTGCCCACGCCCTGCTCGGGCGCCTTCCAGGCCACAGGGCACACCATGGGTAAAGCTCAGGAGCACTCGGGACCTGGGTCATCACCAAGCCGCCCCAGCCAGGGTGAGCCCAGACGACCCTGCGTCCCCTGTGTCCCAGGGCAGCTGCTGCCCGGGAGGAGGGGGCCCAGGTGCCAGGCAGCCGAGGGGCGAGGCCATGGAGGGCCCGGGCTCTGGGCGGGCCCTGGCTCCCACGGGCCTCACCCAGTCGCCAGGTCCCCAGGATGGCAGCTGGGAAGGAGGCTCCCAGGACAGGGCATGACTGAACGCCGCACCTGTCAGTGCGGAAACCGGAGCCCCCTGGCCGGGGAAGTGTTGTACCAACGGGTAAACAATGCTCATGCCCAGGCCGGGGCCGGGCCAGGGTGAAGCCACCACTTAGGGCAGCGCAGCCGGAGCTTGGGGAGGAAAGTGCCGGCTCCCAAGCAGCCTGAGGCCCAGGTAGGAGACGCCCTGGGCCTTTCTCAGTGGCTTCCCCAGGCACCCGACCCCCACCTCCTGGCCAGGCTTCCAGGAGGCTCCTGACCAGGGAAGCCCGGGCTCCGACTTGTTTCCTTTTTCCTCTACTAGGGCTGAACCCAGGGGCTTTGCACTGAGCTCATTCCCAGCCCTTTCTTTATTTTTCATTTTGAGACAGGGCCTCGCTACCCTGCTCACTTGGCCAGGCTGGGCTGGAACCTGTGAGCCTCTGCCTCAGCCTCCCAGCATGCCTTGTTCCTCTCCCTGCCACTCGGTCAGCTTCCTTAGAGGCCCTGAGCAGCCATGCGGTCACCTTGGGGACCTGTGGAGGGGCCTGCAGGTGGCATTCAGGAGGAGGGCACCCTCAGTGGGGCACCTCGGGGTCCCTGGCTGGGTGTGGAGCCGGAAGGACCCCCGGAAGACAGCCCAGGGACCCGTCCCATTCAGTGCTTCTCCCTCCCAAGGGGACAACACCAGGAGGATGGGAGGCTTCCTGGGGAGGGAGGGGGATGGAAGCAGGGAGAGAGGAAACCAGGAGGAGGGTGGAGAAACCTGCGGGTGCCCGGGGTATACTCAGAGTCCCCACCACCTGACAGCCCTGCCTGCCAGCCGGTCCCCCACCGGGCCAAGGGGCTGGGAGCCGGGTCCCGGTATGGGCTCCAGATACTTTAGCTTGTGTCTGAGGCACTTCACTTGGCATCATGGTCTCAAGCAGCATCTGTTTTCCTACACGACTCAGGCTCGTCCTTCTTCACAGCTAAGTAGTACTCCATCAACAATACCTTTCCAGAAGTCAGCGTGAGGAGCAACCAAGGTCAGGCAGGGCCTGTAGGTAGCTAGAAGCTGCTGCAGACCTGGGGTGCGGGGTGGGGTGAGCCTGGCTTCCCCATTTCTGAACTTCTCTCCTTTGTTGGCCACACTCCTGGGGGTTGGGTGGCGGAGGTGGTGAACATGGCTGTGTGTGTGTGTGTGTGTGTGTGCACACTGCCCTTCCCCTGCACTCCCTAAGGGATGCACAGATGGAGAGAAGATGGGGCCCAACTCTGCCCCCGCCCACAGCACCCGGCTCTCTCCAGGTCTCACCATCAGTGCAGAGCCAGGCCAGGGCTGGGTGCGGCGTGACCCTCAGGTACTTCCTTGCAGCTCAGCACCGAGGGGCCCTGGACTCTGGTCTGGGACAGGAGGCCTCCTCCCGTGCCCATCCTGCTCCCAGGGACAACACTGCGCTGTCTCCGGGACAATACTGCCAACGCCGGGCAGTATTTTTAGCCGGTGACAGGAGCATGCCCCTTCTAACTGCCTGAGTCATGCCAAGCCCTATTTGGGGTTGTTTTCTTTGTAACTAGGGCCCTGGGAAGGGCAGTGGATGAAGGAACTGCCCTGGTCCTTCACCTGTTTGTGGGTCCTACAGTAGATACAGTACTTAAATAGGAGTACTTAAATACAGTACTTAGGTGGGAGTACTTAGTATAGTACTTAAATGGGAGTATTTACAGTACTTACACACTCTTCTTACATAGGAGTGCTTAACAGTACTTAGGAGTACTAAGATACAGTACTTACTGGGACTCCCCAAGCCAGGGTCCCGATCTCTCCTGAGCCCTGCAGAGCGAGAGGAGATGCCTCGGTCACCAAAGTGGACTCTTCTCCCCCCTCTCTGGGAACCACAGCCTGGCAGGGCCCCTTGAGGCAGCTGGCCCAGGGGTTCCCAAATGTCGGACTTGGGCCCCAGCCACAATTCAGCCACATCTGCATGACACTCCCTACTCTATTGTTCTCAGTGCTGGCCTCTGAATTAAGTTTCAGAATTCAATAATGTATTCTTTTTTTTTGGTACCGGGGATCGAACTCGGGTCCTTGCACTTGCGCAGGCGGCAAAACCACTGAGCTAAATCCCCAGCCCTCAATAATGTATCCTTAAAAGACACTTTCTATCATGGCTGGAAATGAAAACTCAGTATCACTTGCCAGAAATAGAAAGTAGCTGTAAAAATAAATACACTGGAAACCAAGCAATGCTGTGTGAGTGATGCGCTTCTCCTGCCTGCTTCGGGCTCTGGACCCTGCTACACCGTGACGGCCTCACCAGAGTCATCAGAAAGAGGCGAAGCCACGGAAAGGCCAGGGTGCGGCTGGAAAGCGAGGGCAGCTTACGGGGGAGCGTTACTCAGCCCTGCCAGCACCCGGCCTGGCCCACCTGGGCAGCCGAGGCCCCTTCCTGTTGCCATGGCCACGGAGGATGCTGGGGCACCAAGGCTTTCTGGGGATGTCTTCCCCCAGACAGGGACAGGGCCTGACAGGCCCTCGCTCTTCTTTCCAGACATGGAGCCCACAGAAGGGAAGCCGGCCGAGGAGAGGAGCACAGTCTCCCCAGCCCCAGAGGGGCCTGAGACGTCGGGGGCTGCAGCCGTGGTGACCAAAGGCCCGGCGGGGGAAATGGACACTGTCCCCACAGGGCCACAGGGGGAAGCCAGGGAGCTAGAGGAGGACGCGCAGGGGGAGCCCCAGAAGGAGGCCGGCGGGAAGGAGGAGGCCGCAGAGGCTTCTCTGGAGGCGGCGGACAAGAAGGAGACCGGAGCTGAACCCAGGGAGGCCGGCGAAAGGGAGGAGGCCACGCCAGCCGCACAGAAGCAGGCTGATGAGAAAGAGGCCCAGGCAGAACCTGAGGAGAAAGACGGAGGGAACGCCAGGGACAAACCCGCATCCACGGAGGCTGGCGGGGACAACGCTGTACATCAGGGGGCCACGGCGGGACCTCAGAAGGCAGCTGTGGATAGAGAGCCTCAGGAGGCCGATGGGAAGGAGGGGGCCGAAAGGGGTGCAGAGGAACTGGTGAGTGCGGCAGAGAAGGGATGCTCGCTGCCCCCAGCCACAGAGCTCTAAGGCCCATGTAATCCCAGCACTCAGAGGCGGAGGCAGGAGGATATCTGAGTTCCCTCGGGAAGGCCCAGTCTCCCTCCAGTGGTCTTCGGGGATGGGGCGGGGCAGGTGCTCCTGGGACCAGGAGCCCACAGGGACTCTGCCCTTTACAGGAGCCTGGAGGCCTGGGGGAAGAGGAAGACCAGAACGAGGACAGAGAGCCAGAGCAGGGGGCCACGGGTGCCCCCAGCTCCCCCAGCTCCCCCGAGGAGTGGCCCGAGAGCCCCAGCGAGGGGGGCCCTGGCTTCAGCCCAGGTGAGCCAGCGGGGTGCGTGGCTGGGGGGGGTGCAGAGGGCAGTCAGGGAGCCCACTGTCCACCCTGTCCCTGCAGACAGAGAGGCCCCCGCGTCCACAGCCTCGGGAGAGACCAGCCCTCCGGCCAGGTAAGGTGGCCCGGGCTCCAACCTTCGAGCCTCACCCCTGCCTGGGACTCAGAGCCCGGCTTCCCGGCCGTGAGGAGCCGGAACCCTAGGCACGGGCTGGTGGCTCCTCACCCGGCTGCCCAGCTGCCCCGAGGGCCGGCATCACTGAGGAGGCCGGACCGCGGCCCTGTCACTCGGCCGGCTCCGTTGTGTTGAGACAGGGTCTCACTACGTAGTGCGGGCTGGGCTCCAACTCCTGGTGATCCTCCTGCCTCAGCCTCCCAGGGATGGCCCCGCCCATCTCACCCACCGGCCTCCCCAGCAGTGAGTTTCCACCCAGCGATGCGCCCCAGAGAGCCGAGGAGCACAAGCCGGAGCACAGGGCATCGGCCGCGGCCCGGCCCCGGGCCCCCCGCCCCCAGAACCGAAAGGCCATCGTGGACAAGTTCGGCGGGTAGGCCAGGTGGTCCGCGGGAGGGCTGAGGTCGGGCGGCCGGGAGGGGTCCGCACTCGCACACACCGGTGCACACCGGTCCCGGTCCCGCAGGGCAGCCTCGGGCCCCACAGCGTTGTTCCGCAACAAGTCGGCGGGCGCGGCCGTCGGCGGGGTCAAGACCATGCTGCTGGAGTGGTGCCGTGCCATGACGCGCAAGTACGAGGTGAGGTGCGCATGCGCGGGGGGCGGGGCCTGTAGGGGGTGTCTGTGGTGGGCGGGGATTGTTTGGATGGGGCCTGGTGGGCGTGGTCCTGCTAGGTGGGCGGAACCCCTGGGTGGTCGGGGGCCTTGTTTGGGTGGTAGGGGTCAGGTGGGCAGGGCCCTGCGGTGCCTGGGGGTGGGCGGGAACTGGTGGACGTCACTCTGCTGTGTGGGCGTGACCCCTGGGTGGGCGGGACCCTGGGGTGGGAGGGTCTGGTGGGCCTGGCCCTGGTGGGGTGTGGGCGGGGCCTACGCCGAGCAAGGCTCATTGGCTCCTCCCGCAGCACGTGGACATCCAGAACTTCTCGTCCAGCTGGAGCAGCGGCATGGCCTTCTGCGCCCTCATCCACAAGTTCTTTCCCGACGCCTTCGACTACGTGGCGCTGGACCCCGCCGCGCGCCGGCACAACTTCACCCTGGCCTTTTCCACCGCAGAGTGAGCCCTGCCCCGTGGGTGGGGAAGCAGGGGCCGGGGACCCTGAGACCAGGGCTGTTTCCTACCCGGAGCTGTCGCCAACAAAAGCCCCTGCCTGCTTGGAGTCACCTTTTCAATGAACGGACGGCCAAGCGTGGGGGCGCACACCCGTGATCCCAGCATTGGGGAGGCTGAGGCAGGAGGAACTCAGTGAGTTCGAGGCCGGCCTGAACTACACAGTAATGCTCTGCCTCAAAAACAAAACAAAGCAAATAAATCAGTAGAGACACACATCGTGGACACACACAGGTGAAATGCAAAGGGTGGTCAAAAATAAGAATATTAAAAAAAAAAGAATATTTACATTTTTCAAATTTTATTCTAGTAAAAGAGTGATTGTCATGAATCCCCTTCAACCTCCTCCTTCTCACTTCAAACACACTCATTTCACCGTCCTTTCCTCTTTCTGCAGCAGCTCTGAAATCCTCTTTCCTGAGTGTCTTTATGAGGTGCGATCAAAAATACCAGTAGCCTGCCTCCCAAGCACAAGGTCCTGAGTTCAACCCCCAGTACCAAAATTTAAAAAAACAATGAGTGCTGCCACCACACGCCATCCAGCAGAAAGCAGCTGGTCAGAACATGACACTGTGTCCTCACCCACCTCAGTCCCCGGATCTGGCTTCCAGCTCCTCCTCAAGGTCAAAGTGATGACCCTCCAGAAAGAGCACTCCAGAGTTGCTTCAGGAAGCAGGAAGCGGGACAGACGGTGGGCGGAGTGTTGGATCGAGGGGCAGATTATGAGGGGATTCACAGAGTGTGCCTTTTATATAACAGCTATTGTGAGCACACGTTGTATTTCCTTAAATCACAGCCGGTGTAAAGCCAGGGTGACGGGCACATGGAGGTGATGCCGGCAGGGCTGGGACAGGGAGCGCGGGCTCAGGCTCCACCTGCACTGCCCACAAGCTGTGATCCTGCTGTGCTCCTCCCGTCCCCAGCCTCAGTGTTCTGACCTCAAGCCGGCAGGACACTTGCTCTCTCAAGGCTGCTGCAGGGAGTGTCAGTGAAGCGCCCTGGACCTGGGCCACCCTGCAGCAGTCAGGTGCTGGCGAGGACACCTGGGTCGCTGTGGTTGACTGGGTCGGAGGACTTGCTCTGCGCCAGGGGCTGGAGCTGGAGACCGGTGGCCCAGGAGGGAAACTGAGGCAGACACCACAGCGTGGGGCCAGCCTGACCCCAGACCTCAGTCTCGGCCCAGGAGGAGCACAGCCCAGGGTCACCTTGGGCAAACCACCAAGCGCGTGAGCCCCAGTACAGAGGCGGATGGGGCATCCAGGGGGTGATGCCCAGGCTGGGAAGACCCAGCTTGACGCCTCAGCAAAGCCAGGAGTGTGCAGCGCCCTGAAGGGCACACAGCGGTTAGAGTCAAGCCACGCGCCGCAGGCTGCCCAGCACCTTTCTCTCCCCAGCTATGCGCACACCTTGCTGCCTTTGAGTCCTTTTTCCAGTTTTCCTTATGCCACTGGGGATGGAACCCAGGGCCTTCACACTGAGCTACATCCCCAGCCCCTCATTTATTTTGAAACAAGAACTCATTAAGTTACTAGGTTGCCCAGGATGGGCTCCAACTTGCAACCCTCCTGCCTCAGCCTCCCAGAGTGCTAGGATCACAAACGTGCACCACCACCCCGAGCTGAGTTCGAATCCGGACTGTGCCACCTGGGGCTCAGTTATCCTGTCTGTACAATGGGGTGATGACTGAGCCACTTCCCAGCACCCACACAGTGACCCCCTAGGACCTTGCAGGCCACCCACCCACTTCCTTGGCTCTGTCTCTTGACCTCCTCCCCTGTTCCCCATCCTGGCCCGCCCACAGGAAATTGGCTGACTGTGCCCAGCTGCTGGACGTGGAGGACATGGTGCGGCTGGCAGTGCCCGACTCCAAGTGCGTCTACACCTACATCCAGGAGCTGTACCGCAGCCTGGTGCAGAAGGGGCTGGTGAAGACCAAGAAGAAGTGACAGCTGAGTCAGGAGGGTGCTGGGCCTCACTTCTGCTCCTCGGGGACAGCAGAGCTGGGGGGCGGGCAGGGATGGCGGTCCCAGTCTTGACTGCATTAAAAGGACTTTCATAAAACCCTGTCTCAGTCCGTGCTGCTCTCCTTCCCCTGCCATGCCCTTGTTCCACAAATGTGGCTAAAAATAAACCTGCATGGATGGGACCTGCAGTCTGCCCCAGGGCTGCTGGGCTGGTGGTTTGGTCCCTGGTGCAGCCGTGTTGAGCACTGGGGCCTGGGAAGGTGACCGTGTGGTGAGGATGCTGACTCCAGCTCAGCATGGATGGACCGGGGACTAGGAAGGGTCCTCGCCGAGGGGCGCATCACAGGGTGACCTCGGGCACTCTCTTGCCCTTGCTCCTTCCTCTCTGGCTCTGTCGCCCCCTTCTGCTTCCCAGCCGCCATGAGGCAAGCAGCTCTGCTCCACCAGACCCTTCCGCCATGATGTTTCTGCTGAGATAATGGAGGTGGCCAAGCCTGGGCTTGTCCTCGGAAGCAGGAACCTGGGTAGACCTTTCCCCATGCATGTTGTCCTCGCCACAGGGTGGCGAGCTGAGGTCACCCAAGCTCACTCTTACAGCCATCTGTGGTGCTTTCCCCACTTCCCTCCAGCTCTTCCCATGCTCCCCCGCTGGGGGGCTCCGGGGAAGGGATGGAGTGGAAGATTCTCCAGGAATCCCACTGTTACGGCTTGGATCTGGATGTCCTCCCAAAGGCTCACACACCCATAGGTGGGGCTCTTCAGAGCTGGCAGGTTCTAGAGTGTGTGATATCAGGACTAAGGGTGTGTGGCACTAAATTAGTCCACCGATTGGAATTAGCATAGCTGAGTGTGGCTGGATGGATTTACCAAAGACAGAAGCCCTAGTGTGGGTGGCACTGCCCAACATGTCTGTAGCCTGGATGCAATAAAAGGGAAAGGGAGAGGGGCTGGGGATTTAGCTTGGTGGCACCACACCTGCCTCCCAACCACAAGGTCCTGAGTTTGACTCCTGGTACCCCCACGCACAAAAAGGAAAAGGGAGGCTGCTCCTGCTGCTCACTGCTCACTGCCTTCTGTCTGCCTGCCATGGACTGTTTCTCCTCTGCCATGCCACCCTCCCTTGGAGCCAGCTGACTATGGATTGAAACCTCTACAAACTGTGAGCCAAATTAAACCTCGCCTCCTCTAACTTTGGGTGTTGAGTATATTGTCTCAACAACAAGAAAGTAACTAGAACACTCACCAGACAAGGCTGGGTCCTGAGAGACCCACCTCCGGTCTCTGAGACATCTGTGTACCCCATCAGCTTCTGGCAGTGGTGGCTGCAGAGCTCTCCCGTCCTTCCTGTGGAGCTAACCCTCCACCCAGGTGGGAGTCAAGGTCTCATTCTGTCCGTGTGCATCAGGACCAGCCCTGAGCTGGTTGTAACATTCTGTTAGCAACTCAGCCTGGCTCTGTTGGCCTGGCACTGGTGATCAAACCCAGGCCCTTCACACGGATCTACATCTGCAGTCTTCTATTTTTTATTTTTTATTTATTTATTTTTGGTACCGAGGATCAAACTCGGGACCTTGCGCTTGCGAGGCAGGCGCCGGAACCACTGAGCTAAATCCCCAGCCCTCTATTTTTTATTTTGAACAGGGTCTTGCTAAGTTGCCCAGGCTCCTCGAACTTGGAATTCTCCTGCCCCAGCCTCCCAGAGTGCTAGGATGACAGGCGTGTACCCCCATGCCTGGCTATGCCAACCTACCCTTTCATGGCCACTCATTCTTCTTAGCACGATTGGGGAATGTCCATGGGAAACAGGGCCAGTTAAGTCCCAGCCCTCACAGAGGATTTAGCCGAACTCTGGAATTCTGCGACTTTAATGGCCAGGCAAGTGTCTGGGCTCTACGGATCTCCAGGCTGGCTGTGGGGTCAGATTCTGCGGCGGAGGTTACATTCTTCATGTGTGTTCATCAGTGAAAAGTCAAAGGTTTGGCACCTAAATCTGCACAGGCCGAGGGTCCGGTGGATTTCAGTCCCTCGGCTGGAAACAGGACACTGCCATGTGCTGCTCCCACCCGACCCCGCCCACGCACCCGCCCCGCCCTGGGCCTGGGCCCTGAGGTGCTGGAAGCCGGCAGAGGTGCAGAAACCACCCGGACCCTAACTCTGTGGGCTCAGGGGAGACCATGGAGAGGTGACCCCACAGGGCCAGGGACCCGGGCTGCATCCCCCCCGCCCCCCAACTCCGGGCCCTGGCCGCAGTCCACCAGGATCAGGAGGGCCGGTCCTCGCCAAACTGCAGCGTGAACTCCTCAGCCCTCTTCCAGAACTGCTCCGGGCTCCGGGCCAGCAGGTTGGCCAGGTCCAGCCGCAGGGGCTCCTCCAGGTTGGGCCTGTTCACCAGATGGCTGAGGGCCTCCAAGACTGGGGAGAAGGGGCAGGACGTCAGGGCGCAGGCACAGCCCGGACCGGGGGTGACAGGTGCCCCTGTCCCCAGGTCCCTCCAGACCCCACACCACACTTCGGATTTCAAAAGCTACGTGCTAGCCGGGTGAGGCGGGGCACTCCTGTAATCCCAGCACTTGGGAGGATGAGGCAGGAAGATGGCCACAAGTCAGGCCAACCTGAGCCACATTGTAAATTCAAGGCCAGCCTGAACTACAGAGCCAGGCCTTGTCTCAAAAACAATTTAAAAAATTCAGTTCCTCAGCTGCATTGGCGCCCTGCGCCTGTGACTGCTGGACTGGGCAGCGCTGCAGAAGCTGTTGGACACTGCCTGCCATGCCCTGCACGTGTGTCGTCCCCCGCCCCCCATTGTGCTTTCCTACTCCCGCCATTCCCCAGGCCAATGAAAGCGCTGCCTCGGGGGTGGCACGCGAGGTCAGTGAGGGAGGACTGCCGCTTCCAGCACGGTGGCGGAAGTGCAGGACGAAATGGCAGTGGGTGTCACCGTGCCCTTGTCCCTCGGCGCTGTGGCAGGAGCACAGAGGTTTGCCCGAGCCCAGGCCTCCCTCCTCGAGCGCTGGGATGGCTCCTGTGCAGGCGTCCCCAGGCCGGTCTGCAAGGTGGCTGCATCACGGGTTCCTAGCTGACTTCCTGTTGGGGGTGTGGCCTGGAAGGGTCCATCTCCCTCCCCGCTCCTCCCTGAGTCTCTCTGCTTCCTGTGTGCCATGCCTCGAGCCGCTTTCCTCCGCCAGACCCCTCTGCCAGCCGCCCTGCCTCGGAGCCAGCTGACCATGGACTGCACCTCTACAAACTGTGAGCCAAACAAGCCTCTCATCCTTGCAGCTGTGGGGTCAGGTCCTGTGCCCCAGCAGCAGGAAACGGGGATACATTCCCTCCGAGGCCAAGCACCCTCTCTTCCCCACAAAGCATAGCTGAGCTCCTCTGGCCTGGAAGTCGACACCCTCCTGCCCCAGCCTCCCAAGAGCTGTAATTCCAGGGTGCGCCACAAAACCCCACTGAGAGTCTCGCGTCCCTCTTTCAGGGGTTCCTAGCTCCAACTCCACCAAGTCCCCGGCCTCAGCCCTAGCAGGATGGGCCCTCACCTTGGGCAGCCTTGGTGTGAGGTTTCCAGTTCTCCCTGCTGAGGAGCGGCAGGCAGGTCCGGCCCTGCTCATCCACGTTGGGGTGGTAGATCCTGGTGGTGAAGATCACCGTGGGGGGCCGGAAGGGGTACTCCCTGGGGAAGTCGAGGCGCAGGCGGAAGGCCCTGAGGTGGTAGGGAGGCTGCACCTGAGGGTAGAAGCTTAGGTGGAAACTGAGACCCCACCCACCCGCCTGGGAGGCAGGGCGTCTCCCTGTGCCCTCCCAGGACCCGCCAGAGCTCTCCAAGGACACAGGCTGAGGTCCCGCAAGAATGCTGTCTTTGCTGCCACATGAAATAAGGTCTTTAAAAGAAAACAAAATAGCCAGGTGTGGGGATGCTCGAATATAATCCCATTGGGAGGCTGAGGCAGGAGGATCACTGTGAGCTCAAGACCAAGATTTTGTCTTACCAAGGGAAAAAACATATGTAGCAGTTTATCACTACTCCTTAAAAAAGGTCCAAGAGATTTTATTTTATTTTATTTTTGAGACAGGGTCTCGCTGTGTAGCCCAGGCTGGCCTTGAACTCCTGGGCTCAAGAGACCGTCCTGCCTCAGCCTCTCACGAACCCAGGTCTCAGGAGCAGGCCACAGCCTGGCTTCTCCTCTCAGGCCTATCTGTGTCTGGACTTGCGTGGGGCCTTGTGTCTGCTGCTCTTCTCCTACTAAGCCCACAATCATTAGTGTCATCATCTGTCTGCAAAAGGCAGTCCCCTCCCCTCCCTGCACCGCTGGCCTGGCCCGGGGACACTCACAGGCAGGAGCAGCATGTGCCACACCAGGACGTTGGCCTTCTCGCTGCACAGGTCCCGCAGGTATGGGGGCATCTCCCCCTTCAGATCCTCCAGCTCCTGTGGGGCACAGGGTCTCACTGTGTGGCCCCAGCCAGCCTCCATCTCAGATCCTCCTGCCTCAGCCTCCTGAGTGCTGGGAAGACAGGTGGGCGCCAGCAGGCCCAGTGTCTCCCAGATGTCAATGCGGGGCACAGACTCTCTTTGGAGCCTTTTTCCTGGAAGCGAGGTGCTTAGCTCTGGCCTCTTCCTGGAAAGTCCCTGGGCCCTAACCCCCACCTTCCATAGGCATGTGCTATACCTCACACAGCACAAGTGTCCAGCAGTGGGCAGCCACCAGCCCCTCACAGCTCTCCACACAGGGCCAGGCAGGAAGTGCGCACAGCAAGCGGGGTGCCCGGCCGCGAGGCCCCTCACCTGGACACCACGGAAGCCTCCCAACAGCCATGCTCACAGCGTCCTCTACTGAACCTGACCCAAGATAAGCACTGGAGCAGTGGGGAAAGCAGGGGTGAGTGCCTGGACAATGTGGGTGCACATACAGCGGGGCGGGGTAGGCGGCACAGGCCTCACACTGGGAGCTGGGCCACGCGGGATGAATAGGAGTCCTCCGTGTCCGAAGGGGACAGGCATCATAGGGTCACTGGAAGGTCACCAGTCACTACACGAGGGTTCCACAGCCAAGCTTCATTTTGGCTGAATGCTTTCTTCCCACAGGGTTTCCCCAGGCCTTGAACAGCTGTGGTGTGGAGCTCAGCCCTGCAGCACGGGATCCTTCTCAAAGGCGTGAACCAAGGAAGCTGTGACTGTTACTCCCGAACTGGCAGCTTCCGGGATTGAAAAGCACCAGCAGATGAGCAGGGCACACTCCTAGGCATGCTGGGGACCAGGGGGGTGAGGCCTTGGGGGCCATTATGTTTCTCTGCCGCTGCTGCCCTGCTCTGCCCACCCCAGCCAGCAGGAGCTGAGCAGCTCTGCTCCACCAGGCCCTCCTGCCATGGTGCTCCTGCCCCGGAGCCAGCAAGCATGGACCAAACCCTCTGAAACTGTGAGCCAGCGAACCTTCCTCCTTTGGCTGTGGTTGTTGGCAGCGTCTCCTACAGAGCCACACTGCTTTGGGGCTCCATTGTGAGACCAAGCCTCTGTGTCTCGAGGGAGGGAGGGGATAACAAGCAATCAGGGGCAAGCCATCGTCTCCCGGGGCAGTGGGTGGGCACAAAGCACCTTCCACAACATCGAGACTTTCTCATGGTCATCCACAGGGACAGGGCTGCTCGAGTTTAGTGAGCGTGGGCCAGAGATGCTGATCAATATCCTACAAAGAGCTACCTGGCCCAGCTGACAGTGCAGCCCACACCTGTGACCCCAGCACTCAAGAGGCTGAGGCAGGAGGATTGCCACGAGTCCCAGGCCACCCTGGGCCACATAGTGAGTTCAAGGCCAGCCTGGACTACATAAAACAAACCGAAAACCTATCTGACCTGGGCTGGGATGTAGCTCAGTGGGTGTGTTTGCCCAGCAGGGGCCAACGCCTGGTTCCCAACCCAGCACCGAAAAAGAGAAAACAAGAATTGTCTGGCCACAAATGTGGACAGGGAGGAGGTTGAGAAACCCTTGGGTAAACAGACAAAGCTCCCCAGAGCCAGGCCTGGGTGGGGGACTTCACCTCCGCGGGGTCCGAGCTCTCCCCACCTGACAAGCCGAGGCGCTCTTTGTCCCCAGTGCTGTGGGGGCCTCGTCCACCCGGTCCCCAAGCCAGAAGGACCCCGAGACTCTGCATCCCGGCCGCCAGCATCGCCTTGCCTGGGGCAGGAGCCAAGCCCAGGCTGGACAGACTGCAAGGTCGGCGCCTCCTGCCGGGAACCGCCTGACTCCAGGAACGAAAGTGAAAGCGGTGGGAGGGGGGCTCACCTGCAGGGCGGCCCTTGCGGCACTAGGCCCGGGCACACCTGGTCCCCACACAACCCTCTTCCCAGGGAAACTGCCCCCTTCCAGATGTGTTTCCAGCTGTGTCCCTTGTGGCCTGAAAGCTCAATAGAGCCAGTGTTTCTTTTCTTGGGGCTGGGGGGCGTTGAGGCAGGGGCTCTCTGTCCTGCAGGCTGGGCTCCAATTCCAGCGACCCTCTGGCCTCAGCCTCCCCAGTGCTGGGGTACAGGCGTGCCCACTCCGCTGGTTCTGTCCCCCACTTCCTGGCTCAGCCCACGGTCTCCCACAGGCTTGCGGCACAAGGGAAACCGAAAGCGGCTGAGGGTCAGCGGGATGGGGGCCGCGGGGCGTCCCCAGCCCCAGCTCCAGCTCGGCCCTGCAGGCCCGGCCCTCCGGGGACAGGAGGGCTGCTGGCGCCACACGCGCGCTCACCTTCGCCACTCGCTTGCTCGCCGACATCTCGGACCCAGCGCCGCGCGCAGCCCCGTCCCGCGGAGCTGGATGCGTAGACAGCGCCGCCCGGGGGCGGGGCGGGGGGCCGGCTCCTGCCCTCCTGCCCCGGCCACGCCCACCCCGGCCCGCGCTGCTAGCGGTGGGGGCAGACCACCCGGCCCGGAGTCTGTCCTCAGGCTTGGGAAATGGGCGCCTGCGATGTCTTGGGAGCAGCGTGGGTCAGGCAGAGCCCTAGGACAGCCCCTGCAGCCTCTTCTTTCTTTTTAAAAATTTGTTTTTCTTTTCTTTTCTTTTTTTTTCCGGTACTAGGAATCGAACTCAGGACCTTTCACTTACCAGGGAGGCACGGTATTTGTTTTTTGAGACGGTCTCTCTATGTAGTTCAGATTGTCCTTGGACTCATGGCGATCCTCCTGCCTCAGCCTCCTGAGTGCTGGGATTACAGACGTGCCCCATCACACCTGGCTAGAAAAAAACTTTAAAAGGCAAAGGCCCCATGGAAAAGTGGGCAAGTACCAGCGTAGGAGAGTTAACAGCTCTGACAACCACCCCAAGGCTCAGCGCCCTGAACACGAGAAGCTGCAGTCTCTCGGCCCTGACCAGGGTGGCCCCGCTCCGGGCGTCCTCGAGGCGCAGCCCCCGGAGTCACCCTGGACGCTGACATCGCGGCCACAGCCCTCTCTGCTGCCGGAAGATTAACAGCAGGCGCCTGGTCAGCTTGATACGGCGACCTGGCCCCAGGGGACCTTGCAGATAAGCCCCGCAGGGCGGTGCGGGAGGTCAAGGCCGGGACTCAGGTCTGGAGAATCCGGGAGTGGAGCAGCCTGGGAACCCCGGGAACGCTCTTGCCGAGCGGGGCGGCCCGGGAGATCGGCTCCACCCCAGCCCATCGCTCCTCGCCATCCGGGGTCACATCTGACCCAGCCGCAGGTGCTGAGCCGGGACACAGGCAAGGACCAGTCCAGGGCTCCGCGCTTCCCCAACACACGGCAGGCAGAGGGTGAATACCCCAGGGCTCCTCTTAAGGGAGATCCGAGGTAGAAATAAGGTGGAGAATCAAAGCGCGAGGACGGGAAGCGGGAGGCAGACTTTGCGGAGAGGGGAAGGGCGGGGGGAGTAGAGGACGCAGATGCGGCGTACCTAGGTCCCAGGGGCCCGGATGAATGTGCTGATTGTGCAGCCCAGACAGAGCCTGGCTTTTAAGAAGTGCTGCAGGGAGGCAGCGTGGCAGAGCCACTTCGGAGGATGTAGGAAAGCTGAAGCTCCCCGCCGAGACAGGTGCCTCAGGTTCCTGATGCCGCTCGGTAGAAGCAGAGCGCAGGACGCTGCACACACAGCCTTCCTACAGGGCAGGGTGGCTTGGAATTGGAAGCCTGAAATGTCCATCAACAGGGACCAGATGCAACTGTGCAGGGTCTGGGGGTTATTTTTGGAGCAGGGAGTTGTTGAAACAGGGTCTCTCCATTCAGCCCAGGCTGACCTCGATTTTGAAGCAACCCTCCCGCCTCAGCCTCCCTCCCAAGTGCTGGGATAACAGGTGTGCAACCACCACACCCGGCTAGCATTGGCCTTTTGAGACTTAGCTGTGATGTCACACACACCGACAGCACACACTTTGTACCGCTGGGCAGTATTCTGTTCTACATAAGTATGATGATTTGCTTGCTAGTATACTTGCTAGTATACTCACCTGCTAGTGGGTATTTGGGCTGTTCCTAATTTGGGGCTATTATGAATAAAGTTCTTAGATTCTCTCCAAGAAAAAAAAAGAATCAGCCCCAGGTGCCAGAAAGGACAGGAGGTGCTCAGAAAGGCAAGAGCCTGTGCCCCGGTGAGGCTCCCGTGAAGGCGTGGCTGCCACAGCTTCCGTTTTACAGCCTCCCGCAGTGTGTGGGAAATTTCATGGATCGTGCACTGCATCGTGGTGGGAGCCGAAAGGTGATTCCAGGTTGTGTCAGTCAGTGCTCCCGAAAGACCCAGCGGTAAGGCAAGACACGAGATACATAAGGATGTCCTAGACTTCCACTCCGTCCTGTTACATCCTCCAGGCGACAGCCCTGGGGTTGGTGCCACACACACCAGCTGGGTCTCCCGTCTTCAGTGAAGCCCTCAGCTGCGCGCAGAACTGTGCAGCTCCCATTTGGCTGGGCATTCCGTACTCAAGTTGACACACTCAGTTAACTCTGGTGCCTGGCCCGAGGCAGCCTGCAGGAGCCACCAGTCGTTCCTCTCCCTCCCCAGAGCTCCCTGGGCCTCCCCTCATGAGCCTGGCAGGGGAGATCACACTGGCTGCCATCTGATCCTCGTCTCCATCTCTGTCCCCAGCCACTTGCTCGTGCCACTGAACATGCAGGGAGGTGAGGAGAGGGCTCCTGGCTGAGGGGTCCTCTAGCGGGAGGACCCAGCACTGCTGAGAAAGCCCACAGTGAGCCATGTGGCAGGGATCAGAAAGCCCAATGAGCCTGCACTCCTGGCTGCCAAACCTGTGTCCTGAACTATAGGGGACAAAGGGGACTGTACTATAGGGAATAAGAGACAAGTCTCAGCTGATGTGGTGGTGCACCCCTCTCATCCAGCACTCTGGGAGGCTGAGTCAGGAGGATCTCAAGTTTGAGCCCAACCTGGGCAACTTAGCCACAAGACCTCGTCTCAAAATAAAAAATACAAAGGACTGGGGATGTTGCTGAGTGCAGAGGCCCTGGGTTCAACTCCCAGTACAGGGTAGGGGAGCTCCGGTTAATACAAATCCTCCAGGGCCGGGGATTTAGCTCAGTGGTTTTGCCGCCTGCTGTGCAAGCGCAAGGACCTGAGTTCAATCCCCGGTACCAAAAACCCCCCAAATCCTCCAAACCACGGAACAGGATGTGTGAGAAGATAATTCTCCAAAGGGCAGAGGTATCTTTCTCCACTTAGGTGATGAGAGCCTGCAGGAAGCCCCAGCCTGATGCCAAAGCTGATTCAGAGTTGAGAAGCTGGCGTGTATGTGTGTGTGCACATGTGTGTGTGTCCACATACGTGTGTCCTCAGTGAGAAGGCTGGAGCAACACAGCTAATGAGTCACAGACCGGCCACTGCTTGGGGACTGCACAGCTGTCCCCCTTGGGGTCCTCCCTGCCATCTCCTCCAAATGGCTCCGCTTCCCCAAGACAACACGAGGCTGGGGACACTGGGTCCCCTGGAGTGGAGCCTCTCGAGCTCCAGAGAGAGTGGAACCTGGTGCCCATGGTTCTCTGGGGACCCACGGTCTTCTCCACTGCAGGCCAAACGGTGTCCTGTTCTGGGACTCAGGTGACGGAGACTCTTCCGGCCTATTCCAGGCTGTGGACACCTTTCTCAGATGGAAAATCTACAGGGCAGGGAATGGAGCTCAGTGGCAGAGCGATTACCCAGCATGAGGTCCTGGCTTCCACCCCCAGCAACTCAAAAAAGAAATGAATGGGCCACAGCGGCTTGTACTTCAGGGAGGAAAACCTGACCAAATTCGTAGAGTCCGGGCGTTAGTGAGAACTGAACCTCATCTCCACCGGGAGCCCCTAGGGAGAGAAGCCAAGTGCCCAGAGCAGGGGTCCTCTCACTTGGCAAGGCAGGGCCGTCCATCAGCGTCCCCACAGGGCGACCCTGTGACTGTCCAGAGTGCAGAGATACAGGGCCGCAGGAGGGAGGCCCCACTGGGAGACTGCCAAGGGCCCAGGAGCCATGCCAAGCCCACGGGCCATGGCCCACATCCGGCTCTGTCCCTCGAGGGCCACGTGAGCAGGCTGGATCCGCTCATTTTCCTTGAGATGAGTTAATCTGGGATTACTATGGGCGTGCACTTCAGGGCATCTCGAAAGTCATGAGAGGCTGCATGGAGACCACGGTAAGCACAGTGCTGGGATGGCGTGCTTCCCACACCCGCTCTGCATGGAGGCCACCTCCCAGGAGCCATGGCTCCTGGACCCCTGAGCCCTCAGCTTGCTCCCCAGGGATGGAGAAGTGGTGTTTGGGTCTGCAGCTGTTCACACCAGGTCTCCAAGGTCAGGGGGCTTCCCGCTTTAGGGTTCCCGAGCAGGTGAGAGTGAGGTGCAGGCCTGGGGTGGGTTCTTCCAGGTCTTTTCCAAGGACCCCAGGGAGAGGCACGAATGTTCTCCTGACTCTGCCCTCAGTCAGGTGCTTGGAGGAGCAGATGTGGTGCTGGCAGCAGCGTTTCCTGGACGTGCCAGTCCAGGCTGGGGGTCACACCCGCCCACCTGCCTGCCCTCTGAAGGCCATCCTGAGCATGTGCGCATCCCTGTCGGCACCAGGACCCACCTCCTTGTGGGGCTGTCCTCCTTAGGAATGAAATACTAAATTCTCAGTTCCCTCTCAGTTTCAGCTGCCTGACAACACATCCTAAGTTCAGCCCATGCAATATGAAATAGACTTATGCCAAACGTTTCTGTTGTGGCATTTCTGAAATCCAAATTGACCTGGCTTCCTGTAATTTTTCTGACAAGCCCAAGAGGACAGTTAGGTGCCAGGGAGAGGAAGCTGCCAGGGTGCGCAGCGAGCTGTCACACTGCAGTGGCCTGTCACAAGCGCATGCCTCAACTTCCAGTTTTTCCGAGCTTTTTGGTTGGCCAGGTTTTGGGGTGAGAGGGTTGTTTTGTTTTGTTTTTGCTTTTGTTTGCAGGGCTGGGGACCAAACCCGGCCTCAGCGGCTGTTCGGGCGCGGGGTCACGGCGGGGAGCCTCAGCGTCCCTTACACAGGAGGCGGCGGCGCGAAGAAACCCGCCCGCGGCGCGGGGTGCAGGGGCTTCCGGCCCATCCAGGCCCAGGTTCACGTCCGGGGAGGCCGAAAGCTCCCGCCTTGAGGGCCCAGACTGGGGATCTTGGCTACCAAGGGCCCGCTCGCTGCGCAGAGGGGCGGACGGACGGTGCCAAACGCGCCCGTCCTGGTCCTCGGAGCGCCCTGCGTGCCGCCCTGTCCCGGCCCGGGGGACGCTGTTCACCGGCCGCAAGCCCCCCACGCCCGCTCCGGGCTGGGCCCTGGCCTGGGCCACGGGCCGAGCCCTCTAGTCCGTCTACTCACGGGACCTCCGGCGACCCGGCTGGCAGCCAATGGGCACGCGCGCCCGCTCCCCGCCCCGCCGCCCGTGCGCCAGGCCGCGAAGTGTGCGCCCCGGGGCCGAGGGGAAGCGGGTCGGGCCGGCCGGCGGGGTGCCCAGCTCCCGCCCTGGCCCGAGCCCCAGCCGGCCCCTTCGCCCCTGGGCGGCCCCTGTGGTCT
>NW_004624864.1:3049239-3103090 GCF_000247695.1 Heterocephalus glaber | reverse complement strand
CTGGCCGGCTGCCGAGCACCCCCTCCTCGCCCCCCTCCGACCCCCGCCCGTTGTCGCCGTCGACTTGAGGCCGGGTCCGCCTCCTGGTCCGCCGACGGACAGAGGGACAGAGGGTCGGCAGGGAGGGGAGCCCGGCCAGCGGTGCCGGGAACGGGCGCGGTTCTGGGAAATCGACACGGGGGCGGGGCCGGGCCGCGGGACGGGTGGACCCTGGGCCCCTCCGGCTGCCGACCCGCCGGCTTCTCCTCGGTCCGCAGGTCCCAGCGTCGCCATGTCGCCCAGGCCGACCCCGCGCGCGCCCCTGCTGCTGCTCTTGCTGCTGCTGCTGCTGCTGTCTCCGGCCGTGGCCGTGGTGAGCGGGGACAGGACGGGGTTTGCCATTAACCCTTCAGGGTCGGGGTCGGATGCGGATCCGGATCCAGGAGAGTCCTGACTGGCGGAGTGGCCTTGGGCGAGTCGCTGCCCCCCTCCTGGTCCTGATTTAGGATCCGGAGAGAACTAGAGCCCGCCCGTCCTAGTCCGCCCCACAGCCCGCCGGAGGTGGCCGAGCCAAGGGGGCAGGGAGGCCAGGGCTGGAGGGCAGTTGCTACCCCTGCCCCAGGCCGTGCCCCCGACTCCCTCAGGCTGTGCCCAGCTGGGGCCTGGGGAAGGGGGTGCCCCCCCAGACGGGTCCCAGGAGGTCCCCAAAGCAGGTGGGGACCCAGGACTCGCCCACCCCGGCAGGTCGCTGGCTTCTATCGCAGAAAGGGAAGTCTCAGAATCAGAGGCAGACCGGTTTGTGAGGCGGAGGTTTGAAAGCACCCTCGGAGCAGAGTGGGGTGTGCGGGAGGGAGAGGCCGCGTCCGGACGCCTGTCCCCCGGTCGTGGGTCTGTCAGAACCCCACCGTCCAAAGCATCTGACAGAGAGAGTGCTGTCCCCTCAGGCGGGGCCCCAGGTTCGAGGCCGGGCGGCTGGAGGAGGAGCGGGCAGGCTCTCGGTTTCTGAGCCCTCAGGAGTTTTCCTGGAAGGAGGGAACAAGGCTGGGTTGGCTTTGTGTCCCGAAGTGCACGTTTTCTTTTCAAGTACGATTTGAACGCAGACCCTGTGCTGTGGGTGTGGGGTCCACTGTCTCACCTTGGTTTCCCCCTCCAGTTGCCGCCCTGCGGTGGCTCCCAGAGCTTGTTGCTTAAGCCGGAGCCTCTGTTTCTCTGGCTGAGAAAGAGGGTAAGACACAGTTGTTCAGCCCAGGAGCTACTGGTGCTCGGGGCTGGACGGTTCCCGCCAAGGGCCACCCTGTGCTGCAGCCTCTCTGACCTCTGCACTCGGACTCCCAGTGTCTCCCCTCCTCCCTGGCTTAGGAAAACCAAAGGAAAAGCCCCAGACCCGCCAGATAGCTCCTGGCGTCCAAACTGTCCCAGAGCCCATGGTCCAGTTTCAATTTCCTCTCTCTCTCCCCTCCCTCGTCCTCCACATCCTTTCCCTGTGCTTCCCTAGGGAATGTTTCTTAGTGGGATGCAGCCCACAGTTGGGAAACTCCAGTGGCCTGTAACACAGGCCACAAGTTCAAAGGTCTGTTGCTGGCCAGGCAAGTGAATCCAGGCACGCAGCTATGCCCAAGAAAACAGCTGGGAGAGGTGGCACACTCCTGTGATCCCAGCACTCGGGAGGCTGAGGCAGGGGGATCTCTGTGAGTTCAAGACCAGCCTAAACCACATAGCAAGACCCTGTCTCAAAAAAAAAAAAACAAAAGAAGAAGAAGAAGAAGAAAACTTCTTTCCAGGCAGTGCTTGGACAGAAATAGCAGAATCCAGGATTTCCCCTCCTTCTGAGGGAAGCCCCTGCCCCAACCTGCCCCAGCACTGAACCCTCCGGAAGGCACTGTGAGGGCTCCAGGGCTGGCCCCTCACCCACCAGGCTGGGCAAGAAGTGACCTCTGATCCAGGCTGGCTTTCCACCTGCTCTTCCCCCTTGGAGATCCTGCAGGAACAAAGCTGAAACCCGGTCTCTTGAACCGCAGGATGGAGCCTTCTTGAGCCCCACGGCTCTTGGGCCCAGCTCCGAGGCCCTGGTGCAGCAGCAGGCGGAGAGCAGAGGTACTGGTGTCCCTGAGACGGCACCCACCCGAGGATCCGCCAACTCCTCCACCCGGCCAGCACCCAGTGCCATGGTGGAGTCGGTCACCATAGTGCCAACCACCAATGGCTCTGTCACCCTGTCCCCCACGGAGCCCCCCACCCCGCCCCCCACAAAGCCCCTCTGCCCTGGCCCTGTCGCCCCCTGCTCCAGTGCGGACACTCAGGTGGCAAAGGTCGTCCTGGGGGATGCGCTGACCGACTTCTCCCTGAAGCTGTACCGTGCCTTTGCCGCTGCGAAGAACACGGAAACCAACATGGCCTTCTCCCCCTTCAGCATTGCTAGTCTCCTCACACAGGTCCTGCTGGGTAAGGCTCCTCCCACCTCCTCTCTGGGTCCCCACACCAGATCCCTCCAGGAGTCTGTGCCCCCGGAAGAAGCAACAAAATGGGCTCTGCGGGGGCAGGTGCGGTCTCCCTTTCATTCCTGAACTTGCTTGTAACCCCAGTACTCAGGGAGGCTGAGGCAGGAGGACCCCAAGTTCAGGCTCAGCCTGGGGCAACTTAGCAGAAGGCTGTTTCAGAGTGAAAGGTTAAAAAAGGCCTGAGGGTGTAGCTCAGCCTGAAGGCCCTGGGTTCAGTCTTCAGTGCAAAACTAAGAGATCCTTGATTTGATAGGCACTGTTATTTGAACCGTGCTTCAAGGCAAGATAGGCAGGAGGGAAGATGAAACCATCCCAGAGAGGGCTGGACTAGGAGCCTGGTGTCCCTGCTCTCCAGCTGGGCGGGCTTGCCCAGGTGCTTCAGCCTCTCTGAGCCTCAGTAAGATGGTGAAATCTACCTCAAGCAATGAGGACCAGAGGAGCCTAGCACCTGGCTCAGCCGGAAGTCAAAAAAATGTTAAACCCTCTGCCTTCCCTGGGGACTCATTACCCGAGAAATGGCACAAACAAATTACCACAAGCGATGGCGATACAGCAGTCCCTCCCCGTGGATTGAAATCCAGGGAGGCTACTGGAGACAGGACCAGGAACATGGAACTTTCTTCCAGGCCCAGCATGGTGGTCCAAACCTGTCATCCTAGCACTGGGGAGGCTAAGGCAGGAGGATCACCGGGAGTTCCAGGCCATCATGGGATACACAGTGAGACTCTGTCTCAATAATAATAATAAACAGTGGTCTGGTGTCCGTTGCCTGTAGGGTGAACCCAAACCAACTAAATAATAGCTCATGTGGAACAGACATGCTCAAGCTTGGCTTTGATTGTTTGTTTGTTTTGGGGGTTTTTTTTGGTACCGGGGATCCAACTCGGGACCTTGCGCTTGCCAGGCAGGAGGTGGAACCACTGAGCTAAATCCCTGGCCACTGTAATAATGTTTTAATTTAGACATTCCCTGTGTTTGTCACTCAAACGGCGTATCGTTTGCCAGCAGTGTCTTCACTCTCCCCCTGGGGTCCCCTCCACAGAGGGGCCACTGTGGTCCGCCCTCCTCAACCCAGCCATCTCTGCCTTTTCCACAGGGGCCGGGGACAGCACCCGGAGCGGCCTGGAGAGCGTCCTCTCCTACCCGCAGGACTTCGCCTGCGTCCACCAGGCCCTGCAGGCCTTTGCATCCAAGGGCGTCAGCTCCGCCTCCCAGATCTTCCACAGCCCAGGTGAGGGGGTGCTGGGAGGGGACAATGCTGAGGAGGACAGGAGGGACAGAGGGAGCTGGGGTGTCTCTGATGAGGGCCTAGGCACAAGTTTCCAAGGGCTCCGGAGCTGGCTGGACCCAGGCCAGGCATCTGGTTCCTCCTGCCCAGGCTGGGCTTGAATTTATGATCCTCCTGACTCAGCCTCAACTCCCTATGTAGCCCAGGCTGGCCTCGAACTCGCAGCAGTCCTCCTGCCTCAGCTTCCCAAGTGCTGGGATGACAGGTGTGCACTACTGTGGGTGGCTTTCTGATCTATTTAGTTCAGGAAAATTTTTTGTTTCAAATACCGTTTTCTCTGATGCACTTGTGCTCTGGAAATGAGAAGCCAAGATGCCCGGGAGGGAACCTCCCCAAGCTTGTGCCCTGCTGAATTACAGGAAGAGAGAGGGTGAGCCATGGAGGTGCAAGGAGGTCAATAGTGCAGTCCCTCACCATGTGGTGGGCGCAGCAGGACTCGTCCTCCCACATGTGGCTTAGCGTTTGTCTTCTTTGGGACTCCTGCCTGCTGGTGGCAGTGGAGGGCCCAGACCCCTCCACCGGTCCTGGCCTCTTGGTGTGCGTGGGGCCAGGAGGGACCTCAGACTCACCGCCCGCCCGCCTGTGCCAGACCTGCCCATCAAGGACAGCTTTGTGAATGCCTCCCAGCGCCTGTACGGCAGCAGCCCCCGGGTGCTGGGCAATGACAGCACTGCCAGCCTGGCGCTCATCAATGGCTGGGTGGCGGAGAGCACCAACCACAAGATCAGCCGGCTGCTGGACAGCCTGCCGCCCGACGCCCGCCTGGTGCTGCTCAACGCCATCTACCTGAGCGGTGAGGAGTCCCCAGGGCGTTGGCCGTCCCGGGGTGCGCCCTGCTCCCAGCCCTGACCCCGGGTCCCCCAGCCACACCCACAGCCTGAAAGCCACCCCCTCTGCCCCATAGCCAAGTGGAAGCAGCCCTTTGAGCAGCAGAAGAGGCTGGAGACCTTCCACCTCAGGAACTCGGTCATCCAAGTGCCCATGATGAGGAGCAAGAAGCACCCGATGGCACACTTCAATGAGCCCACCCTGAGGGCCAAGGCAAGTCCACCGCCTCCTTCTCCCCAGGCCCCGAGCCCTTGGGTGCAGCCATGCAGCTCCGCCACTGCTGTCTCCAGTCTCCGCCCTGTCTGTGCTGCTCCTCCTCCTCCGCTTTCCAGTCTTGGCCAAGCCAGACATTGTGTGTCTTAGGCTGGACGTCCTGACTCAGTTTCCCACTGTCTCTGCTGCACTGGGCAGCCAAAGTGAGTCAGGTTTCTGCTCTGAGCTTCTGAGTCTCTAGCCGTCAACCCCTAGGTGGGCTGGTGGCTGCTCGCATTCTGTATATGTGTGTGTGTGTGTATGTGTACTGGTGTACAGCATGCATGCCTGTGTGCACACATGCACAGAGTCCAGGCATGACATGTATGCAGTGTTTGAATGACTGAAATGGTTTACATTCCTTAGCAGAAATGGAACAACGTAATGGCAATGGTTAGAGCTGGGCGTGGTGGCGCAGCCTGTCATCCCAGCACTCTGGGAGGCTGAGACAGGAGGGTCACAAGTTCAAGGCCAGCCTGGGCAATGTGGTGACTCAGCGAGACCTTGTCTCAAAATAGATATGAAAAGGGGGTTGGGATTGTGGCTCTGTGTGAAAACCCTGGGTTCAACCCCCTCCTTACAGCAAATAAGTGAAATAAATAATAACTTCCGTGGGTGAGGAGAGAGGGAAGACAGCAAATGGACCGCAGAGGTTTCCAGGGACTCAAGCATCTGAGGCTGGTGGCCCAGACTGGAGGAGCAGATGCAGGGCCCAGGAGAGAAAGCAGCGCCGTGAGGCCGCCCGGCCCGAGGTGGCGGAGGTGGGGCCCTGTACCCAGAGCAGCTGCTGCTCCTGGCTTGTGCCTGCCTGGCTCCTCCTCTCAGTGCTGCGGAGCTTCTTCCCCCGGCTCTCTGGGTCCAGCTCAAGGCTGAGAGGCTGTTCCCCTTCCAGGAGCCTCCTGCTGCCCTGGAACACCCTCGAGTTATCGCCTCTCATTTCCCCTCGCTGGCTGCTCTGTCCCTCTGAGATGTCACTGTCTCCTGCCCTGAGATGTGGCCTCCATCCTTGAGCACAGGACACTGTCTTGTTGCCTTCTGAATCCACAGGGCCTAGAGGGGACCAGATACAATCAGGGCCCTGCACTGTTTGCTGAGTGAATAAATAAATGCATGAAATGGGGTCTCTGGGGAGCCACCTACTGCATGTGAACAGCTGGGAACCTTTCCCCAGGAGGTTGCTTTCTGCCATTCTTTTCTGGTTTTTTGAGACAGGGTCTCGCTATGTAGTTCAAGCTGCTCTGAAATTCCCAGTGGTCCTCCTGCCTCAGCATCCTGAGTGCTGGGATGACATGCGTGTACCACCGCGCCCAGCTCTCAACCATTCTGTACATATTATTTAGCCGTCCCTAGGCTTAGCCAGCCATCCTGAACGTTGGAGACTTTTTCTGTCATTATTCCCTAAACAGAGCAGGATAGTGACTCGGTAGTGGGTATTAGAAGTCGTCCAGGGCCAGACGATGTGGAGTGTATAGGAGGCTGTGCACAGTTCTCAGGCGGGTATTACACCACTGTTTCTATAAGGGACTTGAGTGTCAAGGGCTTTGGTATCTACCCAATTCCTGGAACACATTTCCATGGACAGAGAGAGGGATGACCGCACGTGAGGGACAGTATCAATCTGAGGGGTTTTTATGCATAAGGAGTACTTTAATGATTTTCTCATTGCTCGGACAAAATACCTGACACACACAATTTAAAGGAGGAGAGGTTTATTTCAGCTCACAATTTGTAGAGGTTTTGGTCCATAGCTGGCTGGCTCCAAAGGAGGACGGCATGGCAGAGAGAAACAGCCCATGGCAGAGCAGGCAGGAGGCAGCAAGCAGCAGCCTCCCTTTCCCTTTTATTCCATCCAGGCTACAAGCCTATTATTTGGTGACATCCACACCGAGGGTGGGGCTTCCCTTCCTCATCAATAACGCCATTACCTACAACCACAGGAAACCAATCAGTGGACCAATCCATTCATCACACAACCATGATCCAGCCATTACCCAAAAGCCCCACCCATGAGCTCAAGAGGCTTTGAGGGGAGATCTAGACATAAGCCATAACAAGGAGAATTTTGTTCACAAAAACCACTATTACATTTCCTTGGGGTTTTGAATAGATATTTAACTTAATGTATTAACATTATATATACAGGGCAAGCTGGGTGTTTTGGTGCACACGTGTAATCCCAGCACTCTAGGAGGCTGAGGCAGGAGGATCACAAATTTCAATCCCAGGCTGGGCAACTAAGCAATTTAGCCAGATCCCATCTCAACATAAAAAATTCAAAGAAGGTTCCGTGGATGCATCTTGGCTCAAAGGCCTTGGGTTCAATCCTCAGTACTGCATAAATAAATAGATTAATTAATCAATTCAGGCTTGGGGATATAGCTCAGAAGTAGAGCACTTGCCTAGTGTGCTCAAGGCCTTCTGCCCAGCAGCCCACTCAAACCCCAAAATTACAAATTCAAAATCAAAGTTTTGCTTATACCTTTTAATTTTAAGTGAACTCTCGACATTATAATAAACTTTATTAAAAAACGTTTTCATTGGGCCAGGGATTTAGCCCAGTGGTTCCGCAGCCTGCCTTGCAAGTGCAAAGTCTCGAGTTCAATCCCTGGTACCAAAAAAACAAAAACAAAAAGCACTTTCTTGAGCCATATAGAACAGATTATATTCCTTTTAATTGTTTGTCCCATTTACAAACATAGTTAATTAACAATCCCAAGGCATTGCAAGGCCCCTTTATAGATGCAGTGCACTTCATTTTCTTTGTAGCCCGTCCAGTGCCCAACAGGCAGAATCCAGCTGGCATGGCCGCATCATTCCAGGAGGCCCCAGAGCCCATTTGTGAGCTGAAAATTAAATTGATGAGTAAATCAACTTCAACCCAACATTTATTTTTTTTTTTTGGTACTGGGGATCAAACTCGGGTCCTTGTGCTTGCAAGGCAAGCAACAGAACCACTGAGCTCAATCCCTGGCCCTCTACCCAACATTTTAATATCATTCCCAAACTTAATGAAGCTGTCCTGTAACTTTTTGCTTAACAGCATTAAAAATAGCAGAGTAGGGCCGGGAATTTAGCTCAGTGGTTCTGGTGCCTGCCTCGCAAGCTCAAGGTCCCAAGTTCAATCCCTGGTACCAATAAATAAATAAATAAATAAATAAAATAAAACTAGCAGAGTCTCTTAAAACTCATAAACACTATTGTATTCATTCATTCATTCTTGCGAACTTGCTGAATTCCCCAGGCTAGGCTTGCACTTACAATCAAGATCTTCCTGCCTCAGCCTCCCAGAGTGCTGAGATTACTCTCTGTTTAACACCTGCTGTTAATATGTCGGAGTTAGTTTCCTAAATCTTCCTGGGATTTTAGGGTATTTATCCAAGCCAGGGGCTTAGATTTACGACTCACCTATGCTGAGATGCCTGACTTGAGAATTCCAGTTCACCATGGTAAACTTTTGGTCACAGTCAGTCTATCTGCAGGAACTGAGAGCCCCACAGAGCCTGGGCGAATGCATCGTCTTGGGGCCGAGGCTTCAGGGACCCCTCATCCATCCTTGGTTAATGTCTGTTTGCGACCTGCTTCCTGGGGACCATGCTAGGCTCCGACCACAGCCGGTTTCTGCTCACTCCTAGTTCAATTCCTCCTGCTTCTGGATTCTTTCTGCCCATCTTCCCTGCAGCCATCGCCAAGGTTTCAGCCTTGGTGCCCAGCCCTGCAGGGCTGGGTGCCTCTCTGCTGTGGGGCTCAGGTCCTGTGCTCGAGAGGTTTTCAAATCCCCTCCAATCCCACTCAGCAGCAGCCAGGAGTGAGGTTTGTATGTCCTCCCAGGCCCCACCAGCTGTGGCAGCCAAAGCCTAGATGTCACCAGATATCCTCTGGGGGGCAGAGTCACCCTGAATTTAGAACCCCTGAATTAGAACCATGAGTCCTGAGCTGGCATGGTGGCACATGTCTGTCATCCCAACACTCAGGAGGCTGAGGCAGGAGGATTGCCACAAGTTTGAGGCCAGCCTGGGCTCCACAGTGAGACCTTGTCTCTAAACAACAAAGCTAGAGGCCCAGCCTGGGGAGATGGCGGGAGCGGGAGAGAGCTGGCGGAGCTGACCGGTGCCTGTTGGTTCCCAGGTGGGGCAGCTGCAGCTCTCACACAACCTGAGCTTCGTGATGCTGGTGCCACAGAGCCTTCGGCAGCCCCTGGAGGACCTGGAGCAGGCACTGAGTCCCACGCTCTTCAGGGCCATCATGCGGAAGCTGGAGATGTCCAAGTTCCAGCCCACGTACCTGGTGATGCCACGCATCAAGGTGACGGGCAGCCAGGACCTGCTGCCCATCATGGAGAAGCTGGGTGAGGCCTGCAGGGGGCGCTGTGGGCTGGGGGAGGGCAGCGCTGTCCCCCAAGGCAGTTCCCATTCTGAGTCTATCTTTGTTTTTCATTGCACTGATTTATTGATTTATTTGGGGGTATTTTTGTGTTGGTTTTTTTTTTGTACTGGGGATTGAACTTGGGTCCTTGGGCTTGCACAGCAGGCGGCAAAACCACTGAGCTAAATCCCTGGCCCTATTTGGGGTATTTTTGAGACAGGGTCTCGCTATGTAGCTCAGCCTGCTCAAGCTTGCAGAGATCCTCCTGCCTCAGCCTCCTGAGTGCTGGGACCACAGGTGTGTGCCCTGCCTAGCCTAGGGGAGATGATGGAGTCCCCACTTCCTAAGCTTGGACCGAGTGACCTTCACCTCCTGCTGCAGGACCTGCCCGCCTTGAGCAGGGTCTCAGGTCCTAGTCTGCGGCATCTGCAGGAAAACAGTCCTCTCATCTGCACTCCAGCCACAGCCAAGCAGGTCTCCAGTTCTCCAGCTCCAGTCCTGAGGCGGCATCAAACCCAGCACTGGAGGCTCCGCCTGCCAGGCAGCCCGCAGACACCAGGCACAAATCAGAGCTTCCGGCAGCCTCTGGGGGCCAGGCCTGGCTACAGCAGCCGGCACCACCAGGGCAATCATGTTTGTTTACCGGTGTACTACACAAGGAGTGATCCAAGCCTGCGGTGAATGTTTAGGTTTTAAGGGTATCACAGGGAAACACATGGCCATGAACCCCTCAGAACCTCCCTTCAATTCAGAAACACTCCTCCCACTGGCCCAGCTGATTTCTGCTGAAGCTCTGCAGTCCTCTTTCCCCAGCATCTGTATGAGGTGTGATCAAAAATAAGGTGACTGCTGCTGCCAAGCGCCACCCAGCGGAAAGGCAGCTCACAAACACACAATGCTGTGTCCTCACCCACCTTAGTCACTGGATCTGGCACCGTGTGACTTCTGGGTCTTCTGGGTCTTTCGACCATGAAAGAAAAACAACTGGAATCCATTCAGGGCACCGAGGCACCCAGGACAGCGCAGCTAAAGACCCTCAGGAGAGAGGACTCCACAGCTGCTGCAGGAAGTGGCCAGGATGGTGGGAGGAATGTGTTCGAGGTGAGAGGGTGGATTTTGAGAAGGATTCACAGCAGAGGGATTTTGCTGTGATCATCTTTTTTTTTAATTTAAGCACTGACCGTATTTTTTGATCGTGCCTCAGGTAACACAGCAGCTGTGGTAACCACCTAGCTGGGGGAAGAGGTGCGCAGGGCAACAGGTCAAAGTGGTGTTGGCCTGCAGGGAGCCCTGGGGACCCCACACCCTAGGGTCTGTCCCCAGGCCTTGAGCAGAAGCCAGACTCACAGCTCCAAGCTTCCAGCCACCACCTGGTCTCCCTAGGGGACACCAACAGCCCCTCCCTGGAAGATCAACCCCCCTGCCATCAAAGAATTCCCGGGGACCTAGGATGCCACTCAAGCACCCAGGGCCAGAGAGCAAACGCTAGACCCAAAGCTACGCCTGGCGCCCAGTGCTGAGGAATTGTCGGGATTCTGCAGCTCTGGTGGGGTCTTTGGGCAGAGCACACAGTTCCCATTCCGTACTTCCTTGGACCAGCACCTCACCTGTAGGCGGCCTCCTTTTACAACAGGAGACCGAGCCATGGTGGGTGACTTCTCCACCATCACTGGAGACCAGGAAGTCTTGACATCATTATTTAGGGGGTTTTGGGGGGTGGGGCCTCTCAGCTCCCAAGAGACAGTGATGGTTCCGATTTGAGAGACTCACAAATGGAAGAAGGCTAACTGGGTGTGGTGGCGCAGGCCTGTAATCCCATCACTTGGGAGGCTGAGGCAGGAGGATTCCCATGAGTTTGAGGCCTGCCTGGCTCCATAGTGAGAGGCTGTCTCAAAAAACAAAACCAACTAAATGGCAGAAGGCCGATGTGTAACCTGACGAGCTAGGCAGGAGGAGGAAGGGCATGGGGCCTTGGGGAAAACCCTGAACACTGAAAACGAAGGTCTCCATCCGTAGGCCTTTCATGCGGGTCTCTGACTGCTCACTTCCTGCTTTGCCATAGAATTCTTCAACTTCGCCTATGACCTCAACCTGTGTGGGGTAACGGAGGACGAGGACCTGCAGGTGTCGGCGATGCGGCACCACACGGTGCTGGAGCTCACTGAGACTGGCGTGGAGGCGGCCGCAGCCTCCGTGGTCACTGTGGCCCGAAATCTGCTGATCTTCGAGGTGCAGCAGCCCTTCCTCTTCCTGCTCTGGCACCAGGAGCACAAGTTCCCCGTCTTCATGGGCCGGGTCTATGACCCCAGGGCCTAGAGCCGGGAGCTTGGCGGGGGCCATCGCTCCTGGCTCCCGGGTGCAGCCTTGCTGCTGCTGCCTCCCTCCTGGCAGCCCCTCCCATGGCCCTGCACACTCTGCTCAGCACTTTTTCGGCTTTCTCTGGTTCAGGTCTACCAGGCCCTACAAATAAAAGCTGGCCAACCATGACTTGCTCTCTTGTTTGCCTTTGCATTATCAACTGGTTTAATGTTAGAGGACAATAAGCCGTGAGTGGTGGTACATGCCTTTCATCCCAAGGGTCTGAGAGGCTGAAGCAGGAGGATTGCAAGTTCGAGCCCAGCCTGGGCAATTTAGAGAGAAATTGTCTTAGAATAAAAAGGACTGGGGATGTAGCTCAGTGCAAAGGCCCTGGGTTCAATCTCCAGCAAAAAAATTTAGGATAAGAGCTACTGCACTTCCCGTATCAGCCAGCTATTGCTGCTTAACAAATCAGTCCAAGCTTAGTGGCTTACACAGTAACCATTTATTATTGTACAGAAGTCTCAGGACTGGTGGGCACAGTGGCTGAGCCAGGCTCCCCACACACACCTGCCATTGTTGGGGCCGCTGGTCTCTGGTGGTCCCACTGCCACTCCTTGGCTGTCCTCCATGGCTCCCCACAGCCTGTCACCAAGCTAACTCCAAGGCTGGGACCCAAGAAGGAAATCAGCTCGCACAGCCTCCTGTCACGTGAGTGCTTGGGTTGTTTGCCACCGTCCTGTTGGCCCAGCTGTCGATGTGAGAGCTCACCCTGCTGGGAATTCACACAGCATTCAGCTGCTTTCCCCAGGCTGAGCTCAGTAAACTCAGGCTGTTCCAAGGCCTGCAGTTAGGGTACTGGCAGCGCTGGGCTTTGAAAACAGTCTTGGGGCTCCTCCACCACCCCGGGAATGGGGACTGAATGACCCCAGGCCTCCACCTACAGCACCAGCCTTTTTTAGACATTTTCTTAGATTTGGGGACAGGGTCTTGTTAAATTGGTAAATTGCCCAGGTTGGGCTTGAATTTGCAATCCTCTTGGCTCAGCCTCTAGAGTGCTGCAATTACCGGCATGCACCACACTCCTGGCTGGGTACTGGGGATCGAGCTCGGGTCCTTGTGCTTTCGAGGCAGGTGGTGGAAACTCTGAGCTAAATCCCCGGCCCTGGCTCTATGACTTTTAAATCTATGCACATCTACTGCTTTCTGTCTTTATCCTTCTACCTTAAAATCCTGCCTTTTCTTAATATTTTATTTGAAAAGCTTTTACCAGATATCTTGGTCTGTGTTCAGCACTGAGGACATCAAAACCTGCAGCCTGCCAGGTGGTGACGCACGCCTGTGATCCCAGCACTCAGGAGGCTGAGGCAGGAAGATCACTTTGAGTTTGAGGCCAGCCTGGGCTACATAGTGAGTTCAAGGCCACCATGAACTACATAACGAGACCCTGTCCCAAAAAACAGAACAAACAAAGCCCTGCAGCCTGGCAGATGGAGGGTTTGTAGCTCGGAGTCCCTCCGCCTCTGAGGGCATGCCAATCTGCTTTTGTCCTGTCTCGCTGTCCCCCAGACTCACTGTCACTCCAGCTGCCAACCTCTCCTCACTCCTCGTCCTCCTCCTCCATCTCTCTGCCAGTCTCCCTGTCTGTCACCTCGCACTGTCTCCGGGTCCTTGGCCCCACGCAGACAGTGGCTCTGGATTCAGCCCTCCGCTTCCCCCACTGGTGAGGTGAGGCACCCAGACCCAGCCCAGCTGGGCTTTCTCCCTTCTCACCCCTTTGAGACCCGGGGCTCCCACGCACAGGAGCCAGGAGGTGCGCGCCCACGGCAGCCCCAGCATTTCAGGTCCGTCTGGATCCGGGAAGGCTGCACTGTCTGTCAGAATCCCAGTCCCTGCCGATCCTTAGGGCCTTGGCAGGTTTTTTTGTTTGTTTGTTTGGTACCGGGGATTGAACTTGGGTCCTTGCGTTTGCAAGGCAGGTGACAGAACCACTGAGCTAAATCCCCGGTCTTGGCGTTTTTCATTGAGTTGCATCCTCGGCCCTTTGTATTCCTCTGTCTCTCTCTTTCTCTCTCTTTTTGTGACATAAGGTTACACTACATAGTTCAAGCCAGCCATGGACTCGATATGTAGCTCAGGGTGGCCTCCAAATTGTGGCAACCCTCCTGTCTCAGCCTCTCAAGTGCTGGAATGACAGGTGTGCAGTACCACCCCTGGCTATTTTTCTTGTTTTTTTGTTTTTTGGTGTTTTTTTTTGGTACCAGGGATGGAACTTGGGACCTTGCACTTGCAAGGCAGGCGCCGGAACCACTGAGCTAAATCCCTGGCCCCACCCCTGGCTATTTCTGCTTCTGAGGCAGGGTCTCACTGACGTGGTGACTGCCAGGGTGGGCTGCACTGGAGCTGCAGTTGGTAACTGACAGCAGAGACGCCCTGCAGCCTGCACGAAGCCAACACACTATTCGGATTGTACACTTTCAGGTGGGGGGCGGGGCTACCTGGTGGCCACATCTGGTGTGGGAGTTTGTAGATGGCGCAGGGAAGGTCTGCCTTAAAAGCCGAAGGAGGGGAGCCTCTCTCTCTCTGTCTCTTCCCCCACCTTTCTCTCTCTCTCTTTTCCCTTTTGGAGCGAGGAGACCCTTCTACCCTTAGCTATGAGAACGTCAATTTCTGCTGTGTGCACACCTGTAATCCCAGTGCTTAGGAGGCTGAGGCAGGAGGGTTGCCCCAACTTCGAGGCCAGCCTTGGCTACAAAATGAGGCCCTATCTCAAGGAAAGAACACTAAGCTCCTGGCCTGCAGATTCCAGCCTGTACTTTCCCCGAGTCCCCCATTCTCAGAGCTCTGACCTCTGCGAGTTTCACCATACAGCTCCTCGTGGTTCCCAGGCCTTTGACCTTGGCCTGGGCATGCTCCGGGCATCCCGGTTGGCTAGCTTGTGGAAGGCCTGTCCTGGGGCCTCCCCACCTCCTGATCATGCTCGCCGAGGCCCTAACAACCCCCGTGTGTCTACCTGCAGCTCAGCTGTCCCCGTCTAATTGGCTCTTGTTCCCTTTCTGTGCTTGGGTGGAAACCAGGACCTGTGCCGGGTAGGCGAGTGCCCCGCCATGGCTCCACCCCAGCCCTGGAGAACCCTAATCCAGACTACAGCGTTTCACGTCAGGGGAAGCAGCCACGGTGGGCACGCCTGTCACCCCAGCACCCTGCAGGCGGACCCAGGAGGGTCTCTGAGAGTTCAAGGCCAACCTGGGCCGCATAGGCAGGCCCTATCTCAAATTAAAAGAAAAATTAGGGAGAGATCACACTTTATGTAAAGCGTACATTACTGAAGACACCGAATCCTTAAAAACAGAGTGTTTGACACTTCAACTTCCAGTAGGGAGGAAATCTTCAGCCAGGCCAGACTATTTTGGTGGGCACGTTATTTCTTACTTGCTGAACACTGAGCTTGCTGATGTTCTGTGAAGCAGGTTTCTCCTAGATTAACTGCTTGGGGTGTCGTGATAGTTCTTTGGGTTTATCACATCCAGCTCCCATTACAGAACTGTTGACTTTGGAAAGCGTCCAGGCACTAACGCCGCACCTAGTGAACTCTGCAATCTCATCCTTCGAGGTGGGGAGGGCTTTGATGACGGCAGCGCTGAGCCTTGCACCTGCAGCCCGTCAGCCACAACTATCACTACCAGATGTTACGATGCACACGAACAGTGCTCGATTCACATGACCATCGATGGCAGGCTTTTGTTGTTCTTTTCTTGGTTGTGGTTCAGGCTGGCCTCCAACTCAGGGGAATCTTCCTGCCTTAGCCTCCTGTGGGGACCACCATGCCCAGCTCAAGTACCAAATGTTACGAGCTACAGAGCCATCAAAGACTGAAGCACAGCAGTGGGAGAGGAAGGGGCAGAGGGCTCAGATTGCTGCTTCCTTGGGGGTGCAGTCTGTGGCAGGAAGTGTAACTTACAGGTGGGAAGCAGGGCCAGCCCGCTGTGCAGGTGCATTGTGACCTTCTTTAGCTTTGCTTTGCTTTGAGACAGGATCCCGTGTGTGGTCCAGGCTGGCCTTGAACTCACTGTGTATGTAGCACAAGGTGGCCTCAAAGTTATGGTGATCGTACTGCCTCGGCCTCCTGAGTGCTGGGGTGTCGGGTGTGGGCCATCACACCCGGCTGTCAGGATGGCCTTCTCAGAGGGATGTGGGGCCCATTCCTTCCCCAGCTTGTCTTAAGAAACAGGCTGGATCCAGGCTGCAACTGGAAACCAATAAATGCTACAGAACCCACTCGCTGGCCTCTGCAGTACCTTCCTGCAGGGTGGAAGGGCCCCAGGCACCCGGCTCCAGCGACAGGCGCATGTGTGGAATTCACCAGTGGGGCCGAGTCTTCTCACGTCAGTCCCGGCACAGGTCCGAGGTGCCCCTGAGCTCTGGGGGTCACCAGATCTGAAGAGTCCTGAGATCAGAACGCTCCCAGTCTCCATCTGGGGCTCAGGGTGTGGCAGTTGTCCCGGGCCAGCACCTCGCCCTGTGGCTGGGAGTGGACACAGCTGGCGTCCGAGTGCAAGGCCAGGAGGAAGACAGGCACCGAGTTCTCTCTCCCGCTGCTGTGGAAGCCGGCCTGACACAACCCCCGAGCTGGGGTAGAAGGCGGCTCAGGCAGAGCAGGGAGGCCTTGAAAGCCAGGCTGAGGACTTCGGAATGTGTCTTCCTGACTGCAGGGAGATAAAGGCATGGGGAGCCATATGTGAATCACGTCCAAAGGGCTCAGGTTCTCCTGGAAACGTAATCAAAATACCAGTTTTTTTTTTTTGACAGAATACCCATAGCTTTCACCAGTGACTGTTTTTGTGTGTGTGTGTGTTTTTAAAGTTCACAACCCAGCCATGGTTAGGAAGCAGTGTCCAGGCACTGGGGAGTCACCACAATTAGAGCAAACTAAGCTGGGCATGGTGGTGCACACCTATAGTGCTGAGACTTGGGAGGCTGAGGCAGGAGGATCTCTAGGAATTTAAGGCCAGCACGGACTACATGGTGAAACCTTGTCTGAAAAAAAAAAAAAGGACAGATTAATGATCTGAGGTTCGTGCTGTCGACTCATACTCGGCTGGAGCGGGGGTTGGAGGGAAAGTTGTGCAGAAGACAATACAAAACCCCAAGACAATTCCAGCTGGCTGGGAGTGAGGGAGAGGAGATGTCTGAAACAGAGCGCACAGGGTTTGGGCCAGCCGGGCAAGGGGTAAGGCAGGGAAAGGTAAGAGCTAGAACTGACTGAATTTAAGGAAAAGGCCTAACGGAAATGACTGGCTTTCCAGCGGTAAAGTTTCTTTAATCTGCTAGAGACAGAGATGCCTCACAGGTCCAGCCTCAGCCCCTGGGGTCCCAAAGCTGTGGGCTCCTTCCTCTCGGCCTTGGGGTCTGGACTGAGAGTCCATGCCCCCCTCCCCTGGGCTCCCCTGGGCTCCCCTGGTCCCCTCGAGTCCCTCTGGGCAGGGCAGAGGCCTCCCTGGTGCGTGTCGTCATGTGGGCACCCCGAGCTTCAGCCCCAGCCACCGAGGGGCACTGCTTCCTGTGAAGCGGCACCCTGGAACTGGGCTTGGATAAACTGACCTCAGTGTCTCCAAGGCTCTGGGCCATCTCGTCAGTCATGGTGACAGATGAGGCTGACACAGTAGGGAGGGACATCTCGGCGCTCAGTCAAAGCTCCTGGGCCTCAGCGGCAGTGGGGCCCTGCCAGGTTCTCAACCCACCCTCAGGCGTCTGTTTCCCTCTCTTTCTGGCTTCTCTCTCCCATGTCTTCAGCTCAGGCACATTCTCCCACGTGGGGCTGCAGTTAGGGCTCTGGAGGTTTCAAGCCGATATCTTCATCCCAACATAGGCAACAACACCTCAAGCCAAGTTATGATGGGCTTTGGCTGGCTTCTCATCCAATTGAGTGTCTCTGATTGGCGTCTCATCCCATTGGGTGGCTCTGATTGGCTTCTTATCCAACTGGATGGCGGTAATTTACCACTGGTCCTTGAATCAATTATTTTGTTTTATTTGGCCAAGTCTTGTCTGGGTGACTTCCTTCAAGATGGCCCTCAGTGGTCCTTTTCCTCGTGTCCATCCCTGGTAGCCAGTAGACCATGGTAACATTGCTGTGTTGTCACTTCCGTGATGAGGTTCCTCAAGACGATGACTTCCAGTGTGCTAGCAGGCTCTTTCCTGTTGGCTTTGAGGATGCAAGCATCCCTGTTGGACAGCCCCACATGTCAAGGAACCCCAGCCACCCCCAAAACACAGAGGCCATTGGTCCCACAGCCGCTGGGGCTGGATCTTGCCAACCACGAAAGCGAGCTTGGAAATAACCCATTCCCCCAAGAAGGGACACTTGAGCATCGCCTCATGAGGGGCTGATTACAGGGCCCAGCAAAGCCCTGCCCAGGTTCCCAAGTCCCTAATTACAAGAGCATTAAATTGTGCAGTTTTAAGCCACTAAGTTTTGGGCTGATTGGTGACGTGGCAAGGGACAGTGATACTTCTCTGTGTGGTGACTGCCCACGCTGGTCTCATGCACCACATGACCGGAAGTGGAGAGTGCCTCCCCAGAGCAGCCAGGAGCTGCAGTTACCCACGGGGCACGGGACCCAGCCAGGCTAGGTCAGCAGCTGCTCTCCCCGCACGTCTGCTTGGGATGGGAAGAAAGCAGCTGGGAGTGCATGTAGAAGTGCAGGCAGGCATGGCTGTGATGCAGAACAAGCAAGAGCTGAGACTGTAAAAGTGGATACAGTTGCTCCCAAAGAGAAGGGAGTTGGGGGCAGAGCTCATGGGCACCATGATGATTAAAGGGCAGATGGAAGGAGGGACTGAGGGACAGAGGAGCGCAGGGATGTAGGAAGACGTGGACATGTTCCGTATGCTTACACAGTAAGACGTACAGGTGAGGAGCAATCACACCTTCCTGCCTGAAATCTAGACTTCCAAAGGCCAGGCATGCTGGCACACACCTGTAATCCCAGCACTCAGGAGGCTGAGGCAGGAAGATCTTCAGGAGTTCAAGGCCAGCCTGGGCTACACAATGAGTTCAAGGCCAGCTTGAACTACATAGCAAGAACCTGTCTAAAAAAACCAAAACATCTAGACTATCAGCTGGGCATAGTGTTGCATTCTTATAATCTCAGCACTCAGGAGGCTGAGGCAGGAAGATTGCAAGTTTGAGCCCAGTCTGGCTAACTGAACAACTTAGCAAGACCCTGTCTCAAAATAAAAAAGGGTCAGTGAATGTAGCTCAGGCCCTGTGTTCAATCCCCAGTACCACAAAAGAAAGAAATAGAAGGAAGAGGAGGAGGAGGGGGAGAAAGGACTGGAGCAAGAGGAGAAGAAATAATCTAGACTTTCATCTCCTGAGCCTCACACTGGAGCTATGAATACAGAAGTGGGCATCAAGAGCGGGCACATGAGTGCTTTTGCCCAGTGAGTTCAGATGGGGAAGAAAGCATAGACATATCCTTGGAGAACTTGGCATTTACACAGCAAGGGGAGGAAAAGGACCCATAGGAAGGGAGCTGAGAAGGAGTAGCCTGAGAGGCTGGAGGACACCCAGGCAAGGTTTGTGTCTTAGTTACTTTTCTCCTTGCTGAGACAAAACACTCGACACCTACAGGAAGAAAGGTTTATTGTAGCTCACAGTATGTAGAGGTTCAGTTCGTAGTTGGCTGGCTCCCAGGCAGAGGGGCATTGCAGAGGAGAAACAGTCCATGGCAGGGCAGGCAGGACAGGCAGAAGGCAGCAAAGGAGCAAAGTAGTGAAGAAGAAGCAGCACATGACAGCAATAGCCTTCTCTCTGTCCCTTACATCTCATCAGGCTACCCGCCACTAGGGCGGAGCACCTTTAATCCCAGCACCACAGCATTAATCCCACCGTCACATGCTTGATCCCAGTGTCACACACCCTGGATCCAGCCTCCTCCAAGAGGCCCCACCTATGACTGCATGAGCCTTTGGGGGTACCTCTAGACACAGCCGTGACACCCGGCGCCCACAGCCACAGACATTTCAAGGGGGACACAGTCAATTGTGGTGTCATGGTTTGGATTTGAATGGGCCCCCCAAACTCATGTGCTAAAGGCTCTTTGGGAAGCAATGGAATCGTACAGGCTCCAATGACATCAAGTGGGTGAGTGCGCTGATGAGACTGTAGGACATCTGGTCCTCAGCGCCTTTTCTCTGGTTCTCTCCCTCTCTCCCTGCTTCCTGGCGTCCACGGGGTAAGCGGCTCTCTTCTGCTATGCCCTTCCGCCAGGATGTTTCTGCCTCGCCACGGGCTTAAAAGCAAGGGAGCCTGCTGACCATGGACTGGACCCTCTGAAACCCAGGCAAAAAGCAATGATGACTTCCTTCTTTATCTCAGGTGTTAGACATAGTGACAAGACGCTGACCAAACAAGTGGCAAATGCTAAGCAGATGTGTGATGAGAACAGAGAATGAATGCATCATGGTCATAGGTGCCCTGGTGGGAACCATTTTGGTGGAAATTGAGGGCAGAAGCCCAACCATGTGGTTTTTAAATGGGTGAGGAAGTGAATGAAACGCTCCAGACAAACTGCTTGTTCTCTCTTACATGGGGAAGCTAAAAAAGTTGACTTCGGCTGGGATCACACTCCCACCTCCGCTGCACCTGGGGTCATCAGGTGATGGATTCTCAGGGGTGTGTAACCCCGAGTGCTCAACACGCAGTTCAAGCAGCTGGCATCACAGGGCGACACCCAGGGGCCAGCAGTGTCCCCAGAACACCAGCATCAGAGAGAAGCTGGGCTCACTCCATCCTGGGGAGGGGCCTGAGGGACACAGGGCTGCGGCTGAGGAGCAGCAGAGTCTCCACAAGGGGTCTTCGTCCTTCCTGATACCCAGGTTCCCACTGAAATCCCAACACTCCTCCATCCAGCCCCGCCCTCATGCTGTGCCCTCCCGTCCTGTGTCCCTGACCCCTCCCCTCCCCAGGGCCCCCTCCTGGCTCTACCCCCTGCTGCGAGCTGTGGATCCCTCTCAGGCCTTCTTACCTGTTTCCCCCCAGAGAAATCAGCCCGAAACTTCAGCCACCAGAAACTTCCTGGGGGTCCTTCTCTACCTGCACGGTCAGGGCCCGCCTTAGGGCTCTGGGCTTGCCTGCTCCTGAGGGCCCACTAGTCCTGGTCAGCCGGGGAGGAGCCAGGCTGGTCATTCCCCTGCCTCTGCCCTCCATGTGATGGACCCCACCGTCATGCTGACCCGGGGAGGGGGCTATGGGGTTTCACATGCTGAGGTGAGACCCCTGCGACCTCCCAGGACCCGGGCACCCCTTAGTGCCAGCCGTGCTGGGAGATTTCGGCTCCTGCTTGCTACTGGCCTGAGTCAGGGATGCAGGTTTAATGAACAAACTGAACAGTGTACGCTCGGGGCAGTGCCCAAGAGCCCCACAGAGAGGCACTAGCTGTAGAGGTGCCCGTCATCCTTTGGGCAAATGTGACTTCTCCCATGTGCCTGGACACATGGCATCTCTTGCCTCTACCCTGGAAAACTTCTTGGTTTTTATCCCTGAAGGAACAGTAAGGTTAAGCAGTTCTGCAAATTCCCCTTTAGCCCCAATTTCCCATGTGTAGTGGATGTGCGTATCTCAGCCCCTTCCTCAGGACAGGGAGTGACGCTGCCACCTGAATGAGTGGCAACTCTCCTGCCTCAGTCTCCTGAGAGCTAGGATTACAGGCTTAAAATGATGAAGGAACATGAAGGAACGGGCTTTTGAGCAAAGTTCGAGGAATGTGAATCTCATTTCCTACACATGGCTGCCCTGGGTGATTCCAAATTTGGATCTGGAGGGGTTTGAATCCAAGCAGGAAGAAAAAGGATGCCCCCCCCCCCCCAGCATTAGCATGGTGCGGTGTTGTAAGCCTGTAGTCCCAGAACTTGGAAGGCTAAGGCAGGAGGATCACAGCGAGTTCCAGGCCAGCCTGGGCTACACAGAAGGACCTTATCTCGAAAAACAACACAAAATAAAACAAAACAAAACAACAAAAAACAAAACAGAGTCATCAGTGGCTCCATCAGGATGCTAGTTCTACACTGACCAGGATGTAGCCACCAGCCAGGCGAGCTATCTGGAGCTAATTACCATGAAATACAACTAAAAGCCAGTTCTCAACGGCTGTAGCTCAACTGCCACATGCCGGTGACTCTCACTTGGATAATGCAGACACAGATCCCATCTTCACACAGGGCCTTCCACAGTGAGTGTGCATGTGTGTGTGTGTGCGTGTGTCTTACTGGGCACTGAACCCATGGCCTTTGCACTAAGCTGCATCCCCAGACCTTTGTTATTTTGAAACAAGGTCTCTCGAAGTTGCCCAGGCTGGCCTCGAACCTGTGATTCTCCATGTGATTACATGCTTGCACCACCATGCTTGGTGTAGACCAATCTTTTGGACTTGGGCAAACTGAGGCCCACAAGGGGGAGTGACCCCTCCAAGCGTGTTCTGGCAGATCTGGGCCTACAACCAAAGCACCCTGTTCCAGGTGACTCAGGGTCCTGGCCCCGCTGCCCTCTTCCTGGCCCGGCTCTGGCCCGGGTCAGAGTCCCCAAGGCGGGCACAGCGTGTGGCCCGGGGTTTGGTGCTGTCCGCCGCTGCACGGGTCGGCCTGCCCCACAGCCTAGGGATCAGCTCTCGCAGGCCCGGGCGCTTCTCTCCGGAGCTGCCCAAGGGCGAATGTTGGGGGCTTTCGCGGGGCCTGGGTGAAGGGAGAGGTTTCTGGGTGTCCCAGCGAGAAAGTCCTCCAGGTCCCGGTGGAGTGGGGTGCCGCCGCCAAGTGCACCCCTCGCACCGCGTAAGTCCCCAAGCATCGGCACTGGGGCCATCTGGGACCCGAGAGGGGTCCGGCCAGCCCACCTCTGGCCCGCGCTTGGCGGGAGCAGGTCCCGCGTCCACCTGCAACCGAGCGGCGGCGCGGCGGCGGCGGCGGGGACAGCGCGCCCTCGAGCGGGGACAGGGCGAGGGCCGGCGAGGGGCTCGGGGACCCTGACCGCGGGCGGCGGACGGTGGGGGCGGGGAGCAGAGGGGCCCAGGCGGCCAATGGGAGGGAGGATCTCGTTTCAAAAGGGTTAACCGCAGCCAATGGGAGGCGGGGGGAGCGGATCCTGCTCGCTCCATTCAAGAATCCCAAGTATTCAAGATGGACGGCAGGGAGTGTGGAGGAGAAAGGGGGCGCGGGGCGCGGGCGCAGGGGCGCGCGGCGCGGGGACCCCCAGGCCGGCCCGGCCGGGGACGCAGGGGCGCGCGGGGACCCCGACCCCGGCGTCGGGACGCGGGGGACGCGGGGGGCGAGCGGAGGGGGTCGGCGGGGGGCGGGGCGCAGGGGCGCGCGCAGGACCAGGGGAGCGCGCCGAGATCCCCGGCGCCCAGACGGTAGCGCCGCCGGCTTGGCTTCGCGCTCCCGGGGCTGGGGGCTCTTTCCCCGCCTGCCCCCCTCTCACTCGCGGGCGTCTCTTTCTGACCCCCCCTTGGAAACTGCATCTGGGGAGCCCCGGCGCCCGGCATTCCGAGGTGGCCTCGCTGTCGCCGTGCGGCGGGGGGCGTGGTGGGAAGAGCGGGGGCCTGGGGCCCGGCGGGGCCGAGCCTCTGCCCGGTGTGAGGGTGGGGGCCGAGGACTCGGAGAGCGCGGGGCCGGAGTTGTGCGCCCCCAGAACTTGGGGGCTCGGGGCTGCGCCTGCCGCTGGATTCGCTGGCAGTTGTGGGGCGCAGGGGCGCCCCGCACTGGCGCTCGGGGCGGACGTGGCGAGGCGGAGTTGTGCGGTGCGTGTGGCTGGAGTTTGCGCGCGCGCGCGCGCGTGGTCCGGCCTCGAGGGTGCGCGTGCGGAGGGCCACGGCCGGGCGGGGTGGGCGCCCCGCGCCCCTCGCCCCTCGCCCCTCGACCCGGCCGCCGGGGCCGTCCTATTCCCTGAACCGTTTGCGGGACCCTCCGGGTCTCCTCCTCCGTCGCCATGGCTGCGGGCGGGGCGGGGACAGCTGGGGCCACCCCTGCCCGCTCCCCCACCTGCCCTTTCTCTCCGCGCCGCGGGCTGGGCCTCAGCCCCCGCTGCTCGGGTCCAGGGCCCGGAAGACGGTGGCCAATGACGAGGGGGAGCCTGGAACTTGAGCCAAGGCCTCCCTTCCCCCATTTCCTCTGTCTCCACCCGCGTCTGGAAGGCGCCGCGGGGGAGGGTCCTGCGGGCCGGGGGTCGCGGCCGCTCCGGAAGGGGCTGCGCTGCGGGCTCGGGCTCGGGGCCTCCGGGCCCAGCCCCTCCTTCCCCTCCCGAGGGAGCGTTCTGGGAGCTCCGTGGGGGAGATCTTCCCAGCCCCCCAAGCGAGCTGCCCCCGCGCCCCGCCGGTGGCCTGGCCTCAGGAGCAGGCAGGCCTGGCCACTGACCCTGGCGGGGCCTCGGTTTCCGTCCCTCGGTGCTGGGCAGGCCGTGGGGCAGGGTCCCGGGTTTGCAGACTCAGAACAAACTGCCTGACAAGGCGGGAAAGGAGCTCTTCTGCTTCCTGGCGGCGGCAGAGGCTGAGGGAAGCCTGGAGGGAGAGCTCCGGACTGGAACAGGCCTCCATCCTGCTGCGGCCGAGGAGCACACTAGGAGAGCCAGAGGTGCTGCCCGGATGGGCGGGGAGGAGTCACCCCGGCCTCTGTCCCGTCCCCCCCCCCCCCCCCGCTCTGGGTGGAGTGGTCTCGGTGCCGGGTGGGATAGCCGGAGGGGGCGAGCTTGGAGACTCCGAGTCTTCCGCCAGAGTCCCAGGGCTGGGCCGGAAACTCCGTTTCTCATCCCTTTTGCCTAGCAGAGATTATCCCGAACTTCTTCGGGCGAGCGGGGCCACCTGCCGACTTTGCTCAGGGTCGGGTCTGTGCAGTGCTTGAAGACTGAAAGAGGCCAGGTGTGGTGGTGCGCGCCTGTGATCCCAGCACTCGGGAGGCTGAGGCAGGTGGATCACCATTCCAGGTGAGCCTGGGCTGCCCAGTGAATTCAAGGTTAACCTGGGCTACATAGCGAGACCTTGTCTCAAAAGCAGCTTCCGGCTCCAGTGCCCGCCCTCTTCTGGGGTCCCCTAACCCCATCCTTGCTCTCTGGCCTTAGAGGGTCAACTGGGGTTGTCACCGTGAACCCTACAACTCCGCTTCATCCAAACTGAAAAGCAGACGGCTGCATGTTTGAGGAGTAGACAGGGTCACGTGGTCCTCAGGGGCGAGCGCCTCTCCCAAAGGGTCGCTCAGCTGTCTCCTCGGGCCCTGCCTGGGCACCCGAACCTCCAAGGAAGAGGGGCGCTGCTGGAAAGGGGGCGAGAGAAGGCCGGAGAGGAAGGGAGGGCAGGAGGGTTGGCACCGCGGCCGAGGACAGGAAAGGGCTGCAGGCTGAGCCGCCTGCCGGGCTGGAAGCAGTGTCGGGGGCAGTGGGGCGCCCCTGCTGCTGGCCGGAGCTCTTTTCACATTGTGCTACTGTCTGCACCCGTCACGAGCAGTGCAATGTTAAAAGGGCATTGGCCGGGCAGTGCTACCCAGCGCCGCCCCCCTCCCCGTGCTGCTGCTTTCGTCCCGGCACCCTCGGCCCCTGGGAGCCCGGCCCTGGGCTCCTTCCCCGTTCAGAGTGTGCTGCGCTTCGGACAGAGCCTGTGGGTACCCGAGGCCGCCCCACGCCCATGACTGCAGCAGCCTGCAGCCAGCCTCCCCCTGCAGAGCTCCGGAGCCACTTGCTGGCAGTGCCAGGGCACCTTCCAGAGCGCAGCCCCGGCCCGAAGGATGAACGCGGGGCTGGGCTCCCAACTGCTGGGTAGAAGAGCCACCACGCGCTCCAGGGAGATGGAAGAGGAAAGACCTGTGTGCCCTTGCTCCTCCCTGCAGGGACTCGGGAATCCCTCTCCACCCAGTGCCCCCCACGGCCCCTTTGCCCTAGGGCATTGCACACTGACCCGTCTGGGAGTCAGGATGTGTACAGCGAAGCCCAAGACCTGGTCCTGGGGATCAGATCTAAATGGGATTTCTGGAGCTGGAGTCGTGGTACACACCTGTACTCCCTGCACCGGGGAGGCTGAGGCAGGAGGATGCCCACGAGTTTGAGGCCAGCGTGGGCTGCATAGCGAGTTCAGGGCCAGCTGGACCTGCATAGCGAGACCCAGTCTCAAAACACCAAAGGTCAAGGCCAGCAAGTGATTTAAGGTAGTAACTTCCTCTGTCTGCCACAGTGCTCCGGTGGCTTTGTAAGTTGAAGTGTTTGGGAGAGCTCTTTAGGAGGGCATCTAGTAGCTGGGTGCCGTGGCACACAACTGTAATCCAAGCCCTTGAAGGCTGGGGCAGGAGGATCACAAGTTTGGGCCCAGCCAGGGCAACCTGTGACTTAGTGAGACCCTGTCTCAGAACTGAAAGATTTCAAGGGCCAGGGATTTAACTGAGTGGTGCCGCCACCTGCCTCGCAAGCGCAAGTTTCCTCGTTTGATCCCTAGTACCAAAACAAAATTGAAAGATTTCAGAGCTAGGGCCGGGGATTTAGTTCAGTGGTTTTGCCGCCTGCTGTGCAAGCGCAAGGACCCGAGTTCGAGCCCTGGTACCAAAAAAAAAAGATTTCAGAGCTAGGCATGGTGGTAGACACCTCCAGTCCCAGCACTCGAGAGGCTGAGGCAGGAGGATCCCTGTGAGTTCACAGCCAGCCCCAACTACACAGCAAGACCTCAAAAAAAAAAACAACCAGAAGGGCTGGGGATTTAGCTCAGTAATTGTGCAGCCTGCCTCGAAAGTGAAAGGTCCCGAGTTTGGTCCCCAGTACCAAAAAAAAACCCTGAGGAGTTTTTTAAAGGGCTGCAGTTGTGCCTCAGTCTCCACAGGTTCAGTCATCAGTACTGAAAAGAAAATTAGCTAGTTTGTAAACAGGCACGATGGCACATTCATTTATCCCAGCACTCTGGAAGGCAGAGGCAGGAGGATCACAAGTTCCAGGCCAGCCTGGGCAACTTGGTGATTTACCAAGACTGTCCCCCAAACATGAAACAAAACCCAGTAGCTAGGTTGTGCTTAGTTTTTTATATGGTTTTTTTTGGTGCCAGGGATCGAACTGGGGTCCTTGTGCTTGCCAGGCAGGTGTCGGAACCACTGAGCTAAATCCCCGGCCCTGTTTTTGGTTTTTTGAAACATGGTCTCACTATATGGTCGAGGCTGCTCTATCTCACCATGTATCGCCTGCCTCAGCCTCCCGAGAGTGCTGGGGTTGTAGGTGTGCACCACTACACTGGGCTGCCTTGTTTTCAAGGGCAGAGTTTGGGCCTGCTTTGGTGTCAAGGTGGGATTATGGGGGACAGAGTTCAAGTCCCCTGCTAGAGCCCAAGAACAGTGTCATTAACATACAGGAAGTGCTAGCTTCTCCTGTGTGTCTCCATTCTCTCCCCCATGGACAGGGATGGCCTCGCCCTCCTGCTGCTGATCGTGCTGGAGATGGCACTGCTGGCTCTGTGCTCCTCCTCTCTGGCCTCTGGTCTGGGCACAGCACAGCCATTTGATGATCACATGTTCCTGAACAAGAATCCTCCCATGGCTCCCCAGTGCCCTGGGGATGGGATTGAGATCCCTCCAAGGGTATACTGTACAGCCCCAGCCTACCTTGTTTCATCTCTTTCCCCAGTATTGGAATTCACTTTCTGTTTTGTTTTTTACACTCACTGTATAGTTCAGGTTGGCCTTGAACTTGCAGCAATCTTGCTTCAGCCTCCCGAGTTTGGGGATTATAGGCGTGTGCCTCCACCCACAGCATCAGTGTTGGAGTTTGCACCCAGGGCCTCACTCACGCTAGGCAAATGCTCTACCACTGGGCTACATCAGAGCTTTTTTCTAAAAGTTACCTATGTTGAGGTAGGACCTTGCTAAGTTAGTTGCTCAGGCTGGACTTGAATTTGGAATGCTCTTGGCTCAGCTTCCAGGCTTGAATCATGACATGCTCTGCTGCCTAAACTGTTCTCCTCAGCCCTGCCCTTTGCCGGCCTGGCTTTTCCTGTGCTTTTCTGAGACAAGTTCCCACTCTGGAGCCCATGCTGGCCTGGAACTCACAGGGAGCCTCCTGCCTCAGCCTCCCGAGTGCTGGGATCACAGGGGTGTGCCACCTCACCCAGTTTATAAAGGGGATTTTTAATCTCAGCCCTAAAGCTGAGGCAGGAGGAGCGGCATGGGTTCAAGGCCAGCCCAGTGACCTAGTGCACGTAAGTCCAGCCTGAACGACTTGGCAAAACTCTGTCTCAAAAACCAAAAAAAAAAGACAGGGAGCGGGATTGTTACGAATGATGTGCAAATCTCCCCTGAAGAGTGCAAAATACCAGAAACGTCGGGTCACTGCCCCCCAGAGTGTCCCTTGGGTCATAGGGCTGCATTGAGGCATTTTGTCCTTGCCCTGTGACGGCCGGGCCCGCACCTGATGAGGTTTAGGCCTAGGCCTGAGTGTCCAAGACATTGTAGCACCAGGCCAGCAGTGGGACGGAAGTCTTGGCTCCAGCCACCCAACACGTGCCCCAGTGGAAGTGGACTCCTGCCACAAGACGCCAGCTAGGGTGTTCTTGTTTTGTTTTTTCTGGTCCCGGGGATTGAACTCAGGACCTTGTGCTTTTGAGGCAGGCGGTGGAACCACTGAGTTAAATCCCAGGCCTGTTGTTTTGTTTTTTGAGACAGAATCTTAACATGTAGTCCTGGCTGGGCTTGAACTCATGGAAATCCTCCTGCCTCAGCCTCCTTAGTGCTAGGATTACCAGTTTGAGCCACCACAGCTGACTCCACAGGACCTGTTTTGAATTTGGCTGGAATACAGCTTGCGGAACCCCGTCCTCAGGAAGCAAAGCCTCACCTGATGCTCACCCCAGGTGCCAGTTGGGGACAATCTACAGCACCTGCATGAAGAAGGAAAGTCGGGACAGTGTCTCACGGTGGCTTTTCCTCTTTTTATTAAAAATAGACCCAAACACTTTATGTATCATACAAAAGTTTCGTTCGCTGGTGGCAGCCACGGGACACCCGTGGCCCTGACAACGCACCTGCCCTCCTGGGACCAGGTCCCAGGGAGCAGTGGCGGGCCCTGGACAGCCCTCGACGCCTGCTCCCTCTGGGCCCAGCCCGCTGGGTGGGGCTGTGTGGCTGAGGGTCCCCCACACCCCACCACGTGCGCAGTACCTGTTCCGTGTCAAGGTAAACAGTGGGGGGACATGCCCTGTGGTCGCTGCTGGGACCTGGACTTGGGGTTCCCTCCCCCGAGTCCCTCCCCACCTCAGTCTGGCATGGAGGCCAGGACTTTCTCCGAGCCGCCCAGCCTCTTCTCTGCTCTCCTGTGGCTGAGGCTCTGCCTGGCCCAAGACCTTGCTTTGTCCTCAAAATGAGGCGGGTCGGGGCCTGGCTCCTCCCTGGTCCTCTGCCTGAGTCCTGGCCCTGCCGTCTGCCTTCGGGGACACACAGGCCCCCTCTCCGGTGCTGCATCCCCCTGACTGCTGCTGCCACCCCTGAGCCTTGGACACCCCTGGGGTCCCCCTGACCCTGCCGCAGGGGGCCTGGTGGGGGAGTTGGGGGCAGGGAGGCGGTGGGGCGCCGGGTCCCCAGGGTGGGCAGTACACATGCTGGTCTGGCCATGGGGCAGGTGGGAGGGTGGGCATGCAGGGCCGGCCCGCCTGGCCTAGTCCCAGCCGTTGTCCTTCACCATGTGTGACATCTCGATGATGTACTTCCCCTCCTTGTACTTCTGGCTGGTCTCGAAAGCCTGCTCCTGAGAACGGGGAGGGGCGGCCACCTCAGGACAAAGCTTCTCCACCCAAGCCCAGGCCCGGCCCAGCCTGGCCCTGGCAGAGCTTCGGTACTTACATATTTCCAGCCCAGCGTGGTCTTGCAGCTCTCGCAGAAAATGTCAGCTACTGAGTGCAGCCCGGTGAGCAGCAGGCGCTGTTCGGCTGGCCCGCAGCCCACGTTGACCCTGTCCCGGAAACAAGGAGCCACAGCCCGGCCAGCCACTCCATCAGTGCAGCCCAAAGCAGCGCCGGCCCCATGGCCAGTGGTCCCTGGCTCTTCCCCTAGGACTGGTACTGGCTCTGCCCCGCCCCCTGAGAAGACTGCAGACCAACGCCTGGGAGCCCTTCATGGAAGGTGACAGACCCAAAGGAAGGCACAGAACCACTCTCTGGGAAGGGGAGGTTGAGACAGTCTCACTACGCAGCCCAGGCTGGCTTCCAACTCATGGTGATCCTCCTGCCTCAGCCTCCCGAGTGCTGGCATGATAGGTGTGTGCCATCACAGTGGGCTAAAGAACTCCTTTCTGATGGCTTTACCCCTCCATCCCCAGGGCAGAGGCACACGCGGGGAGAGAGAAGGGGACTCACACGGAGTTAAACAGGTAGGCCCGGCCGTGGCTCCCTTGGAAGGACTGTGGAGACACGGGACAGTCAGTCACCAGCGGGCCGGCCCACTGCCTCCGCCTGGGCCGGGAAAGGTGGGCTGCCCTGCCCTCAGGGACAGCTGTGCCACCCTCCACCTACCTTGGAGATGAGCTCATCGTGCTTGGCCAGGTGGGCGCGACAGTGGACGCAGCTGTAGGTTCGGTGGCAGCGCGGCAGGTAGCTGCGGAAGGTCTTGGTGGGCAGGCAGGCGGGGGCCGGGCCGGGGTCACAGCTGGGCATGACGGGCTGCAGGACGATGCCCTGGCGGGCTGGGGGGGCTGGCGCGGTGCAGCCCCCGCAGAGCCGGTCGCAGGTGAAGCAGCGAAGCAGGTTGGCTAGAGCCGTGTTTCAGGGCGGGAAAGATGTGGGGGGCTGCCCGGCCAGGGCCCCCCAGACGAGAAGCGGGGAGAAACGAAGTTACCTGGGGAGAGGGCCAGGTGTGAGGGGCCCTGGTGTGCACGGGGCGCTCCGTCCCCCGGGCCCAGCACCCCGCACTGGCCCTCTGTCCCCTCGAGTCCCCGTCGCTCCCCACGCCTGGCAGCCGTTTGAGGCTTCTGCTGGTGGGGCGGAGCAGGGAGGGAGTCGCCTCTCTCCTGGGGCCACAGCGGCCGCTGCCATTTCCCCCTGAGACCAGGTCGCTGGCACCAAGGCTACCACCGAAGCCACGTCACCGGCCGGGCCTGTCCTCGGAGTCCGGGCCTTGGGGACAAGCTGCACCCGCGGCTCCAGGGAGGGGCCTTCCAGACGCGGCTGGCCAGCTTTGCTTCTCCCGGCCTCCTTCCACCAGGCAGGGGCCTTTCCCCTCTTGGGGCAGCAGGTGCACGAGGCTCTGCCCTGCCCTCCCTGGCTGTCGACCTCGGCACCAGAGACCTCAGCGTGCTGAGGACCCAGCCCCTTGGCCACTCACTGCCACCCGCCTGACAGAGCACTCGGCTGGTTCCCAGGCTTGGAGCCCAGTCTCTGCTCCTCACTATTCACTTGGTGAGACTCGGGCTTCCGGCCGCGGGAGAGGAGAACCCTTGCCTTGGGCCAGTCTGACAGCTGGACCAATGGGAGAAGCCCAAGTCCTCGGCTGGGCAGGCTGCCTAGGACCGTGAGAGCAACATGCACAAACAGCCGCGCAAGGGAGCTCCTGGTTTTCAGAGCCAGGCGTGGTGGTGCGTGTGCAATCCTAGCACTCTGGGAGGCTGAGGCAGGAGGATCACAAGTTCCAGCCCAGCTTGGACAACTTCTCAGCTTAGCAAAACCCTGTCTAAAAAGCAGGAGGATGCTGTGGATGCAGCTCAGTGCGAAGGCCCTGGGTCCAAGCCCCAGTACCCCATACCTCAAACGAAGTTATAAATAAAGCTGTCCTGTGGGACACAAGACAGCATCCCCTCTCCCAGGGGCAGGCTGAGCAGCAGGGACGCCAGCTGACTGAAGATGACACTGCTGCCCTGGAGCGGCAGATAAGGAGGGAGGTGGCCCGGAGAAGCGGGTGCAGCGCTGCCTTGCCCTTCCAGGGCAGCCCGAGTCTGCGCCCGGTGGCCCCAGCTGCTGTCCCGTCCTGTCCTCTGTGGTGGCCCCAGTGCCCCACCGCCCTGCTCTGTCCAGGGGCCGCAGGGCGGTCTGCACAGCTCTCCTCGGGGCCCAGGGCTGACCGGGAGGATGCCCGGGCTGAGCCGGGTGGCACTGCTGCTGGGGGCCCTAGGCACTACCCGTTTTGGGTTTTGGGGCAGACTGCTTCTGGGCTGCTGACAACTTTGCCTCAGTGACCCCAGGCAGGGCCCCCTCCGAACGCCTCCTTCCTGGTGGCCGGGGCAGCGGGGTCCAGCCCAGGAGCTCGGCCTCTGGCTCCGTCCTCGACCTGGGAGGGACGGTCAGGCCTCCCAGCCCATCCTGCCAAGGCTGCGGGAGGCTGTGGGGTCCCGAGGGCCAGCGGGTCAGTCCTTCGCAGTCCCCTCCCCGGGGGCGGGCAGACCAAGGCCAGCTGGGCCGGGGGAGGCCGAGTGCCCGGGCGCGGGGCGCGGGGCGAGGGGCGAGGGGCGCGGGGCGCGGTGGGGGGGGGCACTGGCGGAGGCCGAGTCGCGGGTGCGAATCCCGACCTGGGGACGGGGCCGGGCGGTGCGCTCCGAGGACTGGTGCGGCGGCTTCTGGGCCAGGCGGGGGTCGGGGGACGACGGTGCCGCGGCCGAAGTTGCGGGAAGCGCGGGGCCGCAGCTCGAGGGGCCGGGCCGGGCGGGGGACAAAGGGCTCCTGCGGGCCGGGGCCTCACCTGGCGCGGGCTCCGGGCTCCGCTCTGCCCTCGGCTCCGCTCGGCGCTCGGCTCCGCGGTCGGGGGCGCGGGCCGGGGTCCGCACCTCGCCGTGGGTGACTGGCCGTGTGTCGTGGAGCTGCATCACAACACTGTGACTCACCGCCCGCCCCGCCTCCGCGTCAGCGCGGGAGGGAGACACCGGGCGGGCGGGCGGGAGGGCGCCGGGCCTCGCGCTGAGCTGACGCAGGAGGCCGCGCCCCGCACGCCCTGGGCTGCGCGGCCTGCTCGGGCTGGGCCCGGCCAGGTCCCCCTATATCCCGGGACCGCGGGCACCTGAGCTGTGAGCTGGAAGAGGTCTCTGAGATAAGGTGGACCCCCCCCCCCCCCCGCCCCGCCCCGCCCCGTGCCGGCCCACACAGCACCTGGTAAACAATAGTGTTATTCCAAGTCAGCATTCGCACATGATTCGGGTGCAATATGTAGCCAGGTGTGGTGCTGCACGCCTGGCATCCCAGCACTCGGGAGGCTGAGGCAGGAGGATCGCCATGAGTTCCAGGCCACCCTGGGCTACATGGTGAGCTCAAGGCCAGCCTGCTGGGCCACACAGCAAGGCCCTGTCTCAATCACTCCCCACGCCTCCACAAAGGTGGCAATATGTGTATGTACCAATCCCCCAAGATGAAGATGATTTTTTTTTCTTTTTGTGGTACCCGGGATCGAACTCAGGGCCTTGTGCTTGCAAGGCAGGCACAGTGCCACTGAGCTAAATCCCTGGCCCTAGATGAATGTGATTTTTATCTATCACAAACATATACTAATAAAAAATAAATAAAAATGGAAAGAAAAAACATTGCTGTCAATTTATTACCTCTAAACCCAGAGAAGATTTTTTGATATTTCAAAAAACTTGTCTTATGCAGAAATCATATTTTTCCTCACTCTTCCTTTTCTTTTCTTTCTTCTCTTTCGGTAGTATTGGGGTTGAAACTCAGGGACTTCACACTGAGCTACATCCCTAGTCCTTTTTCTTTTTATTTTGAGACAAAGTCTGGCTAAGTCCTTATGTTACCCTTCTGATCCTCCTGCCTCAGCCTACCAGAATGCTAAGATTATTGGCCTGGATCACCACACCCAGTCCCCTCGCTAACTTTCTAGCACCTTCCCCTTAAATGTCACTGGACTCAGAATACCGCTCTTGGGGTACTGTGTTACTTATGTCACCGATAGACTCAAAATACATCCCCTATGACAAAATCCCTGATTTTTAATAACATTCAGAAAATGAAGTTTGACAAAGACAGGGACTCCTAGAAAGCAATGCTGTCAATTGTTCGTTTATCTTCTGAAAGGAAAGAGGAAAGTTAAAACAAAGAATTTGGATATTTTTTAAAGGAATTCTGAATATTTAATCAGGAAGGATTCTGGGGCTTAAGGGGAATTCTGAAAACACAAGGTGGGTGTTTGGGGATAGTACAGAGGTCTAGAATTGACAGGAAGAGCTGGGTAAAGAAAAAAGAGGGAAATGGCCTTTTTGGGTAACAGATAAGAATGAAGACTATGAGCACAGGAGGAATTTTTTTTTTCCCTTTGGTACAGGAGATTGAACTTGGGTCTTTGCACTTGCAGGGCAGGCAGCGGAACCACTGAGCTAAATCCCTGGCCCTAAGGAGGAATTTTTGAGGGGGAAAGATAACTGGTTTTTAGGGCATGGATTTAAAGTTTGGTAAAATGGATACCGGGAACTTAAGTCAGCTCAGGAACAAAATTATCCAGGGTTTAGCTGGCCAGGAGGATGAGGACAGTGTCATTTGGGGGTGGTTGGGGTGGCAGAAAATGCCGGGTGAGAGACTGAGCATGAGAAAGGAGTGTAGGCAAGCCCAGATGCTTTAAATGTTGTGCCCTTTTCTTGTGCTTAAGGGAGACAGGGTTCTTCCTAAATTCAGCCTGAGACGGTTATACAATACCCAAAGAAAGATGACCTTCAGGTAACTGGGAGAACTTGCCTCAGGGAGAGACTGTGGAGGCGAAGAAACAGACCAGGGGGACAGATTACATGGGATATGAAAATATTCGCTCACCCAGGAAGAAAGTTTGCAAATGGAAACCTGGAATTGAAATTTTGTTCTGTTTGTTTGTTTGTTTTTCTGTTTGTTTTTTTGAGACAGGGTCTTGCTATGCAGTCGAGGCTGGCACTGAACTCACTATTTAGCCCAAGGAGGCCTTGACTCACAGTGATCCTCCTGCCTCAGCCTCTCCAGTGCTGGGATTACAGGTGTGCACCACCATGTCTGACTTGGAATTGAAAGTGTGCGGAATGGTGAAAGATCAGCAGATACCCAATAATTAATGGAGGAACTAATGCGTGCATGCTGGAGAACAAACGAAATAACTAAAGGAAACTACCAAAGGGAAGTGCTCGAGGTTAGCAGAGAGAGCACTCCTTGAAAAGTGAGGGCTGAGCCGGGCTCGGTGGCACACGCCTGTGATCCCAGCAGTGGGGAGGCTGAGGCAGGAGGATCACCGTGAATTCAAGGCCAGCCTGGGCTACACAGTGAGACCCTGTCTCAAAACCATGCCTCACTGAAAAAGAAAAGAAAAGAAGAAAAATGAGGGCTAAGTAGAACCAGCAGGAAAAAAGCAAACTGGGGAATCTGTCTGTATGGACCAGGAAGCTGGGTCGGAAAAAGTACTCATCAGTTTAAAAAGAACAAGAAAATGTAAGTGGGGATGCTTGTCAGAGTACCAACCGCACAGGGCTCGTGCAGGACAAAGGACTGACACCTGCAGGGCCCACAGCACAGTACCTGGCACCTGACTCAGCGTCTCTCCCTGCCAAGGACTGGGCGCTCCGCAAGTGCCGCCCAGCCTCCTCCCCCGAGTGAAATCGGAGATAACAGTGACGGTGCAGCGCGGTGAAACACAGATAGCTTCGAGGACGTGGAAACTGGGAAGCTCGGATAAACAGATGTTATGACAGCCCCCACCCTGTCACCAGAATTTCAAGGCCAACGTCAGATCTGCTCTGTCAGACTTTTGTGCCCAGTGCTTCTACGTGGCGCACCATCCCGTCCAACCTTTATAACAATTTTAAGAGGTTGGGTACTGTTATTATCCCCATTTTAGTGTGCAAGAGGAAGCCTGTGATTTGCCAGTGTCGCACAGTGAGCGAGCAACACGAGATTCCAAAGCCCACGCTTGTGCGAAGAGGCTTACACACCAGGCTGAGGGCACGTGACTGACCTTGTACAACAGCCAGGGATCTATGGAGAAAAAGATTCCAACAAAATGCCCAGCTCAGCGGGAAGGAGGTGTGACTCTTCTGTTGTTTTGAGACAGGCTCTCGTATGTAGTCCAGGCGGGCCTGGAACTCACTGGGTAGCCCAGGCTGGCCTCAAGATCGCCGCGATCCTCCTGCCTCAGCCTCCTGAGTCCTGGTATTACAGGCGTGCACCAAGTCCGGCTTGTGACTAAGAGCCAGAAGAAATACCGGTCTGTTACTCCTTTGCAAAAGGACACTTTCTGAATGCCTCCTGCCTACCAAGCACGGTGTCAGGCAGAGCCTGTCGGCCTGGCATGGCTTGTTTTCCTCCACTTTTCCTACCCCTTGGTCTCTTCATGCCCAAATGGAGTTTTGCTAATTTCTCCCACTTGCTGTCTTGGGGCTAAGCGAGCAGACCACGCAGGTCCTAGCGGATGACGCCCCTGCGCTTCTGCCTCAGCAGCGAGACGCGGACCAGCCGGGCTCCGCAGCCGCCCCGCCCACCTCCGACGTCACGTGCGCAACAATTCCCAACTACAGCTCCCAGAAGGCTAAGTGGCTACGCATGCGCAACCGCCGCACCCCGTCCCGCCACAACTACACGTCCCCAAGAGGCACCGCGCACCCTTGCCTCCTCGCACTGCGCAAGAGCGGAACCGCGTGCGTTTCCGGCGTGCCTCTAGGCGGGCGCGGTTTATGGTTGCGTTTGGGCCTTGTCTTGCGGGGCGTTCGGGTTTACCGGTTTCAGCTTGTGGCTCTACAGGTAAGGTAATCAGCTCCGGGACGCAGAGGTCGCCTCCTTGGGGCCTGGGCAGATTTCAGTGTCCGGGGTGGCTGGGACAAATTCTGGAGTGAGAGCTGAAAGAAAGCCTTACGGTTCCTCGATGTTTCTAGTTCACGAAGTCCCGCCCCCACTCCCGCCTTGTTTTCCCCAGCGCAGCCCTGTAAGTGAGGAAGCTGAAGTCCTCCAGGTGACAGCTGAGGAAAGGGTTCGGGGAGGCCAACCGGTTGTCTGTAATCGTGGTAGAGCTGGACCTTAGGCTGTTTCCCGAGTCCAAACCCGGCGTCCTCTGCTTTGCATCCGGATTGCAGATGCTCTCTTCTTGTTGACTGAGAGTGTTGGGGAGTGGCTATCTGCTGCCTTCCTTTCTCCCCCCAGAGCGTATTAGCAGTGCTGCAGGGAAACTTGGAGATTAGTCCGTGGGCAGTGTTCCTCTTTTAAGTCATTAGTTCACCCAGTATGTTTGTTGAGGTGCCTGCAATTTGTAAAGCCCTGCTCTAGGACTAGAGGTGACAGCAGCAAACAAAAGTACCCGACCCTGACTTCTAGTAGGGGAAGATGGACAGCAAACATGTACTGAGACAGAAGTAGTAAGAAAGGTGAAGAAAAAAAGTAAGGTAAGGGAAAGTATCAGTGGAGGCTTTGGCACAGTGGCCTGCCTTATGATTGGACCTGGAATCTCATTTGTGCTGCAGCCACCACGGCCACTCTGAAAAGATGGGCGAGGAGGCCAATGACGACAAGAAGCCCACGACCAAATTCGAACTAGAGCGAGAAACAGAACTGCGCTTTGAGGTGGAGGCGTCGCAGTCGGTTCAGCTGGAGCTGTTGGCTGGCATGGCAGAGATCTTTGGCACCGAGCTGACACGAAACAAGAAGTTCACCTTTGACGCCGGGGCCAAGGTGGCTGTTTTCACTTGGCATGGCTGCTCCGTGCAGCTGAGTGGCCGCACCGAGGTGGCTTACGTCTCCAAGGACACCCCTATGTTGCTTTATCTCAACACTCACACGGCCCTGGAGCAGATGCGGAGGCAGGCTGAAAAGGAAGAGGAGCGTGGGCCCCGGGTGATGGTTGTCGGCCCCACAGATGTGGGCAAATCCACGGTGTGTCGCCTGCTGCTCAACTATGCAGTGCGTTTGGGACGCCGTCCTACTTACGTGGAGCTGGATGTGGGCCAGGGCTCTGTGTCCATCCCTGGTACCATGGGAGCCCTGTACATTGAGCGGCCTGCAGATGTGGAAGAAGGTTTCTCCATCCAGGCCCCGCTGGTGTATCATTTTGGCTCCACCACTCCGGGGACCAACATCAAGCTGTATAATAAGGTCAGCTGGATCCTGGGCAGGCGGTCAGGTTGCTCTCAGGGTAGGAAGTTGTGGGAGTTTGCTAGCTAAAGCTACACTTTGCTCCCTCTCAGCTTCTTGCTCCTACTGCCTCATGGTTTTAGAAAGCACAGTTTCAAGTATTAGCCTCAGATTGCTAAACATTTTTGTGGACCTGTTACTAATTTATTATAAATGTCCATGTGGGACATAAGGCAGGAAGCAGAAACAACGTGAAATAAAAGTTAAGTCCATCTTACGAGGTCAAAGCTACAGGCATTAAAATTGTTATTTGAAGCACAGTGTGGTAGCACACACCGGTAATCCCAGCACTCAGGAGGCTGAGGCAGGAGGAGCGCTGTGAGTGATAGGCCATCCTGGGCTACACAGTGAGTTCAAGGCCAGCCTGAAGTGTCATTTGGGGCCTGAGGGTAACTCTGTGGTCAAGCCCTGGCCTAGTTTGTGTGACTTCTTGGGTTTGGCCCAGCACTGTGCAAGTACATGCACAATAGGCCATTTTTCTTGTGCCCAGTACCACTTAAAGGGGAACAGAATAGCCACTGAGCAGTCTGAAGTTTTAAAATTTTAATTTTATTGGTCCATGTTTGCTGTACATAAAGATTCCCTTCCTGGTGGGGAGTTGTTGCGTGTACAGAACACATCTCAATTCTTCTATATGTTCCCTTCCCCTCTTTCCCTCCACCTTGTCTGGGTTTTCTTTTCTTGTTTTTCTTTTTATTTTTTTTGGAGGTTAAGAATAGGAAAACTTATTGGGGAATCGGAATGGGAAATAAGAATGGGGAGTGAGAATAGCTCCTGGGAGACTGGAGAGGTCGGTCCCAAATGGATTGCCCTTGTCTGGGTTTTTTGTTCTCTCACCTTGGTCGTTTTACTGCAGATTACATCTCGCCTAGCAGATGTGTTTAACCAGCGGTGTGAGGTGAACCGAAGGGCTTCCGTGAGCGGCTGCGTTATAAATACTTGCGGCTGGGTCAAGGGCTCGGGCTACCAGGCGCTGGTGCACGCAGCCTCTGCCTTCGAGGTGGACGTGGTCGTGGTGCTGGACCAGGAGCGGCTGTACAATGAGCTGAAGCGGGACCTGCCTCACTTCGTTCGCACGGTGCTGCTCCCCAAGTCTGGGGGCGTGGTGGAGCGCTCTAAGGACTTCCGGCGGGAGTGCAGGGACGAGCGCATTCGTGAGTATTTCTACGGCTTCCGGGGCTGCTTCTATCCCCATGCCTTCAATGTCAAATTTTCTGATGTGAAAATCTACAAGGTGGGCGCGCCCACCATCCCCGACTCCTGTCTCCCGCTGGGCATGTCCCAGGAGGACAACCAGCTCAAGCTGGTGCCCGTCACCCCGGGCCGGGACATGGTGCACCACCTGCTGAGCGTCAGCACGGCTGAGGGCACCGAGGAGAACCTCTCGGAGACCAGCGTGGCCGGCTTCATCGTGGTGACCAGCGTGGACCTGGAGCACCAGGTGTTCACTGTGCTCTCCCCGGCGCCCCGCCCTCTGCCCAAGAACTTCCTGCTCATCATGGACATCCGGTTCATGGATCTCAAGTAGGGCTGGGTGGGCGGGGCTGTGGCCTCTGAGCTCGTGCGTTCTTCTGCTGGCATAGGCCGGCTGCCCAGGAAACCACTCACAAGAGCATGGATGCTACCTCTGGGCACCGAACTTTGAGCTGGAGCCAGAAGGGCCATGCAGGTGTAGTTGCCTTTTCAGATCACCCAAGATGCTGTTGGGAGCTCTTAAGACCTTGGAGGAGTTCATCTTTTTCACTGTTTCACTGTGCCTCTATTTAGACATTTTTTCCCCAATACCAGGAATCGAACTCAGGACCTTGCCCTTGCCAGGGAGGTGAGGCCCCACTGAGCTGCACCCCTGGCCCGCTATTTGGACTATTCTTAATACCACTTTGTACGCAGTATATATACAGTTGGCTTATTTATTCAGGACGAAAGTGCAAATTAGAGGGCCTCTTTTCAGTAAACTTCAAATAAAAAGTTATTTTAATATTTTTGCTATATCCTAGAAGTGTAATTTTTAAAAGTAATTTTTCTCCTCAGCGTTGCAGAAACGTTATTGGAATGACTTATTGATCAAATACTTAGGGGGAAAATTGAGACTCTACGGGTGAGCCGAGCAGGATTTATGATTTCCTCCTCCTCTTCCTCTTCCCTCCTCCTCTCTTCTTTTTGGTTCTTTTGAGTCAGGGTCTCACTGTGTAGCCCAGACTGGCCTCAGACTTGTGGAGATCCCAGTGCTGGGAGTATGGGCTTTACATAAGGCCAGCTGATTCCCCATTCTTCTGCAGTTAGGGAAATAGTAGATCTGTTGTCAGTGCTGTTTACTCTGGGGAGTTAAGGCTGCTGATAATCTTGGGATGAGCTCTCATCTCATTTCCTAGAGATAGCTCATTTTCTCTTTGCAGTTACCATTAGTGTCTGTACGACTGGAACCAGGTCCTAAGTCACATACAGCTTGAACTTTCAGAGAGGAAGAGGCTGGGATAGCCCGTTTCTTTTTGATATCTTGCAAGTGATTGTTCGGTGTCCCTAGTTTGGACTTGGGTTAATAAGTATCTGATGCCATTCATCCATTCCTCCTTAGGACACCGTCTATCTATTTTTTGTGGTGCTGGGATTCAACATGGGGCACAAATGATTGCTGAGCCGATGCTCTTTCAGAAGCTGTCCTCAGTGGGGACAAGATGGACAGAGCTGCAAGCGCCTTCCATCGAATGAAGACCTTTAACAGGGTCCCCTCGAGGCGGAGGCTTGCCTTTGGCGCTAGGAGACGAGCTTCAGCCTGTGTGGTCAGTAAAGACCTGGTCTTTCTGGTAATAGGGATTGAAGACCGAGCTGCGTCAGCAGCCCTTCTTGTTTTGAGACAAGGTCTCTAAGTCTCAAAATTGCCCAGGCTGGACTTGAACCTGCCTCAGCCTCTCAGAGTGGTAGGTTCAGGCCTGTGCCACTACGCCCGCCTGGCAGATGTGCGTAAGATGGGAGAGGCGACGTGATGACTGCTGTAGAACTTTCCTGGGAGAGGAAACAGCACAAGGCCCTCAGAAAGAACGTGGTGAGTTCAGTGAGGGAAGGAGAGAGGTGGAGATGAAGCTAGGTGGGCAGCAGAGTACAGAGATGAGGGCTTACGTGAGCCAGGCATGGGGGCCCACCCTTGTAATCCCAGCATCTGGAGGCTGAGGTGAGAGGATCACACGTTGGAGCCCAGCCTGGGCAACTTAGTTACCTGGCAGGATCCTGTCTCAAAATAAAATATAAAAAAGGGCCAGGGATATGGCTCTGTGTGGAGGCCTTGGTTTCAAACCCTGGTAACAACAAAAAGAGGGTGAGATTTTTATAAGTCAAGGTGAAGAATGGCGGTGGGAGGCCATTGGAGAGGAGTGTTAGGCAGGGGAGCGACATGACCTACTTTACACTTTGAAGAGATCACTGCTGTGTGGGAGCAGGTGACAGCAGCAGCATAGCGGCGAGGATGCAATGAGGACACTTCCCTGTTAGACTGAGAACTGGGGAGACTGGACGGCAGCAGCTTAGGTAGAGAGATGAGAGTTGCTGTTCGCACTGGGGGCATTTAGGAGGTTAGAGACAGGGTCTCACTATGTAGCCCAGGCTGGCCTTGAACTTATGATCCTCCTGCCTTGGCCTCTGGAGTGCAGGGGTTATACTGGCAGGTGTGCCCCAGCATGGCCACCTGATTTGACATTTTTTGGTACCAGGGATCGAACTTGGGACCTTGTGCTTGCCAGGCAGGTGGTGGAACCACTGAGCTAAATCCCTGGGCTGAAATATTTTGAAAGTAAAATGGGTAGGACTTGCTGATGAGAGTGATAAGGAAAAGAAACTGGAATCAAGGGTTTTTTTGTTTTAATGGAACCAAGGGCCTTTTTTTTTTTTTTTAGCTGTTTTTAATTTCAGCAACTAGGTTGAATGTGAGATTGGGGAAACTCAGGGAGGGAACAGGGAATAACACAAATGTTCTGGCACTGGTCAAGTCCCAGCTGTGTTAGTCATCCCCAATGGGATAGGACACACAGCTCGAATCTGAAGGCTCAGGAGAGCCACTGGCCTATGAAGGGATTTAGAGTGGCAGTACTGGCTCAAGTAACTTAGGGACTATGGAAATGGAAAGAAGAAGAAGCAAAGATTTGAAGGAAGTGGTCAGGCAGGCACTTGGGATGTACTTGAAGCAACAGAGCTCTCCCCAGCATGCATCAGGCTGCAGGGTTGCTCCCAGCACTGATGATCAGGGAGAGGTCAAGTGTAAGTGAGCTGGTCCTTGAGATCTCACTGTGGATCTACAAGCATTGCTGTATGTTGGTGCGACTTGAAAAATGTAGCCTTACCTTGGTGTAATGGGGACGAAAGCCCTACTGAAATAGACTGAAGAGATGATACAGACTGAGGAAGTAAAGGTAACTACAGACAAATCTTTTAGACACTTTAGCTGGGCATGATTACTCATTCCTGTAATCCCAGCACTCAGAGGCTGACGCAGGAGGATCACTGTGAGATTCAAGCCAGCCTGGGTTGCATAGCAAGACCTCCCCCACCAGAAAAAAAGTTTGCTAGGGTTATGGAAGGAGGATTGGATATGGACTGGATATGGTGTGGAAGGGGTATTCAGTGTTGGTTTTTTAGGTAGGGTGGTGTCTCTCAACTGACTAGATGGAGAGAAATTAACAATGGGTGTGTGTGTGGACATTTTTGTGTATATGTCTTAAATTTTTCAAATGACATATCAAAAGAAAGTATTAGTAAGAATGCAGGAGTGAAAGAACTGGGATCCAAAGCACAAAGGAAAGACCATCCTTTAATACGGGCAGAGACTTTTTCAGGGGGGTGATGCTGAGGATTGAACCCAGGCCCTTCGGAAAGCAAAGTCCGGGCTCCACCACTCAGCCCCAAGCAGCCCATTTCACAAGGACAGGAGAGTGCAGGTACCAACAGCTTCCATGATGAATGTGATCATGATGTACTACAAGTATATAGTAATAAAAATTTTTAAATGAGGACAGGAGAGAAGAAACATAAAGAGGCCTTAAACAAATGAATGAATAAATTCATTGGTAGGTTAGGGCTGAAAGGACATTCATTCTTCTCTGATGGCTGAGTTGAACTAAAAGCGACCCTGTGGTTTGCCATCTATAGACACCAGAAAATGCAAGTGGAGGAGATTCGAAAAAGCACAGCCAGCAAGATGTGGTGGGACAGGTCTGTAATCCAGGCAGTTGGGAGCCTGAGGCAGGAAGATAACTCGTTCAAGGCCACCCTGATCTACATGTGAAGACCTTTCCTCAAAAACAAATGATAAGTGGGCATGGTGGCACAAGGCTGTGATCCCTGCACTCAGGAGGATGAGGGAGGTTGAGCCGGGAGGTTCACTGCATTCAAGGCCAATAGGGCTTCCTGGTTATTGGAGACCCCTGTAGCAGGTGCCTGTCTCCTGCTTGATGCTATGATGCAAGGCAAGAAGAAAGAGAGGGGAAGAGACAGGGAGCCAGGATGGCCAATGCTGAACAGCAAAGACCTTCACCAGCCAAAGCTGCTGGTATTTATTGGTCGCATCATAGGTTAAGGTGAGAGGGCTACATGTGTTTGCTAGGGATACGTTGCTGACACAGGCAAGGCTTGTAAGAGGAGAGACAGAGCATTCTTAATTTTGGTAATGGAATTTGGGTGCGAGTCACTCTGACCATGGCTGCCGTGTTATTTGGTCACATGGGCTTTGGTTGGACTCACTTCTCAAATCAAGCCAGTTGTGGGGTTAACTCTTCAGCCTGCACTGCTCACAGCCTGCTTTGGGCGCAGTCAGTGGGGTGGTCCCCCACATCTCCCCCTTCTGTTTTTGGAAGCTGCAGCAGCTGTATCAGGGTGAGCCATGGTTGTCCTTGGGCCTGTTTGCTCCTGGGACTCAGTAGCAGTTGGTGCACTGAGTCCAGTGATTTCTGCAGGTCCGAGGACTGTCGTGGGCGAGGGGGTTCACAGCCTCTGCATGGCTCTCAGCAGGGCTGTTACATCAAGCTGCTTGAAGTGAACCCATCATCCCGGTCCATGGTTGTATGTTCCGGGATGGCAGCCAGAGTGTCTTTTTATTCTCTGTTAGAATACAAGCATACCTTGGCTCCCATGTTATTAATTGTAGTGAGCCATTTAACCTTTTAACTAGGACATCCTTTGACAACACTTGTGTCTAGGACATGTCTCTACATTTATCTTTGTATCAGTGGAGTTTTGATGGAGTGCATTTTCTTTCCACAAGTGGGTTTTAAAAAATTTTAAATGAAAGTAACAGGATCTGGGCTGGGGATTTAGCTCAGTGGTTTCGCCGCCTGCTGCACAAGCGCAAGGACCGCCCCCCGCCCCCCCCCCCCAAAAGAAAGTAACAGGATCTAACTGAGCTTGTAGAAGTAGCCGTATCTTTTTTTGTTTTTGCTATTGTCATTGTAAGGAAAGATGAGTGCGCTTAACAATGGCTTGTCCCTGTGGGTTATGAGGACCTATAATGAGTCTAACTGACTTAGCTGTCTCTATTTTTCTCTGAAGAGCTATCCTCAGCTGCAGTTAGGGGAGAAAGGGCGTACTTTACATCCAACTGCTTTGAGCCGACAAGGGTCAATGTAGGGAAGACCACAGTTAGGGGCTCTCTCCAGGGAACTAACTTAGTAGGCCTGCCGTAAAAGTCATGTTATAATTTAGCCATTATAAACTCTTCATCAAGTCAACCTGGTGGATCTTGGCAAAAAAAAAGTCTAGTCCATTTGGGTTTTTTTTTGTTTTGTTTTAAGACAGAGTCTTGCTCTGTAATTCAGTTTGTTTGTTTTGTTTTTTGGGTTTTTTTTGGTACCGGGGATCGAACTCGGGACCTTGTGCTTGCAAGGCAGGAGCCAGAACCACTGAGCTAAGTCCCCGGCTGGTCCATTTGTTGTTGATTTTATCTGTATGAACACTTGCAGTTTGGCACCCTATAGGCAAGAATAAACAAATTTTTTAAGAAATTAGAACATGTATAATCAAAGTATAAGCACTAAAATAAAAAGGCAGGTTGGAGAAAGAGCCATGTTTAGAAACTCTTCTTAAGGGACTATAATAGCGATTGTAACCCGCTGGCTCTTAGGCCCTTCCACTAATGAAGGCTTATCTGTAAGTCTGATATTTTGTCATAACTTTTTCTAATTTTAGCTGTAAAAAGATTAAAAATTTAATAATTAAAAAAAACAATTTTAGCTAAAAAATTTTAAAACTCTTGTTGAGTTCTTATAAATTTTATCATAGTTTTTTTTTTTTTTTGGTACCAGGGATCGAACTCAGGACCTTGCACTTGCAAGGCAGGTGCAGTGCCATGGAGCTAAATCCCTGGCCTACCATAGTTTTTTCTAATGACCCCTAACGGTGGTCAGCTATTGGTGTAGCTGGAAACTACCAGAAGGGGTCAGCAGTTGGAGCCCCTTCTCTATGTCTTGAGTTCAAATATCTTTTAGTTATACTTTTCTACTGAGTGTTCAAGACCAAGTTAAGGGGAGACCTATATTAATTAAAATTAACCTGTTGCTGTCTATCAGGGTCAGTGAAGTCTCCTCAGGCATTGCTTTGGAGCCGTGTGTAGAGCCTCCCAACTCCTGTCGGTGTCAGCCATCAGGATGGGTCATGGCCTTGGTTGACCATGTTGCTTTCTGTGAAAGCGTGGGAGATTTTTTCTCTCTCGGTGATTCTCCTTTGGCACACTGTACATTTGTTGATTCTTATCTTTTGGGGTCCTGCTCATGAGGTTGGGTGACTCACCAAAGTTGTAGGACCTTGTAGCAAAGATTCTCTCAGGTCCTGAGTCCTTGTTGACCTTGGAAGGCCAGGGCCAAAATATTGTCTGTCTTCTTAGCTCGGTTACGTTTCTAGTTTTGGTCTCTAAATTTTAGTTGTTGAACACTCAGAAGAGAAGATCAGTAACATTAGCATTGCAATGGGAGCAGTGAGCTTAACTATTATAATTTTACCTGGATATTAAGCACTTTGAAATAAAAAGTACAGTTAGGGGACTGTTATTTTTGTCACCATGGTTGTTCTAGTAGTTGAATTCCTGTAAAATGTTACCAGACAGCAGTTATATAGTTTTAAACCTAAAATCAAGAGCCACACATAGTATTTCAGGATGACAGTTATCTTTGTAACACACTTAAATGTCCATCTTAGTATAAAATAACCTAATAAATATCACAATTATATGAAACCCTGTAACCTTTAATTTAGTTTTGTACCAAAAGCATCTTTTTAATAAAACCTTATTGTTTTTCCCACAGAAAATTTAACCTTTTGAAGTTAACCAATGTAAATATATAACGGTAATGTTTAACAATATATAACTGGGATAAGTTTCTCATAAGGCTATGGAAACTATTGGGGTCCCCCTAGCGAACAAAAGCTGGGAAATATCTCCCAGCACCTGCTCCTTTATTCACCAAGGGGAGTCCTATTTAGCAGTCCTTCCAAGTCTGATGGTCTCCATTTAATTACCTTGACAAAAATTTTTTTTTTCTGGTCCTGGAAGTCAAACTCAGGACCTTGAGCTTTCCAGGCAGTTGTGGCACCACTGAGCTAAATCCCAGGCTCTGTGACAAAATTTTTAATAATGTATAAAAACTAGATTGTAACAATTAACATTAGTATTATTATTTTTATCATTTTGGTGCTAGGGATTAAACTCAGAACCTTGTGCTTGTGAGGCAGGCAGCAGAACCACTGAGCTAAGTCCCTGGCTGCTATTAACATTATTTTTAAGCAATGAAAAAATTTTAGTTATTATATACAGACAACAATATGCATTGCATTTGTATAATCAATCTTGACATGATTTTTACCAATTGGTAACCTCAGGGAGGGAAGCCTGTCTTTAGCTCATGACATTTATTTATAAGACAATTTAATTATAAGCAAAAATATTTTTTTAAAAATCTAAAAAGGGGGGCTGGGGATTTAGCTCAGTGGTTCCGGTGCCCGCCTTGCAAGTGCAAGGTCCTGAGTTTGATCCCCAGTAACCCCCCCCAAAAAAAAAATCTAAAAAGGAAAATAAATTATTGAGCTCAAACAAAATAGCTCTAAAATTGGATAGACAAATGGAACAAACAAACATAAAACTGGAGCGCACACAAATGTATTTGGCCAGATTAAACTATAATAACCCTTTTATAATTTTTAGGTTTATAAATGTAAGTAAGACTAGTCAAAACTTTTTATAGGTCAATTAATAGAGATCTCTTATAATTAGAATCAGAAGGAATGAAAGCCCTTTGTATCTATAAAGCCTAAAACAATTTTTAAGGTGGGCCCTAGGTTAATGGCCATTTCGTCTCATTTACTATAAATCTTCCATGACAAACTTGAAACCAACAAGCAAACATACATATTTCCTTTGATAAATTACTTACATACATTTTCTTGACATACATAAGCTTTCCAGTCTTGTCATTATATCTCTCTCTTTTTATCCTTTTAACAAGACAAAACCTTTATCATACAAAATCCTTTCATATCAAAAGTATACCTCCTAGTCGGGGCTTCAGGGGGGGAATGGGATAAAATAGAGTAAAATTTATTTTTTAAAAGTATATCTCTTCTACTTATAGTCTTGATATTTTTCATTTACTATAAACCTTCTATAACAAACTTGCTTGCAGGCACTTTGGGTTTTAAAATGTCTTTTTTTTCCTTTCTGTTCTCAGATTGTTACATTTTAAAATTTGACCATCTGCCAATAGAACAGTAGTAACCTTGAGTTAGTGTTCTTTTTTTGTTTGGTACCGGGGATCAAACTCAGGACCTTATGCTTTTGAAGCAGGCAGCGGAACCACTGAGCTAAATCCCCGGCCCTTGAGTTTTCTTAAGTCAACAAGCAGAGAGTAGAGAGAAGAGCAAGTTAATCTGATAATTACAGTCAAGAGTTTGTAATGTACAAGAAATGTTTTAAGCACACCAATTAAGCCAAACTGGAAACCAAAAGTACATTTATCAATTAATTAAACATTGTAATTTGATTTCTCTGGTAAAACCTCTTTATGCCTGGCAGAGCGCAGTCACTGTTCTGCAGCTTGACCATTCAGCTCCAGGATGGGGTTGTTTTGGTTTCCAGAGCAGGCAGCATCAGGCTGATGACAGCGCTGGCCCTGGGGCTCTTAAATCTAGGAGTATTTTTCTCACTGTTTTGCTTGTGCTCTCTAGAGCTTTCCTAGCTGTTTTCATTCCATTTACTTATTGTCTCATCTCAGTTCTTTTCTACTGGGTGTGGATTTTGCTTAATTCTTTCTGGGTCTGACTGGGGCATCTACCCACACATCCTGCTACACTGATGGCAAGCAGTTCTCATGCCTTTGCCCCCACCTCTGAGCAACTCAGGTGGAGAACGTGGTAGCTCGACCTCCCTGGAGGGGAGCACTGAGGTTTGTCTGTAATGATGTCACATTCTCTGAAAGGGGTGAGCCTGCCATGTGACAGAGAGCAGATTTGGGGAGCAGTTGTTCTAAAACCAAAACCAAGTGGCTCTCATCAGCTGGATTGCTGCGGAGGCTCCTGGGCCCCGTTGTAAGGACCCCATGGAGTGTACAAGGTCTCAGTGAAGGACAGAACTTCTCTTTTGTGTTGAGCTGTCTGGAGGTTATTTCTGACATGCTCCCAAAGCTCCATATCCAAAGTTCTCGTTTGTGAGAACCAAGGATTATATTTCACTATCTCCTGCAGCACTTTTTACTTTTTTTTGGGGGGGGTACTGGGGATCGAACTTGGGTCCTTGCACTTGCACAGCAGACGGCGAAACCACTAGGCTAAATCCCCGGCCCTCTGCAGCACTTTTTGATACTGCTGGCCAGCACCATGCATTTTGTTTGTTTAAAATGGGTGTAGATCAACTAGATGTAATGTTGCTCTCTTGCCAAAAGTGCTTATCATGTGTTTTAATCCCAGTTGATATCCTACTCAGGTGGGAAGGACTCACTTTACTTTGTCTCTCCTCAGGCGTCCCAAGTTGGTCACGTGAGGGCCAAGCATCATCGATATACCCTGTACACTCTGAGCAGGCGATCCCTCATGGGCTCATGCGGTCACGCTGGGTGCCAGTTATCAGAGACCCCTGCAGCGGGTCCTGATCTCCTGCTTGGAGCAGGGTGAGAAGAAAGACAGAGACAGAGTCAGAGAGCGAGAAAGAGACAGGAAGCCAGGATGGCTTGTTAAGAAGCAAAGATTCTCACTAGCCCAAGCCATTGATATTTATTGGTGACATCCTAGTTAGGTTAGGGTGAAAGGGCTACATGTGGTGGCTAGGGATACATTGCTGACGCACTCAAGGCTTGTAAGAGACAAAGCATTCTTAATTTTGGGAATGGAATTGGGTGTGAGTCACTATGACTTTGGCTGCCATGTTGTGTAGTCATGTAGGTTTTGGTCAGACTCACTTCTCAGAATAACCAGTTGTGGGCCAGGGATTTAGCTCAGTGGTGCTGCACCTGCCTCACAAGCCCAGGGTCCTGAGTTTGGTCCCCTGTACTAAAAAAACAAAACAAGCCAATTGCGGGGTTAACTTTTTGCAGCCTACACTGCTCACAGCCTGCTTTGGGCAAAATCAGTGGGGTGGCCCTCCACACCTGGTGAGTTTGAGGCCAGCCTTAACTACATAACGAGACCCTGATAGATGAGAACACTAGAAAATTATCAGCTATTGATAGACATATCAAAATAACATTTTTAGTACCTTCATTTGGATATTTTTATTTTAGGCTAGATTTTACTCAAGACTACTACTTAGAAGTGGCTAGCAGTTTAAACCTGATGTTCTCTTCAACATCATTTGATAAACTTTGCTTGATCCAAAGGAAAACTGGATGAGAAAACCGACTCTCTAAATTTTGGGTTAGTAATTTTTTTTTTTTTTACTTTTACATTTATTTTTCTTAAAACCAAATGCTGGGGTAGCATAAAGACTAACCAACAGCTCAGACATTCTTTGGATTTAATGCATAATTACAATAGTCACATGCACATCCTAAAATTAAAAAGTAAAACGTTATTCCTAAAATCATGTGTCAGTAAAACTTGCCTGGAACTGGTCATACAATATACACAACATGTATACTACTTTGTAGCACAAAATTTCTCAGAACACACATGAAAAATAGAATAATTTATATTTATAAAAAGTACTATTTTATGAACAAAATAACTGAAACCCAATATTATAGGACAACTAATGCCCTGTTTCTCAAAATCCTTTACAAAAGGAGGTAGATTCATAAATTAACAGTTCAAGGTCTGGTATTTTAATGTTACTTTTTTTTCTTCTTTTGCTTTTTGTCTGCTTCCAGTTTAAGCTTAACTTCTTCAGCTGTAAGGGCTCCAAGTTTCTTATTCTTTGCTTTCTTAACCTTTTCCTTGATGGTAGCCACATCAATTTTAGTTTCAGTAGACGCTTCCTTAGGTTTTGCAACAGGCTTTTCTTTAGGTGGAATAAATGCTTTATTTCTTGCCTCTTGTCTCTTACTGAGAGCTTCTGCTTGTTTAGCCTTTATTGCTTCCATTTTCTGTCACTTCTGATTTGCCTTCAAAAAGTATTCACCATTAGCCAATTCTCTGTCAACCTGACTTTCTGGCTGTGGTGGTGGGAATGGTGCATACTCTTTCTTTACAGTTTTCTTCTTTGGTTCTTTGCGTTTATTCACATTTTTGTGTTTGAACTGTGGCAAAAAGCTTTCCCAACTTTGTGATCGTAATTCAGAATCTTTTGCCAACTCTTGTTTAATCATTAAGGTCTTTAGTCATACACATATAAAGTAAAATTTGATATTATAAATTGGATGAATATTCTTCATGGTATCTAAAACTACTTTTCGAACCTCTTTTAAGCCACTAAAAGGTCCAATGGCTGAAACTGTGTTTCCCTGAACCATAATGTAACAGTTTGTTAAGAGTTCCAATGCCTTCAGAGTAGATCCTTTGGGACCAATAAGTGGTTGTCTTCTTTTTACAAATCTTTACTTCTTACTAGAGAACCTATTTTAATGATGTCACACGCAACATCATCCTGAAGAATTTGTACTGCCTGTTCAAAAGAAACACTTCTTGATAACAGTTTTATCAGATCTCAGGCCCTGATGATGATGTATGGATCATAAGTCTTCTTTGTAGTACAAACAGTCATGCTGCCCTCAATCAGGTCCAGGGTTGCATTAACGTGATGTTCATTCAAAGCCTTCTGCACCAAAGGCCAACACTCTTTCAGGTAGGCCTCTCTATATTTAGGGAACAAAGTTGCAAAACTGCTCTCCTCCAAGAGTCCTCTGGGATTGTCCTCTTTAGAAAAAGCTGGTTCCTTCCAACCATCAGGAACAGTGAGGGGTTCTGATTCATCTTGGTTCTCTGGCTTCGGTTTCTGGCTGCGAAATTCATTTTCCTCAGGTGCTGCAGTTGTCCCGTTCTTCGAGGAGGACGCCATTTTCAAACTGCTTCCCTTGGGTTAGTAATTATGCCTCCGTGTTCATCCGGCTGAAAAAGAGCTTGGACCATCCAGGGGCCTAATGTCTCCTATGAGCTGAGGAGCTTAGTTGTTGGATGATGAAAGGTGGGCGGCTGTTTTCCACTAGCCAACTAACATCACTACGCCTCTATGTTCTTAGTTGAAGTAAAAAAATAATGCCCAATTTGTGCAGTGGAGGAAATGAAAAATGTTAACATCTAATAGAAAAATGAAATTTTATTTCATCTTAGGGAGCAATGATTTAGAGGTCAAAAACACACAATGTAGGGGTCGGGGATTTAGCTCAGTGGTTTCGCCGCCTGCTACGCAAGCGCAGGGACCTGAGTTCAATCCCCGGTACCAAAACAACAACAACAACAAAAAAAACCCCACACATAATGTAGCTGGGGGTTTAGTTAAATGGTTCCGCTGCCCGCCTCACAAGCACAAGGTCCCGAGTTCAATCCCCAGAACCCAATAAGTAAATAAAAACAAAAATACACAATGTAAATATTTTATCTCCAGCAATACTTAAATGTATGTTTTTTATGATCTAAAAGTTAGGGCCGGGGATTTAGGTCAGTGGTTTTGCCGTCTGCTGCACAGGCTCAAGGATCCAAGTTTGATCCCCGGTACAAAAAAAAAAAAAAAAAAAAAAAAGTTAAAAAAAGTACAAGAACTCTCAACAGTGTTGCAATAGATGCTGGGTAGACGCCCATAGCAAGAATGAATTAGAAGTAAGCCAGGCATGCCTTTAATTCCAGAATGGAGGCTGAGGCAGAAGGAGCCTGGTCAGTTCTAGTCCAGCATGAACTACATACATACCGAGGCTGTTACGTTTGTTTTTAATGTCCCCCAAAGCCTTATGCGGACTTTCTTTTTCAGAGGTAGTTGAATCTGGAATGTGTGATGCTGGGATTAATGGCGTGTGATTACTAAACCACTACATGTGAGTGACTAGTTTGGCACCGCCCTAATTCTGGTAATCTGAATAAGATAAAAGGGGCAGAAAGATGCTGTTAAACTGTCCCTTGTTGCCTTTGCTACCTTGTAGCGCCATGTTGTTTCTCCTCTGCAATGTCTGTTTTGCCATCCCTGCCTTGCAGCCAGCTAACTATGGACTGAAACCTACGAACTGTAAGCCAAATAAACCCCTTCCCCTCTAACTTTGGGTGTCGGGTATTTTGTTTCAGCAACAAGAGAAAAGTAACTAACACAGAGGCCCTCTCTCAAAAAACCAAAACAGAAAAAACAAGGACGAATTAGAACTAATAATGACACGACAGAGAAGGAAGTAACCTGGACCCTGGAAAACAGAGGGCAGACTCCTCCTTCCCCTGGCTCCTGATGCTAAAGTATCAGGACCACAGTTGCTCCTGCAGTTACATCCCCAGCCCCAACCCTGGAAACCGAGCGGAGCGCGCAGGGCAGGATAGAGGTGAGACCCCCTTCCTCCTGGGGGCGCTTATGTAACCGCTAGCGCCGCTTGTGGGTGGGAAGCGGTCGAGCTCCACGAGGAGGGCACGCGTGGCATCTAGGGCTTCGCCGCTGTCTCGGGCTAATTAGGGCAAAGCGACGCGCTGTGGTCGTAGAGTCTCGTCCGGCAGCTCGCCAGGGACCGGAGCTATTCTGCAGAACCTCGGCTGTGCGGCCGTGTTCTCAGGCCAGGAGGTCAGCGAGGCAGCACGGGGCCCTGGCGGGGACCTCGCCCTGTCCGGCCTTCCAGTCCGGCCCCCGTCCAAGTTCGAGCCGCCCAGAGCGTTCAACACCCAGGGATCGGGACTGGGCCAGGGCGCTTGCCAGATCGGACTTCTGCAGCAAGGCTGTTTTAAATAAAGTTTACACTATCCAAAAAAAAAAAAAGGAGGTCGTCTTCCTTGGCCTCCACACGGTTGGCCAATGCGTGAAGGGGCGGAGCAGGAAGACACGGCAGCCCGTCTGTGATTGGTTAGGCTAGGAGCCAGTCTGGACCGTACCACTTTTATTGGGGGGGGCTATCTGGTGAATTCGAGAGTCGCCCTTGCTTCGGAGTAGTTCTAGTACACGTATGTACTTTTTTAAATTTAAGGTTTCTGCTTGGATACAGCAGGAGTACAAATAGGACGCAGGAGAAGGGAGGACTCGCTCAGCTATTCCCCCATTCCCGACTCCTGCGCAGTTGGCCAGCTTTTCTTGCTCAGTTGTCCCCGGAACCTGGCGGCCCTGAGCGCGCGCCCCCGCCGCCCTGCGTGCGTATGGCGCTGTGCTCCTGCAGCCAATCAGAACGTGAGGTCGCCGCGGTCGCCGGCGTTCGCGCGCACGCACTGGAGCGTCGTGGGGGTGGGGGCCATGGGTGAATGAGAGAGTGAGCGGGGGCGGGCGCGGCGGAGCGAGCCTCATGAATGAGAGGAACGTGCCCCGCGCGAGACGCCACGCGCGCCCGGGCCGGGGAGCCAATGGGAACGCCGGGAGGGCTGGAGCCCTGGCGCTGAGGGCCGCGGCCGCGCGCCGGCACGGAGGCGAGCGTCGGGCGGGAGCGCGCGGGAGCGGGGCGGGTGTGGAGCGTGCGGGGGCCGCGCGCCACCTCTTCTCTCAGCGGCCGGACGGCTCTGCCGAGAAACGGCGGTGACAACGACGGCGGCGGTGAGTCCCGGGGACGCCGGCCCTGCGGAACCGGAAGTGGGGGCCGGCGGTGGGAGGGGAGAGTGACCTCTAGGGAAGGGGCCCGCGGCGGGGGTCGAGGCCCCGTCCTCCTCTGGGCGGCCGGGCGGCGGGTCGGGGCGGGGGCCAGGCTGGGCTGGACCTGGTCCCCGCGCCGGCCCTGGTCGCCGCCCTGCCGCCC
>NW_004624864.1:2951555-3049123 GCF_000247695.1 Heterocephalus glaber | reverse complement strand
CCGGCCCGCGCGGTGGGCTCTGCCCAGCCCCGGTGGGCCCCGCGCGGTGTCCGCCCCGCGGGGCCGCCCCTTCCCTGGCGCGGGCTCCATCCTGCTACCTGGTCCCCGCCGCCGGCCCCTCGCCTAGCCCAGCCGGCCCGGGCTCCGGCCCGGCACTGCTTCTCGCACTGGCGAGCTCCAGGAGGTGGCCAGCGCTTCGCCTCTGCGGACCCCTTTGCGGGACGCGGTGAAAGCGTTTGCCCGTTTGGCCGCAGGAAAACGCCGGGATGAGCAGTGAGGAAGTGACTTAGAAGTTATTAAAAGCAGTTCTGGGACCCAGTATGTGATGGCTGAGGCCATTTTTCTGCCTTGGGCTTTCACTTCCTGGTTAATGCCGCCTTGTCCAGGTTAATTGTACATTTGCATTCCTTTTTGTCCTAATCTCCCTCTGCCCTGTGTCAAAATCTCTTATTTTCCCACATTCTGTAAAAGCCATTTATAAGAATGATATTGCCATGCACTTTGGTACCTAGGTCTACAGTGATAACACTCATGCTAACTTCTGCCTGCCTCTGATATCTTGTTGTGGCTTATTGCATGGCCCTTGAATTCTGTGCATTCAGATTTACTGTATTATAGTATTATGCTAATTTATTTCAGCACACTGATACTTGTTCTGTCGGTGGTACTGCTCACATGCACTTACTCCTTTACGGAAGTACTCATGTTAAACCTTATTAGAAGCCTCCAAACCAAAAAAAAGGTCAGAGACATTAAGAAACCTGGAAACAGGGACATCTTTGGGACTTTGCCTTTATTTACAGTAACAGCTGTTTTGTTTGGTCTTTTTTTTGAAACAGGGTCTCTCACTTTGTAATTCAGCCTAGTTTTGAACGCATTGTGTAGCCCACACTGGCCTCAACTTGTGGCAATCCTGCCTCAGCCTCCCGAGTGCTTGGATTCCAGGCGTGTGCACTCTAATCATCTTAGAAGTTATCTAGGATCTGCTGTCTGCCACATCCTTGTGCTAAGACTTGGTGTATCATTATACCCAAAAGGTTCTTAGGTTTTATGTTGTCCCTTCTAACATACATTCCTCAACCAATTCAGATGTTGACACTGTTTATATGTCAGTATTGTGCTTCCAAAATTGTACAGCCTTTCATGACTCTGTATCACTTTAGCAGTATTAGACCATGTATATTTTCCCTGTAGAAATAGAATTGAAATAATACATGGTTTCTAAATGATACTCCCAATGAAACTTAGTATAATTTTCTCTCTTTAATCTTTGGGGTTTTGAGGGAAACCTTTGCTTTAATAATACATGATACAACCCAAGATTTTGCCTTTTGTTGTTAACAAAGTTACTTAAGGCCTAAATTCAGAAAGCTGTGCTTTGTTTTTTCTGGAAACTGAGGATTAAGTAAGTTTGGAATCAGGGACTAGAGAGGTCCTATGTGTTTCAGCACTGTAGTAATTTCTGTGGTCTCTGGGTTCCCACTCCACTCCAGGGTTAGTGTTTGGCCTTCTGGACCCTCTTGTTAAAGGGGGAGGTGAATCTTGAGGGCAGGTACCTGTGCCTACCATGCCACAGGTGAGAGAAGTGATGAATTCTAGGGTACGTTTGTATTTTACTATCTGCCTTTGGTTTTAAATAATAGGCTGCTGAGGGAAATGAAACTGCTTTCTGTTAAAATTCTAACTTGAGTGAAATGTTTGGTCTGCAGGCCCAAGCTCTTCTCTTGGGTCATTTTGTGTGGTGAACCAGGAGGTGCTCTGCAGGGTTCTGTCAGCACCAGGGCTGAGGAGGCCTCCACTCTCTGGCTCAGGTGATTCAGCGCAGTGGCCTGGGGCGCTCTCTGGCCTTCAGTTCTTCGGAGTGGGATAAGGGGCTGTGTCACCAGATAATGGGAGCAGAGTGCTTTGAGATCATCAGATAAAAAACAGCTCATAAAATCAAGTAGCTGGTATTATTTTGCTACTGTCATCAACAGAAATAATTGTTACTCTCAATCTTGCTGCCTTAGGTGGGGCCCAGTTTGCTTCCTAGGAGGCCAGTGGAGGCCGAAACAGCTGTTGGACTGGGAGGAAGAGGCCTAGTCCCCATGGTGGACCCAGCTGCCTAGAGGGCATTTTATGTTGAATGCAAGAATATTTCTCACCCAGGTCCTTAGCAGGTGATTCTGGGAGGCCAGAAATTGGGCTTTAGTCTCTTCAGGGATATAACTAAAAAGCAGACAGGAGTGAGAGACACACACACAGAAAGAAAATAGAACTTGTTGTCCTAATTTTAAGGTTACATTTTTCATTGCAGCAATAAATGCTCTTTTTGCACAAAGGGAAATCTCTGTTCTAGAACTGCCCCTCATGCTGTGCTCATGTTTGATTTTATGTCTTGCTTTTTATATTTACGGTATTTGTCACAGGTGAGATGGGCCTCTTAGAAGAGCTTGTTCTTAGATGACGTTAGGCCAGGGAAAGCCTTGCTCCCTCCTACCTGGCAGAATAGCACTTAGGAGGGAGAAGGATCCAGGTCCATTTTTCTCCGTTTGCTGTCCTTTCCCACATGCATAGAAGGGAAGAGGAAAATCTTTTTTTTTTTTTTTTTTTTCCAGAAGGAGGTTTTTTAAGTGAGTAGCCTGTGGGGATGGGGCATTGCTGTGGTTTAGAAATGCCCGGGAAGTTTTCTTGGTAAACATCCTTGTTTTTCTCCAGGTGAGGCCCTGTAACCCAGCTGAACTCCACATCTGCAGAGCCCCAGCTTGAAGACAAAAGATCAGAGAACTTGAGAAACCTGGGAACAGGGGCATCTTTGGAGCTTTGCCTTTATTCACAGAAGTCTGAAAGTACCATCAAGTAGAAGTTGTGTCTTCGTCCTCTTCTGCTTACTGGGAAGAACATGGCTTCAAGGATTTTAAGTTTCCATTTAGTTTTGCATGAACTCTGTGGGAAACAGAGCCCTTAACAGGGTCAGGAGTAACAAGCAGAGACTGAAGACGGTCAGGTTTGCTCCGTTTTCCCTCCCCCTCCAAAGGAAAGGATTTACAACTCAGCCCTGTAACAGCTGTTGTCCAGTGTTGGCCGTCAAGAGAGAAGTAAATAAAGTTAAGCTGCCGGTGCCAGACTGCAGGGCCTGGTGAAGCCGTGTGGGCGTGGTGGCCTCGGGAGGCTGCGCAGGACAGGACTGCAGGCAGGGCAGCGGGGCGCACCTTCAGGGCACAGCCTCGGGGGCACTGCCGGTGCTCCCCTCGGAGCTTCTTGGTGACTCTGACCCCCAACCCCGTCCTCCTTTCCTGGGAAGCCCCACCTCCACGAGCTGCCCTGCGGCCTGCCTGACTGCGCTCGCTCGCCACCTGCTCCACCTGCACCTCCCTGCTCCGTGTTCAGACTGCTGCAGCCCCATCTCCTGATCTGCCGCCGGCCTTGCTCCAGGGAGGCCGCTTCTCAGGCTGGGAAGTCGCCTTTCCCCCTCCCGTGCACCTTCCCTCTTCCAGGACCTGTTGAGCTGCCGTGTTCTTCGGGAGGGGGAGGGTGGCGGCTCTGCGTCTCCGGCCTCCCCTGGTTGGCGACCTCCCTGCTGTCCCCCTCGCCCCGTTTCTTGTCTGTCCTGCCGCCGGTGTGCCTGGGCTATGCGGCAGGGCAGCTCTCCCTTCACAGCTCCAACATGCCCTCAGAGTCCGGAAAGAGATTCAAACCCAGCAAGTATGTCCCGGTGTCCGCGGCTGCCGTCTTCCTAGTGGGCGCCACCACACTCTTCTTTGCCTTTACGTGAGTTTCCCCTGGTGGGTGGGGAGGCCCTGGGAGGTAGAGAGGGTGCTCTCCGCCCCCCGTGCTGTGGTCACTCGCGGAGCCGAGAGAAGTGCAGGGTGAGGAGAGGCCTGTCCTTCCGGCTGTGTTACACGCCCGCTCCCTGACACTCCTGCTTCGAGTCCCCTTCCTCGGGAGCCGTCCGCGCCTCCCTGCAGTGCCTCCTCCCCACTCATCGTCAAGTAGGTGCAGGCGGTGGGAGGAAGCCACCAGGAGGCTCACAGCAGCATAAGCAGTCAGTCCTGTGGGGAGGACAAGAGGCGAAAGTCTTCTTCATGGGAGTGGCTTTCCCCAGGTTGTCTGGAGCTCAGGTCCGAGGTTGTGGAAGCAGTGCTGGAGAATCTCAGGTGGATGCGCTGGGAGATGGAAGCCAGGGCCTTCACACTCAGCTACACCCCTAAGGCCTCTTTCATTTCTTGGTACTGGGGATCGAACTCAGGACCTTGCACTTGCCAGGCAGGAGTGGTGCCACTGAGCTGCATCTCTGGCCCTCCCTCTAATTTCTTTTAAATTTTTTTTTTTTTTTTAATTTTGACACAGGGTCTGGATAAGTCAGTGAGTTGCCCAGACTGGGCTTGAACTTGTGCTCCTCCTGTCTCAGCCTCCCAGGGTGCGGGGATCACAGGTGTACACATGTGGCTTTCTGTATTCTTCTGTAAGCTCTGAGGCCTGGGGAAGTGAAGTCCAGTGGGAAAGGCCTCACTTGACGGAAGGATTCCCTGCTTAGGGTCTAGGGTCTGCACCTCTCCCAGCTGGGGCCTCCAGACCTGGTCTGCCTGTCTGCTGCTGTCTTGTTGCTGCCAGGGTAGGGATGGGCCGGTGCCAGTCTTCCAAGCCCTGACCCGCTGAGTCACTGAGGTGGCCCTCAAGCTGGGGCTCTCCCAGGGATCAGAGCACACCGGCTCTTCTGGGAAGTTCCTTGTGGTGCGGTTCCAGCTCCCCCCTAATGATGAGGCTCTGCTGAGCTGCATGAGGTTGCTGGGAAGAGGAAGAGGATGGAGTGACAGGGGCGAGAGCAGTTTGGACTCACTGAGGCCGGAGTGAGGGGTGTGGTGGCCAGTTCCGCGGAGGGACTGCCCAGTGTGGCCAGAGTGAGGAAAGTTGCTGGTGCCCTTCTCTGGTTTTTAAACAAGGAAGGTTACTCTGTCCCTGGTGTGGTGTCTGCCATCAGCCCGCTTCCCATCTCCTGCCTGGAGTGCAGAAGTCCTAGATGTTGCGGCCCAGCTCCTAGTCCCTCCAGTCCCTGCCGGGTCCCTCAGGGTCTGGAGATAGCCCTGCTCCCCCCCGCCTGGCTTCTTTCCTTCAGTCTTTCTCAGCCTGTTCAGCAGCCTGCCCTCCGCCATCGACTGCCCTGCCGGTGACGAGGTGTGAGGTCTGTGTCTGCACTTGCCTCTGCTTTTGCTGCGTGGCCAGGAGGCAGCGTCACACTCCTGACCGGGGCTTGCTGGGTGTCCTCGTGTCCTTGTGGCAGTGTGGGGCTGGGCGGGAGGGTGACCCGGCCTCCCCCCAGGCCCTGCCCTGGTAGGCCAGCGGAGCACCCCCCCCCCCGCCCCCGGGAGGCCGGGGTGGTCAGGGACAGTGGCGGCTCTCCCTCCACGTACCCCGGTCCTAAGATGGGCATGCAGAGCCCTGTGCTTAATTTGCTGATCTGGAACCTTGCGGTGCTTGGCTGGTTATACCAGTTTGCCCACAGCGCTGGATGGACATAGGCATTTTCTCAACTGATGGTTGAAGGTACTTAACCTACTTTGCTTATTCTCTGGTGCCAGTAAAATAGGGGCCCTCCTCCTGTGGTCTCTCGGCCCCAGGAGAAAAGATTTCCCAGACGTTCTTGTTGCTAACATGCGTTTGCGGTACGCAGTACTTGATTACATTCATTCCGGGTTGGAGGAGTTACTGACCCAGTTGGAGAGCCGTGGGTCTCGGGTGAAGTCCCCACTGGTGTTGGCTTTCGCCTCCCCTTCTCCCCGAGGTCTCCGGCCCACCTCAAGTCTGTCCTCACCCACCATGCTCCGCATCTCATCTCTCTGTCCGACCATAGTCTCTGAGCCCGTGTCTAGCCCAAGGTGCTCTTATTGCTCTGTGGACCCTGTCCCTTTTGGGTGCAGTTCTTTGGGGCACTCCTTGATGAAGACTGTAGACAGCCTCAGAAAGTGTCGCTGGGTTCAGATTGCACTGAGCCAGCTCCTGGGAGGGTCTTGAGTCTGCCCTGCCCGTGCCCTGCTGTTCTCTGGCTCTGGCTGCCCTTCCTCAGGGGGGCAGGCTGAGGTGGGAACTCTGGGGCCTGGAGGGCTGGGAGCAGGAGGTGTCTCTTAGCGGGCAGACAAAGTTAGTGAGGCACGCAGGCTCCAGCTAATTAGGAACAGCTTACCCTCCATGTTTGTCAAGTGAGGAAAGCTCTGAGCAGGGATTGCCTTTGGGCTTGGCTGCCAGAGAAATGGTGATTTTCTTCTGCCCAGAGAAGTTTGGATAGAACAGTTGAAGTCTTCCCCCAGAGCTGGCGCTGGCCCTCTCTTCCCTGAGTCTGTTCAGGGCTGCCCCGAAGCAGGAGTTGTGGAGGTCCTGTCCATCTGGGCAGAGTAGACCGGATTCTGCGGGGAAGGTGAGGCGGCCGCGCCCCCTCACGGTGTTCAGCTGACTGCTGTGGCTGGCCGGGGCCAGTGTGAGTGGGGGCAGCAGTCGGCGGTCAGGGCCTGCTTTCGCTAGGCTGTCTGCCCTGGTGGCCCTGTGCTCTTCCTCTCTCAGTGAGGAAGTTGAGGCTGAGCAGCTGAGGTGGGCAGTGTAACACTTCTTCAGAAGAGACCTTACACTGAGCCCCGCGTGAAAGGCAGCAGGTGGAGGTGCTGTGGTCCACACGAGGCCAGCGCGTAGGGACCCAGCCTCTTGGTGGCTCCTTGGGGGCCCCTGAGACCTCAGGGCTCCTGGCAACCCTACTTGAAGTCACCAAGCAGATCTTCCTGGAGTCCTCCAGCTGCCAGTGAGGTCACTGAGGGCTGTGCGGTTTCTCCAGCTCGAGGTAAGAACTCTGCTCCCAGTGAGCCTCTGGGCCAGAGCTCCAGCTCCTCTGGAAGCCTCGAGCACCTTTCCGGGATCCCGATGGCTTTCGGTTTCTGTCTCTGGCCCCTTCCAGCCCTTTTACCCACCGAGTGGGGCAGCCTCAATGTCTCTCCCTGTTGTCTTTTCCGTGATTGCAGAGGTGCTAGCTCCTGATTGGAGTGGGAGTGGCCTCATGCCGTGGGCCATTCATTAAGGCACGAGGTGTTGTTCCTTGCTTTCCCACATGGTTTCGTGCCCAGGCCCTGCCTCTCGCATGGGTTGGTGGGAAGTCTAGCTTCCAGAAGCACCATGGCAAGTGGGGCTGGGGCTTTGTTGTTAGTGCCTAATTTGGTTTGGTTTTTGAGATTGCATCTCACTGTGCAGTCTGGGGGGCCTTTAACTTGCAATCCTCCTGCCTCAGCCTCCCACATCCTGGGATGATGGGCCACGCCACCATGCTTGGCCTTTTTCTGAGACAGAGTCTTGCTCAGGCTAGCCTCCAACTTGTGATTGCCCTGCCTCCTGCACGCTGGGATTATAGGCATGCACTACCCTGCCTGGCTAGCAGGCAAGTCTTTTGAGAGAAACTTGTCCCCAGGATGAAGGGAAAATGTTTTCCCATAGAGCAGTGACAGCAACCCTATCGCCCGTGTGCCACAGCAGGCTGTTTGTGTCATTGACAGCCCTGCCATGCTCGCTGTTGTGGACTGTCATAGAGTCTTGAGAAAGCCTCCTAGAAGAGGGTCCCCAAGGGCAGGAAGTGAGTCGTTCACTCCAGCCTTTCCTGAGAGTGAGGAGCAGCATGCCTGGCATGGGCGGGACTCGAGTCCTGCCCGCCAGAGGAGTTTAGCCCTGTCCCAGCGTGTCCTTGAGTCCCAGCACCGTGGCTAGGGGAGGTGGAGTCTAGGGGAGGTGGAGTCGGTACAGGTGGGGCTGCAGTAATTGGTGACGATGCTGATAACTAATAACCCGTGTGTCAGGGCAGTGCAGCAGTGTGCAGCAGTTGCAGACCCTCTGTCTTCTGTTTGTCTTGTGTAGTGGAAGTGATGAGCTTGAGAGTCGCGTTGGTTACGCAGGGCTGCACAGTGAAGCAGTATTTGAGACTGGATTAAAAGCCAGCGCTCCTTGTGTCTACTTTGCTTTTCTTTCTAGGAACTTTATTTTTTTACAGTAGGGAGTGTTGGGGGTAGGTTTCAGGACTGGATATCGAGGCCTCCTCCCGGATCCCCTCTGGCCTTGGGACAGAGTGCTGAAGAACCAGTTCTGCCCAGGACGAGTTAGCCTGGGAACCCTTCATGACTCAGCCAGCCTTCTGGGCCGCTCCCGCTTGCAGGTGCCCTGTGATTACGGAGTCTGAGGACAGGTCCTGGCAGCTCCCTCTAGATGGGCCACCTCCCCCACCACAGGCAGCAGACTCACAGGCCACTGGTGCGGTCACTCAGTGTCACTCAATGTCTCAGCGCTGCGGCAGAGCAGGGCTGCAGTGGGCCCACGCCCCACAGTGACACCCACGGCCTCAGCCAGTCCTCAGGAGCTTGAGTCACTCTTGTCACTTGTAGTAGATGCTGCCACCATGGAGGAGGCTTTATTTCGGCAACAGATGCTGGAAGTGGGTTCCAGGGTCACACACGGGAGTTGGGATGGGTTGGTCCGAGAAGCCTGGAGGGCAGGGCTCCTCACCAGCTAGGCTGGCACTGCACCTGACCGCCGGGTGAGGTGCTGTGTTGGGAGGCAGAGCTGTGGAGCGGGGCCAGAGGCCAGAGCCTCGCTCTTAGTCACTCCCCTGTTTCGCCCTGGCTGGAAGCTCCCAGCTTGTTTCTGTTAGAGGTCAGGCCGAGGTGGTCACGGTGGCCAGTGCTGGGCACTTGAAGTCCTAGGCACCTCTGTGCCCTCAGGGTTCCTTCTGAGAGCCTTCCCAGCTGTGGGGGTGCAGTGAGTCCCCCCTCTCCTCCCCAGGTGGAAATTGAAGTGCAGCTAAGTGCTTGGGAGGACCGGACTTAGATGTCTGGTGTCTAGCTTCCCTTCCTGAGGCGGCGGGAGGGCCAGCCCTGGGCGTGCGCCCTGGCAGAGCTGAGAACTCAGAGGCCCGGCTTCACTGTTTTGTCTCTCAAGTACAGTATGTATCAGAGATTCAAGGGGTGACTGATATTTACCACTTTAAAAGCTTGGAGCATAGTACATACTTACTCAAAATGTTTTTAAATCAGTGGCTGAATGGGATTTGGTAAAGTAGATAACGGCAGTGCAGGTTGTGGGGTGCTTTGTGGCATTTCTGCCTCTTTCCTTGGCTTTTGGTTAACTGTGTTTCGTTAGGGAGTCAGGGCCTCCAGACCTCCCTCCCCAAGTTGCTGTGCCGGATTGCGCTTCTGGTTGTGAGGGGACAGATCGAGGTCTCCGCACAGGTGTTCTGTTCTCCCGGCCCGTCTTCTTTCCCTTCAGCTAGCTCTTCTTCTGGCCGGTCCAGACCTTCGGCCTGAGGACAGATGCTGCCCTGCCTGGAGATTAAGTTCTCAGCTGCAAGCAGATTACTGGGTTTGCCCCATCTTGGCAGTGGGAAGTTGTGCATGAGGCAGGAGAAGGGGCATTTGCTGCTGCTCACACCTTCAGCTCCCAACAGAAGTTCTGACCCTGGCCGCCGGGCCTGCCACTCCTCCGTTTGCACCCCGAGTGCCCCACCCTAGACAGGCTTCTTTGGTTTTAAAATCTGTTTCTCCCCATCCATGCTCTGTGCTCCGCTCCACTCCGAAGTCTAGAGGCTGGGAACTTCGATAGTGACTCTCATCCCATGTTCTTTTAAATTCCCTGCCATTGAGTAAGACCCAGGAATACCTGACACGGTGGGGAAAGTGGAGGTGCAGAGGGCGTGGAGAGGCAGATGCAGGGGAGCCGAGTGCAGATCAGTGGGATGTGGCCAGGCTCCAGGCAGAGCGGGATGGGATCGGCTGGTTCAGTTACCTCCCCGTCCTGACCCTAGTGAGGAGATAAGGACGCTTTGTAAAATATGTGGAAGACAGAGGAGGAGGAACCGGAAGAGCCAGCCCTTGAGCGAGGGCTTCCGGGATTCCGCTCTCCCTCCTGCTCATTCTAATGAGCCTTTCGGGGACCCTGGGCCTCGTGGTGGGCAGGGTGAAGGTGGTAACTGGGTCAGCACGTGGAAGCCGTGAGAGATTTATGTGTGCAGGTAGGGGTGAATCTTTTTTTTCCTCCTCTCTTTTTTAGTACTGTGTCTTTGTTACTTTTTATTTTGAGACAGGATCTCTCATTTGGCCAGTTTGGCTTGAACTTGTGATCCTCCTTCCTGTGCCAGCCTCCCGGGTGCTGGGATTGAAGGTGTACAGCACCATACCTGCTTTAGCGGCTGAATCCTGACAGGTTTTTGAGTATGGTTTCTGTCCCTCACTTTGTGTGTATTCTCGTGCAGGTGTCCAGGACTGAGCCTGTATGTGTCTCCTGCAGTGCCCATCTACAATGCCATTATGTTTCTCTTTGTGCTGGCCAACTTCAGCATGGCCACCTTCATGGACCCAGGGATTTTCCCTCGAGGTAAGATCTCCCTCCAAGCTCCTTGTGGCCTTGGGTAGACATGGTGGATCTTGGGCCTTCGGAGTCCTAGGATTGTGGGATGCTTCTGTGGTCTGAGGATAGCAATCAGGGCAGGGTTTTGAGGAGTAGATGTTATCGCTTCTTCTGTTTTACTCACTTGGGGTGAGGCCTTTGCATTTTTAGCTCTTTACTCAGTAGGATGGTGTTTAGCACAGTGTTGCTGGGTACAGGAGTTCCAGTGGTGTCTTAGTCCTTATAGCAGTGGGACGCACACTCTAAGGGAGGCACGAGCACGCTCTGAGGATACAGGAAGAGGACAGCGGGTCTGCAGGGAGACTGAGGCAGTGCCACTGAGAACGGGTGGGAGAGTCCCACGTGGAGGGGAGGGCATTGTCTCCTTCTGTCTTTCAGACTGGGTCTCAGTGTAGTTCAGGCTGACCTTGAAGTCAGTCTGCATCTCAGGCTGGTCTCAAACTTGTGATCTGGCTGCCTCAGTCTCCTGAGTGCTGGGATTGCCTGTGTGTCACCACACCTGGCTAGGGAGAGGCGTTATCACACCAGGGAGGCGGTGTAGACAGAATCTTGTAGCTGTGAGATGTGAACTCAGTGGGGTTGAAGGGTACAGGGCATGGCAAGACCCAGCAGAGGCAGGAGGGAACCCAGAGCCACGCTGCAAAGCACCATGAGCTAAATTAAGTGTTATGCGGTCGGTTAGGTGACGTCTCTTCCTTTGACATGAAGCGGTGTCGAGGTGGAGGATTCGGGAGATCAGATTTCCTTTCGCAAAAGTAATTCTTGTAAGAAAGGACAGATACCTTCTAGGTGGCTGTGGTGATAAATGATACAGACCAGAGGAGAACTCAGCTCAGGCATGGATTTAGAGATTTGTTGTGTGAGGACTTTGGACTCATAGGGAGGTGGAAGGCAACTCCGCCCCGCTGCCCAGGATGCTGCATGCTGTGCTTGGGTGCTCTGCTGTCGGGAGCCAGGCGGAGCTGGGCCTGTAGTGCTTGGATAGGAGAGGGTGAAGGAATCGTCTGGCAGCTTCCATGTTCCTGACTTGTGCTGATTTTTGGAAACCACAATGTGAGTTATAGGAACGTTGAACAGATCAGATAGGGAAGACAGAGAATACTCTCAGGCATACTTAAGTTTTCTCTTCTGTTTTATATGGTACTGGGGGTTGTACCCCGGGCTTTTTCAGTGAAATTCATCAAGTGTTTTTGTTTGTTTTTTGGGTACCAGGGATTGAACTCGGGTCCTTGTGCTTGTGAGTCAGGCAGCGGAACCACTGAGCTAAATCTCCAGCCCTCTTTTCAGTGAAATACTCCCCACAACCCACCTTTAAATTTTGAGACACCTGGGTGTGGTAGCACACGCCTGTAATCCCAGCACTTAGGAGGCTGAGAAAGGAAGATTGCTGTGAATTCCAGGCCAGCCTGAACTGCATAGTGAGTTCCAGGCCAGCCTGAGCTACACTGCGAGACTTTGTCTCCAAAAAACAAAAAGAGAGAAAGAAAAAGGGAATTTTGAGACAGGATCTCGCTATGTCATTGTCGCCCAGGTTGGAATCCTGCCTTAGGCTGCTAAGGTTACAGGCACGCATCAACACATCTGTTAATTAAAAAAAATTTTTTTTTAGTACTGTGGATTGAACCCAGGGCCTCACGCATGCTAGGCAAGCACTTTAGCACTGAACTACATCCCCTTCCCTTCTGTTGTGTGCCTGTGTGTGTGTGGTGTTAGAGACCTAGCACATGCTAGGCCAGCACTGTACTGCTGAGCTGTACTCCCAGCTCCAGATCTCCCGAACCTGAGGGACTTATGTGACACCCAGGTGGGGTTACCCAGTGGGCAGCTGAGCATTCGGAGTCAAAGAGCAGGGTTTTAAAAGTCTTGGGCCCCGCGGCATTTGAAGCAGTAAGAGTGAGATTGTCTAGAGAAAGTAGAAAGGTTGGGGGAGGCTGAGGCTGGCCTGCTCAGCTGCCACTTTCATAGCACGCCCCTGGCCGGGGGGTGCTGCCGAGGGGACAGTGGGACAGGCTGGGGACTCAGGCAGGTTTGTGAGCTGCTCCTGGCTGGCAGTGTCAAGGGTTACAGAGATTGCCCGTTGTGTGTGTCCAGAGTACTCAGGATCCCCATGTTGAGGGAACTGAGAAGCAATAGGTCATGACAGGAGCAGAGTAGGAGTGTGTGGGTGTACGTGAGGGGAAATGAGGGGCCACTGGTGTCAGTGGGTGTCTAGAAGTAAGCACAGGGTGAAGGGAGTCATGGGGGAAGCAAGGGCTTTCCGGGGTGCAGGAGACCTAGCTGGTTTGTAGGATGAACACAGAAGCAGAGAATAGCACGAGGCGGATGTCGAAGTGTGCAGCTGGGAGTGAGTGTGCAGAGAGGAGGTGCTTGCGGGGCTTTTGAGACAGTTGTGCCCACTGAAGGGTGCAGGCTGACGCTGGGAGGGGAAGGGGGGCAGTCCGGTCAGCAGAGGTGGGCGGAGGGCTGGCCACGCTGGGACAGGGTTCTCTGAGGCTCCCCACATCCCCAGCCCTGCACCTGTGTGATCTGCGGTCCCCGAGGGCAGGGAGCTTTATGTCTCCAAAGCACGGAGTTGAGTGTCCATTCATCCCTCGTTCGTGATCTGTGACGGAGGGCACGGTGATGAGCATGCGGGTGACTGTTTTCGAAAGGTCATTGCTTTCAGATCGCTCTGTCTGGAGAGGAAGCTGGAGAAGCTGCTGCTATGAGTGAATACACAGTGATCAGCTGTAACTGTAATCAAAGAGCTCTTTAGAGCAAGTTCATTCCAGCAGAAGGACCAAAAATGTCAAAATAACCAGCATTTGAGTTTTTTTCCCTTCCAAAGACCCTGTATTTAAAGATTTTTATCCAAGGCAGTGGATACCTGTAGCTATGGGGAGGCAGAGGCAGGAGGGTTGCCTGAGCCTAGATTTAGGCCAGCCTGGGCCATACAGGGAGACCTCATCTCAAAAAGAGAAAATTGAGGGCCGGGGATTTAGCTCAGTGGTACCATGCCTGCCTCACAAGTGCAAGATCCTGAGTTTGATCCCTGGTACCAAAAAAAAAAAAAAAGATTGGAAAAGACTTAATTCATCAGGCTGGGGATTTACCTCAGCGATGCTGCCACCTGCCGTGCAAGCACAAGGTCCTGAGTTCAATCCCTGGTACAAAAAAAAAAAAAACAAAAAAAAAATTTTTTTTGTTTTAAAATTTTGAGACCAGGTCTTGCTAAGTGCTAAGCAGTCACCCAGCCTGGGCTCAAACTTGTGACCTTCTTGCCTCGGCCTCCTAGAATACTGGGGTTATGGGCATTTACCACCACACCTGGCAGTTTTTAATCCCTGCACCATCATTTTCTTTCCCTTGTGTATATCTCCTGGATTAAAAATAAACAAGGGGGCCGGGGATGTAGCTCAGTGGTTCTGCTGCCAGCCTTGCACGTGCAAGGACCCGAGTTCGATCCCTGGTACCAAAAAAAATAATTAAAAATTTATTGGGCCAGGGATTTAGCTCAGTGGTGCCATCGCCTGCCTCGCAAGCACAAGGTCCTGAGTTCGATCCCTGGTACCAAAAAAAAAAAATTTCTCACTATGTGAAATGGGTTGGTTTCCAATCATTGAAAATTGAGAGATAGGCCAGTTAGGGCTTGGACAGCGATCTGTGTGTGTGTGTGTGTGTGTATGGCTGTCTTAGTTATTTTCTTGTTGCTGAGACAAAATACCCGACATTCATAAGGAGGAAAGGTTTATGTTGCTCACAGTTTTAGAGGTTTCAGTCCATTGGGCAGGGTGTGTGGCAGAGGAGAAACAGTCCATGGCAGGCAGAAGGCAGCAAAGTGACAAAGTGTCAAAGAAGCAGCAAGTGAATGGCAGTGACCACAGCAGCCCTCTTTTTGTCCCTGATGTCCTGTCCAGGCTCCCGGCCTTAGGGGTAGCACTCACACCCGGGTGGGCAGCCTTAGTCCTAGCATCACATCCTTAAGCCCGGGCCACCACCGGAAAGCCCCACGTGTGACCACCTGAGGCTCAGGGAACACCTAGACACAGCCGTGAGTGGCCAGATGTGTAACCCCAGCACGTGGGAGGCTGAAGCAGGAAGATCATTGAGTGAAGCCAGCCTGGGCCACGTAGTGAGACCCTGTCTCAGAGAAACACAAGAAAAGGAAAACACTGTGTGTAAGTGGGACTGCTGGAGGGGAGCCACAGGGCAAGGGCCGTGTGGGGCGAGGCTGGCCGAGTCCTCTGGTTGCCACCCTGCAGGTCTCCGGTTGTGCGGGCGCCCGTGTGTCCGTGATTGTCGCTGTTAAGGGCGGCCCTGCTCTGTGGGCAGAGGGTGGCCGTGGCTCTCAGCCCCTCCGCTGAGTCACTTTCTCTCAAACTTCAGTTCCTGCCTGGTTGACAGCTGCTCCCGGGTGCATCCTGGTCCCTTGGCTTCTCCCCCATCAGGCTGAAGTCCTCCAAGGCAGAGGCATATTGCATTTTACTTTTTCCACTTGGTGTAGGTCTGCTCAGATTATCCATTGTTTGTCTCTTCATTTTTGTTCTCACTGGCACCCGTTTGCAGTCCCCGATGTTTTTTGTTTTGTTTTTTGGTTTTTTTTTGGTACTGGGGATTGAACTAGGGTCTTTGCGCTTGCGCAGCAGGTGACAAAACCACTGAGCTAACTCCCCGGCCCTGCAGTCCCCAATGTTTACGTTCCCTGTGTGCAGTTGGAGAGGTCGCGTTTTCAATACCATTTGTCCCTGGCTGGCACTTCTGCAGTTTTCGCCATAGCTGTGTTTCAACCGGCTTTTCCTTTCTGTAGCGGAGGAGGATGAGGACAAAGAAGATGACTTCCGCGCTCCCCTCTACAAGACCGTGGAGATCAGGGGCATCCAGGTGCGCATGAAGTGGTGTGCCACCTGCCGCTTCTACCGCCCGCCGCGCTGCTCCCACTGCAGCGTCTGCGACAACTGCGTGGAGGTGAGTGTGCCGCCGGGCCGGGGCCTGCAGGGTCACAGGAGGGATGCTGGCTGTCCCCGAGGGGCGGGCACTGTGCGGAGCCGCGGACTCTGCTCTCACCTTGCGCAGGGTCTGGCCGAGAATGGGCTCCGGCTTCCAGCTGTAGCTGGATCTCTCTTCCTAGACGCTCCTCTGCGTCCTTTGGGTTTTCACCTTCCTTTGGCTGACTTGTGAGCAGCTGCCTGCCACATGGCCCTCCCAAAGCCTGTCTTCCCCGAATCTGGAGTGGTGGCGGTGCGAGGCCTTTGGCTTTTGCTCACACAAGATGAACTTGAGAACTGGCCTTGGCCTTTGGCCGCCCTCCCCAGGGTCTCCCTCAGCCAGCACTGAGACAAGCTGCCTGTGCCTTGTTAATATTGCTACTAAATGGCTCACTCAGCAGCGCCCCGCCTCGCCTCGCCTCAGCCCTGGGCCCGGCCTGGCCCTGCCCTGCCCTGCCCTCCCCAGGCCAAGGGCACAGGGTTCCAGGAGTGCCTCTCAGGGTGTTCTTTCCGCCCTAGGAGTTTGACCACCACTGCCCCTGGGTGAACAACTGCATCGGGCGCCGGAACTACCGCTACTTCTTCCTCTTCCTCCTCTCCCTCACAGCCCACATCATGGGCGTGTTCGGCTTCGGCCTCCTCTACGTCCTCTGCCACTTGGAGGAGCTCTCAGGGGTCCGCACGGCTGTCACGTATCCTTCAGGCCTGGGGTTGTGGGTTGGGTGGAGAGGAGGGAGGGAGCCAGCCAGCGGAAGGGGCTGGGGAGGCGGCTCCACTCAGGCCACGCTGTGCCCTTGTCCTTGACTGCTTGGCGTCAGGATGGCAGTGATGTGTGTGGCGGGCTTGTTCTTCATCCCTGTCGCAGGGCTCACTGGATTTCACGTGGTGCTGGTGGCCAGGGGACGCACAACCAACGAGCAGGTATGGAGCCGCAGCTGGGTGGCAGCATGGGCGATTTCATAGGCAGGAGCAGCCTCAGGAGGGACGTGGCCTCATCCTCGGGCGTGGGTGCAGGGCCCCCTTAGTGCCTGCTGCTGCTGGGCAGGCTGCCCGACCCTTGCCTTTGTGCACACAGCAGCGGCCAAACTGAATGGATCACCCAGTCTGTGCAGCCGCCCCATGTCTTTGCTGTGTGTTTGGGAGTCCAGCCAGCCACAGAGGGCGGGGGGTGTGACTCCGAAAGACACTGTCTGTACCGGACACACTCCTAATACAGCGTACGACAGCTGTCAGGTGTCGAGGGTGAATGAGGTGTACAGACCCTGTGCCACTTGATACAAGGACAACTGCAGTTTCCTTACTGTTTGGTATCTGGAAAATGATCCCATGTCACCTAAGCAAACTGATGTTCAGGGTCAGACACTGCCCCTGAGGTGGCTGGGATTCGAACTGAGGATCCTGAGCCTGAGTCCCTGTCTGTAGCCATCACACGTTTAAGCTTTTTGATGGTCGCTGTGCATTCTGCTTATTTTTGCACCCCCAGAGTAACTTGCTGCTGAGATGCTTTGGCCTCAAGGAGTGACTGGTTTGTCCTCTCTCCTGTCCAGGTTACGGGTAAATTCCGGGGAGGTGTGAACCCCTTCACCAACGGCTGCTGTAGCAACGTCAGCCGTGTGCTCTGTAGCTCTCCGGCACCGAGGTACACCGGGCCAACCCCCCGGGTGTGTTCTGGGGGGTCAGTGTCTGGAGCCTGCCGGGGAGCGGTGTTCTCCAGGACCCTGTGCTCAGCTGGGTGAGGGGATGCGTGGATGGTGGATGTGCCAAGCCTGACAGGGTGGTGGTGGTTTTTGGTGTGAGGATCAAACCCAGGGCTTTACCTGTCACTGGGCCACTCCTGGCGAGGAGTGTTGCATTGGGCAACAAGTAGGGTCTTTTGTATTTTTTGGTGGTTGTTATATTTTATTTTCCAAATAATACTCCTTAAAGATATTTACACACCTACTGTTAAGTCCATAGGTTAGCAACCTTCTTTATATGGCTTTAAAAGTTATAGCACAAGATGTTTACATTAAGGATTGGGGAAAAGATTCAAAACAAAGTCTGATATATACATGTTTTTCTCTGTGCTTTATTTTAAACACATTCATTTTAATTTTTTAATTATTTTATTTATTTTTTTGTACTGGGGATCGCACTCGGGAACTTGCGCTTGCGAGGCAGGCGGCAGAACCACTGAGCTAAATCCCCAGCCCTGTTTACTTTTTGAGATGGTCTTGCTCTGTAGTTCAGGCTGACCTCGAACTCATTATGTAGCCCAGGCAGTCTCAAATGCAGTGATCCCCCTGCCTCAGCCTCCTGAGTCCTAGGATTACAGACTCACGCCACCATGCCTGCCCAGCTTAAATACATGAATTTTTAAGTGATCACCTTTGTGTTTTCGAGTAGTAAAAGATTGTACTAGTAGTGCAACTTCTCATCAAAATAAAGTTTACCACAGATGCAAGTGAATTTGCGCACTTGGACATGGCCCTTCAGCTGCCATGAAATCCAAGTGCGCAGCCTAACTCAGCTGAGCGGGCTGCGCTGGCCGTGGTAAGCAGAGGACAGTGCCCTTTGAGCCTCACCTACACTGCTGCTCCAACACAGGCAGTAGGCACACAGCTCCAGAGGGATGAGTACGTGAAGCAGCCTTCCTCTTGGCACTCAGGTACTTGGGGAGACCGAAGAAAGAGAAGACGGTTGTCATCAGACCCCCTTTCCTTCGGCCGGAAGTGTCGGACGGGCAGATAACTGTGAAGGTCATGGACAACGGCATCCAGGGCGAGCTGAGGAGGACCAAGGTGGGCGCGGGGAGGCGAGGCAGCCTGATGTGGGGTCTCCCTCGTGGTAGGGCATGCAGACTTGCTTTCAGTTTTCCTTGTTGTTTGCCGGCCGGGTACCGAGCCCAGGGCCTCGTGTGCTCTGCTTCAGAGCTACACCTCCTGCCCAGAAGCCCCCTTTGCATCTGCAGCTTCCTTATAGGGTCACGATTTGTGTTTCAAATCACATAAGTCCAGATCATCTTTTCTTCGTTAGATTTTGAGTTCAGACAGTAGACGTTGTGTCGTTCATTTTGATGTTTCGTAAGAAGACTTAACAGCTGGCAGGTGACGGGAGCCTGACGCCTGCTTGTTGCTCGGTTGCTCAAAGTGAACAGACGGGCGATGGAGTGGCGGCCTGTTGGAAGCTGCCTTGGTCCAGCGCCATGTCTGAGCCGGGCTGCGCGCCTGTCCTCAGCCTCTTGTGCGGGTTCTGCAGCCCTCGCCCTCCCTCCCTCCTTCCACAGTCCAAGGGCAGCCTGGAGATCACCGAGAGCCAGTCAGCAGACGCAGAGCCGCCGCCGCCGCCCAAGCCAGACCTGAGCCGCTACACTGGGCTGCGGACCCACCTCAGCCTGGCTCCCAATGAGGGTGAGGCCCACGGGCTTGAGGGGCGGCCGGCTCGGCGGGGGATGCCTGGTGGCATCACTGGAGCAGGCTGTTTGGGGTCTGGATGAGGACAGGTGAGGGGAGAAACTGGGCGTCTAGACTGACCGGAGGATTTCCCAGGGCCCGCCAGTGCGCACCACCTGATCGCGGTAGATCCTGTTCCCTACACATTCCTTTTCTTTTTCCCTTTTTTTTTTTTTTCCCGTACCGGGGATCGAACTTGGGTCCTTGCACTTGTGAGGCAGGCGGCAGAACCACTGAGGCTAAATCCCTGGACCTCTTTTTCCTTTTTTGAGGCACTGGGGATTGGTGCTAGGGCCTTCACACTGAGCTACATCCCCAGCCTTTTTTAAATTTTTATTTTGAGACAGGCTGTCATTAAATCAGTGAGTTTTAACTCAGACTGGGCTTGAACACAGGCTCCTGCCTCAGCCTCCCAGAGTGCTGGGATTTCAGGTGCGCCCCACCACACCTGGCTCCTGGGCCTTCCTCTGCCAGGTGAACCTGTTGCTGTGGTGCCCCTGCCCTGTGCCTTAGGGCCCGAGGTCACAGGAGCAGCTTGTGAAGCTGCGTCCGCTGGCTTCTTTCCTGTAGACAGCAGCCTGCTGGGCAGGGACAGCCCGCCGACGCCCACCATGTACAAGTACCGGCCCGGCTACAGCAGCAGCAGCGCGTCGGCCGCCATGCCGCACTCCTCCAGCGCCAAGGTAGGGGACAGGTGGGTGTGCGGCGGAGAGGCCCCCAGCACTGCCCTGCTCTGCACTGGGGCCTGGTTGCCCTGCTGGCATGCAGGTCGCAGCGCTGATTCCAGACCCAGGTCCGTGCGCGCCCTGCAGGCCTCAGCCTTGCTGCACCTGGAGCTGCCCACCGCGAGTGCGTGCTCAGGGTGCTGTCCTTCCTCCGCAGCTGAGCCGCGGGGACAGCCTGAAGGAGGCGACCTCGGTTGCAGAGAGCAGCCGCCAGCCCAGCTGCCGCTCAGAGCCCAGCCTGGAGCCAGAGAGCTTCCGCTCGCCCACCTTCGGCAGGAGCTTCCACTTTGAGCCCCTGTCGAGCGGCTCGCGCTCGTCCAGCCTCAAGTCGGCCCAGGGCGTGGGCTTTGAGCTGGGCCAGCTGCAGTCCATCCGCTCGGAGGGCACCACCTCCACGTCCTACAAGAGCCTGGCCAACCAGACGCGCAATGGCAGCCTTTCCTACGACAGCCTGCTCACGCCATCGGACAGCCCCGACTTCGAGTCCCTGCAGGCCGTGCCCGCGCCTGAGCCGCTGGGCTACACCTCACCCTTCCTGTCCGCGCGGCTGGCCCCGCAGCGCGAGCCATCCCCGGTGCGCTACGACAATCTGTCGCGCCACATCGTGGCGTCGCTGCAGGAGCGGGAGAAGCTGCTGCGCCAGTCGCCCCCGCTCCTGGGCCGCGAGGAGGAGGCCGTGGGGGACTCGGGCGCCCCGTCCATGCCGGCCTCCGCCCACACCCCCGAGGACTGCAAGCGCTCGCCGCTGGCCAAGACTGCGCCGGGCCGCCCAGCCGGGCCCCGCTTCGGCAAGCCCGAGGGGCTCAGGGCCCGGGGCCTCGGGTCCCCCGAGCCGGGCGCGGCCGCCCCCTTCCTGGGCAGAGCCGTGTCCTACAGCAGCCAAAAAGCCCCGGCCAGTGTCTCCGAGGCAGAGGAGGTAGCCCTGCAGCCCCTGCTGACCCCCAAGTAAGTACCTGCCCGCCCTCGGGGCTGTGCGGGAGGCGGGGGGGGGGGCGAGGGGAGGGAGAGGAGAGGCCAGGCTGGCACCCTGCTGACCCGCCCGCTGCCCTCTGCCCACTGCCTCTGCAGAGACGAGGTGCAGCCCAAGGGCACCTACAGCAGATCCAACGGGCAGCCCAAGGGCCTGGGCCCGCCCTCCCCCGGCCAGCCACCACTCAGCAGTCCCACGCGCGGAGGCGTGAAGAAGGTGTCAGGGGTGGGTGGCACCACCTACGAGATCTCCGTGTGAGCTGAGCGCCGCCTCTGCCTCCTGACCACAGGGCCCGGGGCGCAGCCTGGCCCCGTCTTCGAGCCCTCCCGCCGCCTCCTGGCCCGGACTCAGTGGACATTGTGCAATGCTTGCTCTGGAGGGAACCAGATCATTTTTAAACCAGAAATAATTTTTTTTATTATTGTTACGGATTCTATTTTTTCCTCTTCTGCGTTACCAGGTGTGTGTGTACATATATATATATTATATATATTATAAATATCAAAGATTATATATCTATCCCAGGATGGGAAGATGAGGGAGGGAGGTACACAGGAGGGAGATTAGCCTCTCCTCAGACCAGCAGAAGACTCGGGGTCTGCCTTTCCCCAGGCTCCCCCATCCCAGCCTCTGACCTGGGGTCCGGCGCTGCTGATGCCCTGATGAGGGGCAGAGCCGGGGAGCCAAGTCTGGGGCCCTGGCTGGGAGAGGGCCGAGGGCCTTTGGCCGGGTGGCGGTGGGGTGGAGGACCTGGCCTCTCTGTTCGCTTTCGGGAGCCGCAGTTCTGGGGCTTTCGCAAGGCCTACATGGTTAATGTAATCTTAAAATCAAAGGACAGGAGAAAAGAATCCAAAAAGCAATATTTTTAATCACATGCCAAAAACGGGATAGAGAGGAGGAGTGGCAGGCCTGGGCCCCTCCCGCTGTCCCTGGGGGTCCCCCCGGCCCACTCGGAATGGTGCTGGGTAGAGGCACACTGGGCTCCGACCCCCACACAGGGCAGGCCCCAGCCTCTATGCACAGGCCCGTTTATTTTTTATTCTGATTAGCCATTTTAAACCAACGAGGAATAAAAAGAAACCCTGCTCTGACCAGCTGCCCGGCTCGCGTCATTTTGTCCTCTAAAGGCAGGTAGAGTGCTCTGTGGAAGCCATCCCAGGGGACCCAGTCAGCCCCTCTTCAGGCAGGACGGGGTGAAATTACTTGTAACAGCAGCTCCTGGTTTTGTTTGGGTAAAAGGATTTTTTTTTCGAGACAGGGTCTCGCTGTACATAGTGCAGGCTGGCCTTGCACTCACTGGCCCAGGATGGCCAGAAACAGCAATCTTCCTGCCTCTGCCTCCTGAGTGTATTACAGGGGTGTGCCACCACACACGGTTTAGAATAATTCCAGGACTTGTGAGAACAGCCAGGGCCAGCGGTGCATGCCTGTAATGCCAGCTGCGCAGGAGGCCGACTCCAAGGGCAATTCAGTGAGGCCCTGTCTCAAAAAAGCTCAATGGTAGGGTACTTGCCTGGTGTGTGCAAGGCCTGGGTTTAATCCCCATTTGGAAAAACCCCTACAAAAGTCCAGCAACCAGCACTCACCATTGCTAAGCTTAGAGACCTCTTGGTTGTGTCCTGCTGTCCCCTTTTGTCCCGGGGAAGAGGCTCCTCTCCCCAGGCGGCCCGTGTGGAGGCCTGGAGAGCAGCCAGGGGTGGGGTGGCAGTCGTTAGAGAAGATGCCCCTGATTTGGGAAGGGCGCCGCCACACCATGCCACGCCAGACTCCGGAGTGCCTGTTTCCGCCTCTCCGCAAGTGGAGCACAGCAGTGAGGGCGCCAGGCTGCCAGTGCACACACAGCCCAAGCAGTGTTCACAAACCCCTGCTCGCGGCCCCTGAAGGCGAGCTGAGCTGGAGGAGTCAGTCTGTTCTGCTGCTGGATTTGTCTTAACCAAGGAACGAGGCAGGTTCAGCTCCTCAGGGAAGGCGCAGGTGCCTCTGGCTGCCAGGAGCTCACTGCCAAGGTCACACCCTTCAGGCCTGGCTTGCTGCTGCTCACATGCCCAGGGACTGCCTGCCTTCCTGCGGGCGGCCGGCCGTTCCTGGACAGAAATGGCCTGGAATGTGCAGCAGGGGTCTAAGGGGCAGCTTTTCAGGTGACGCCTGCAGGTTCCCCCACGGGCAGGGTGTGGGATGTCTGCCGGGAGGTGCAAGCGCAGCTTGCTCTGCCCAGGACAGATGCACTGAGACGGAGACCCAGCCCCCAGCGCCACTTAGCGGTGCTGCCTTCAACCCTGACCCAAGAAAGGCACTTAGCTCTTCTCTCTGCAGCACTGGGGATTGAAGCCAGGGCCCCGAGTTACATCCGCGGCCCTTTCTAAACGCTTCATATCTGGAGAGGGGGCTTTGCTGTCCACCTTGCCTGGGCTGGCCTAGGTCTCCCAGTGCTGGGACCCGAGGCCTGTGCCCCCAGCCCTGCGCGCTTACCTCTGGACAGGCAGCCACATTTGAGCCAGTTTGGAAACTCAGTTTTTTAAAAGTGAGAAACCCTAACAAATCAAGTCCTGAAATCAGACAAATTGCACAAAGGAAAGAGCGAGCCACAGAACACTTCCTGGGAGAGGAGGAGAGGTCTAAGGGAGCCGCTCCTCCTCCCTCCAGGTGGGCGCCATGCCTGGCCTGGCCTGGCCCGGCCCAGCCCGGTCTGTCCTGTCCTGTCCACAGCAGGTCCGCGCGGCAGGAAGAGCTGTCCTGGCGGAGGCTGGTGGTCCCCTTAGCGCAGGCTGCTGCTGCTGCTGGCCTGGGAGCTGCCCATGCCAGGGTGGTCGGGACTGTGGCGGCTCTGGGGAGTCAAGGGTGGGGTCAGGACACGGAGCACAGCCTGGGCCTGCAGCAGGGTGGCTGGGACACTGTGGTTCCCCTGGGCCAGTGCCTCAGGCCGCCACTCAGGGCACGCATGCACGCGCTGGGCAAGCTCCTGCCACCCTACCTTCTTCTTCTTCTTCTCTTTCTTCTTCCTCTTCCGCTCAGGGTCCTCTTCCTTCTTCTTCTTCTTCTTCTTGTGGTCCGAGTCGGAAGGTGTTTCTGTGGGGACATGAGAGGCTGTCGCTGCAGAGCTGGCCACCTCCTGCTCTCCCTCCAGACGGCTGTGGCCGTGCCAGGTCCCAGGTCCCAGGTCCCGCGCACTCCCGGCCCCGCACCCTTCCCTCACCTGGGGGCACTGGGTCCTGGGTGCGGCTCTGCTTGTGCTTGTGCTTACTCTTCCTGGGGGGCTGGATGTGCATGAGGCGGCACTGCTCCGGCAGCTGCGGGGACAGGCACGCGGCTCAGGGCGGCTCAGGGTGCTCTGGGCCTGGTTCCCAGCTTGCCCTCCCCCACAGCGGACTCACCGGGCCCGTGTGCAGCCGGAAGCCGGACAGCATGGTCCCTGTGATGGGATTGAAGGAGCCGCCCAGGATCGGGGGCTTCTCGATGAGGGAGCGGAGGCTGCTGTTGTCATGGGACCCGGGCAGGTCAATCATGCCAGGCAGGTCGGGCAGGAAGTTGCTCAGCTTCTCCTTGACCTTCTTCCCGCAGAACTTGTTGTAGGCCTGCTCCAGGTTGTAGTGTGTGATCAGATTGGTGCTGCCCGTGAGCTCCGTGCTGCCTGCGGGCCGGTGGGGGGGGTGGTTCAGTGCCCATAGAGAGTGCTCTCCGTGCTCCACCAGAGGGTTGATGGCTGCACTGCCACCCAGGTGTGGGCATGGTGGAGCTTCTGAAGTAAGCAGCACACGTAAACACAAGTCCGAAACTCTGAAAACCTGAAATCTGAGATGCCATGAAACACTGAATTCCACCGTTTCAGATTTCAGCTGGGTGCAGTGCACATGCTGATAATCCCAGCTATTCAGGAGGCTGAGACAGGAAGATAGCATGTTTGAGGCCAGCCCGTGCAGCTTAGTGAAAGCCTATCTCAAAAAGTAGAAAAGGTTGGATGTATCCCTGTGTTACCTGGATTTGATCCCAAGTACAACCAAGAAAACAAAACAAGAACAAACAAACCAAAATAAATAAATTCCGATAGTAAGCGTTTCAGATTCTTGGATTAGGGTAAAGTATGCAAACAACCTGAAATCCGAAGCCTTTCTGGTCCAAGCCTTTTGGATAAGGACACTGTGCCTGTGATAACATGTAACGAACAAGACCAGACCGGCTGGAGTAACAGCTGCTCTGTGCTAAACAATGCTGGGCGCGCTTTTCAGAAGACGCAGAGTGAGGAGTTCTTTTCTCTGACCTGACAGGGATAACAGCAGCTCGCGGCTCAGCTACAATGATCAAGGACTTGAGGGTCCTGGGGAGTTGGGAAGACTTTCTTTCTGGAGGTTTGTGCCTTTTGGGGGTGGGATGGGCAGGGCCTCTGCACCGACCTCCGTTGTCCTCAGCCCTTGGTAATTTACCTTGAGTCAGGGTCTTCTCGCCAAGTTGCCCAGGCTGGGCTCGAACTTTTGATCCTTCTGCCTCAGCCCTGCCGAGGTTCTATACTTAGGATGGACACAAAGGGCACAGAAGGCAAGAGTGGCCCGGGAGCCTCTGCAGGGCACACACAAGCTGCCGTCTCCTGCCACACAGTGCCAGCAGGGCAGCTGCCCCTCGCATCTCCCCGCCTCCCGGCCCAGGGTGATGCTTCCTCACCCAGGAAGGCACTGGGCTGCTCCTAAACCCTAAAAGCCTTTAACTTCCTGTTCTCTCAGCCCAGTGAAGGTGATTTCCAAACCTTGCTCTGCACCGCTGACTCCTCTCCTGAAAAAGAATCTTGGATTCCCAACTTCATCAACTTTACACAGATTCCATTTTTCCCTTGAAATTCCAAAGGATGCCCACATTCCCTGCGGCTGTTTTAATCTCTGGCACTCACATTCTCCAGATATTTTCACAAAGCAGTGCTCCTCAGTTCAAAAATCTCAAAGGCTTCCTTCCTATCACCCTCAGGAAAAAGCTCAAAATCCCTATCTGGCACCGAAGCTCTTCAATCCCACTCTTCTGTGGGAAATTTCAGGTCCATCCAAATGGGTTTCCATGTCTCCTGGGGGTGTGTAGTGGGGTGACCTTATATTTTCTCATTTTAGGAAAATTCTTCCTAGTTTTCTTCACCTGTATAAATTCTTCAAGGTAAAGTTCAAATGACATCTTATTCTTGCTGTCATTTTGTTTGTTTTTTTGGTACCAGAGATGAACTCAGGACCTTGCACTTTTGAGGCAGGCGCAGTGCCACTGAGCTAAATCCCTGGCCCACTGTCGTTATGTTTTGTTTTGTTTTGGTACCGGGTAACAAACTTAGGACCTTTCACTTTCGAGGCAGGCAGCAGAACCACTGAGCTAAATCCCCAGCCCCCACTGTCATTTTGGATAACACATTTTGAAAACTATTGGATAGTTTTTAATATTGTTTGCTAAGATATTGTTAAGTGCTATATACAAAACATGACCACAAACTAATGAGACTGGCACTGACAAGAAATATAATTGTTATTCATATGCCATGTTTTTATATTCTTTACTTTTTTTTTTTCTTTGGTACCGGGGATCGAACTCGGGTCCTTGCGCTTGCGCAGCAGGCGGCGAACCCACTGAGCCAAATCCGCGGCCCATGTTTTATATTCTTAAATAGGATCCTTTAAAAAGCAAGGAGGCAGCTTGGAACAGTGGTGCATGCCCATAATCCCATCATGAGGTAGGCTAAGGAAGGGGGACTGCAAATTTGAGTCCTGCTGGGTCAATTTAGAGGATGTTTTTTCTAAATAAATTTAAAGGGGGACTAAGAATTTAGCTTAATGTAAAAGCCCTGGGTTCACACATGCGCAACCATGTTTATTAATTCCCCCCTCCCCAAGCTGAAGTCTCCCACATTTGCTCAGAATACCTATTCTGTATCTGTCAACTGGTTGATAGAAACAGGTACGATCTGAATAAGCAAGGCACAAGAAAGGCTCAGGAAACTGCTAGAGGACACCAATTTGGTCAAAGGACATTTGATTCTTCATTCCTGTCCACGCACCTGTTCCCTGCATCCATTCACTTCACAGCCAAGCCCTGTTACAAACCATCATCTCTCCTTGGATTTCTCACACATGTCCCCATTTTGTGCTCCTGTAGCTGCTGGAATAATTAAAAATGAATAAATCTGATCATTTCCCTCCCACGTTAAAACCGTTTGCCTTTGGCGGATGGAAGCTAAATCCTTATGTTGCCTGGTAAAGGCCTCTGCTTCCACCTCTCTCGCTCTCATCGCTGGAGTCCCACAGGACTTCCGTCCCGCAGTCTTCAGGCTTTTTCTCACACCCAGACTCCTGATACCGAAAAGCATCTCTCCCTCCCGTCCGAGTCCCCGGCCATCTGTCCACACACAACTGTGGCTCGAATGTCCATTCACTTTTTCTCCTGGTGGTATTGACCACTCTCTGATGTTCTTGTTTACACTTCACCTCCTCTGCTGACAGGTAAGCTTCAAAAGGTAAGGCTCTTATCAGTCCTGTTCACATAAACCTCCAGCACTTCTTTCTCTTTTGCTGTATCGAGGATGGAACTCACACCCTTTGCCGAGATACATCTCCAGCCCTTTTTGGATTTTCTATTTAAGACAGGGTCTCACTAAATCTCTAACTTGCCCAGGGTGGGCTCGAACTTGCGAACCTCCTTCCTCAGCCTCCCAGGTGTTGGAATTGGAATTACTGGTGTGCTCCACCAGGCCTTTCTCCAAATCCTTTCCTTTTTTTTTTTTTTTTGGTACCGGGGATCAAACTCAGGACCTTCCGCTCGCGAGACAGGCGCCGGAACCACTGGGCCAAATTCCCGGCCCGAAATATATATTTTTAAATACTTTTATTTTAATAAAAAGATTTGGCTTAATTTTTAACCCCATCTTTGAACAGATGAATCGTCTATTCCCCGAAAAGGCAATTTGCCCCAAGCCAACAAGTTTGTGGCAGACTGGAAACTAAAACCTTAGGTTCAAACTCGACCATTTTTTCCTAAAGGAGGCACACACGTCAGTGACAGGACCCGAATTTAAAGCGAAAGGCTGTCCCAGAGATGCACACTGACCCACTCCAAGCCCTCCTATGTTCAAGCCAACTCTGATCCTCAAAGCCCTCTGATTTGGGCTGCACTTTCTGGCCACGCGTCGCCTAGGTTACCGCCCAGCTTGGCAGCAGGCTGGCGGCCACGCCCACCACTATCTCTGATCTGATTGGCTGGCTTCGGCCAGTCCTAGTACTCACCTGGTAGTTCCCTCATTAGGTAGAAGGGGCCGCAGCCGGCTGTTGACTTGTCCGCACCCGGAGGAGCCGTGGCCGCGGTAGGGGGCGCGGCCGTGCCGGGTCCCCCGCCCGGAGGAGGCGGAGGTGGGGGTGGAGGTTTTCCTGGCCCGAAGCTGAGTGCGGTTGGGGGCGGTGGTGGGTCAGCTTGAGCTCCGAACAGCGCCGTGAAATTCTCCATCGTCCACTTGGCTCCGGCGCTGCTCGTGTGTCTGGCGTTAGTGATTTTCATTGGGCAAGCCTTTGAGTGGGAAACGCCCTCTTCCTGTAAAGACCTCCAGTCACTGGATACTCCAGGCCACGCCCACCTCCTTCCGGCGACCACTTCCGTCGCTCTGTGAGAACGTTCAGGAAGTGCTAACTAACCTTATTAGCTCGTCTCAGAGCTGGTTCGTCAAAGTTACATATCCAATTAAATGACTTAGGTTGGAAAAGTGACAGCTAGATTGACCAATAAAATGCTGGATCCCTCTTTGGGGGTGTCTGACCTCATGTAATGCCCAATCAGAAATCTACATCCGGGTCCAAGGGCGGAGTCCCCCAGATTTGTCCCAATAAAGTCTCGAGACTGGGGAGGCGGGGCCAGCCCTACTGAGGGGGCGGGGCTCGGGGGGGGGCGCGGGGACCGGAAAGATGGCGGTCCTCGCACCTCTGATTGCCCTGGTGTACTCGGTGCCGCGGCTTTCGCGATGGCTGGCCCGGCCTTACTGCCTGCTGTCGGCCCTGCTGTCTGCTGCCTTCCTACTCGTGAGGAAACTGCCGCCGCTCTGCAACGGCCTCCCCACCCAGCGCGAAGATGGCAACCCGTGCGACTTCGACTGGGTGAGCGCCCCCTGGCTCCCCGTCCGCGACCTTGACGGCCCCTGCCCGCAGCTGCGGCCGGCGGGGCTCCGGGCGACTCGGAGGGCGGGGGCTTGGGTGTTCGGGGGACCCCGAGCCGCGGCCGCAGCTCCCGGCCACCACCTGAGGTCGTTTCATCTTGGGCCCATCCCCGCGCTCCTGAGACCAGAATCAGCGCCCTGGCACCGAGCCGCATCCCCATCCTTTTATAAAAATTTGAGGCACAGTTTCGCCACGTTGTCCAGTTTGGGATGGAACTTGAGGCCCTCCCGCCTCAGCCTCCCAGAGGCCTGGGATGACAGGCGTGCCCTACCACGCCCCGCGCAGTTCATGCTTTTTTCCATCACACCATTCGTGCTAATCCACAGCCCCACCAAACCGCAGCACAGCAGTGTGCGGGGCTGCTCCTTACGTAAGGTAAGGCGGGCAGGAGAGCGCACGGCCGCACACCCTCTCGGGCGTGTCTTCATTCCTTAAAGTTCCCAGAATGCACATTCTTTCCTAAGGGCAGTGCAGGACCCCGAGGATGCGAAACTGAATCACAGTTGAGACACGGAAAAAAAAGAAGCAAAACAAAAACCTAAAAATAAATTGTAAACAAATCCACCCTGCACAGCTCAGGGGTCCAGGCCTGAAATCCCGGCTACTGCAGAGGCTGAGGCAGGAAGCTCCCAAGTTCAAGGGCAGCCTAGGCAATTTAGTGCGACTCTGCCCAAAATAAAAAATAAAAAGGGCTGGGACCCCTGGTTCAGTCCCCAGTACTGGAAAGAAAGAAATCAGTCCCAAGCTGCTTCCTTGCCAGGAGTGCCAAGAGGAGCCGAAATGAAAGCAGCCCCTAGGATTGTCCTTTTCCAGGGCCCAAGGTGAGCCCGACTTTTACCAGAACCCATCCCCTAACCTTTTCCTGCTTCCTCCCCCTTCTCTCTTGCTGTCTGCCCTTTCCCAGGCAGTATTATTTGTTAGCTCAAATGTAGCCACGCTATTTCAAAACATGCTGTATCACTGTAAGGAGACGGGGCTCAAAAGTATACGTGTATAGTAATAAGAATTTTAATGAATGTAGGAGTCCTTTTTAGAATTAATTTCTCCATAAACCCCTCCCCCCAGCACTGAGGATAGAACCCACGGCCTTGTGCCCACCAGGCAGGTGCTTTAGACATGCGATCCTCCTGTCTCAGCCTCCTATCTCAGCCTCGAGTGCAAGTTGTTTCTTTTGTCTCAGTGTGGAAGGTTTCAGGCCATGACTGGCTGGGCCCAGAGCCTCAGGCCTGTGGCCAGGCAGTCCCTCAGGGAGGACCACAGGGGCAGAATCACCTGCCCCGTGCAACGAAGAAAGAGCAAGGAGGGGTCAGAGTCCCTCCATGCCCCACAAGGGCACGTCAAGGGCCTGCTGTCCGCACCTCCTAGCACCACCTTGGAAAACAAGCCATGAAGGACATTCAGGACCCAAGTTCTGTACCCAGCACAGTGGTGTGTGCCTGTCGTTCCAGCTACTGGGGAGGCCAAAGCAGGCAGAGCACTTGGGCCCAACAGTTTAAGATCAGCTGGGCAACACAGTGAGAGGCCGTCTCGGAAGTGAACAGCACTTGGGAGGCTGAGGCGAGGTTCCATGGCTTCGGCCTCCAGCTGCCCAGGTGTTCTCAGCCTCCTGCCCTGTGCTCTTGCAGAGGGAAGTGGAGATCCTGATGTTTCTCAGTGCCATCGTGATGATGAAGAACCGCAGGTCCAGTGAGTGCAGCCTGGGCTCGGGCTTCCTGGCGAGGAGGGTCCTGAGCCTGCCTCAGGCCAAGGCTGAGCCTGGCCGGGCACTTGTGCCCTCCCCTGCCCCTTCCTTCTCCCCTTGGGCTCAGGAGCTGCCGCCAGGCTGACCTGCTGCCCTGCGTTTCAGTCACCGTGGAGCAGCATGTGGGCAACATCTTCATGTTCAGCAAGGTGGCCAACGCCATCCTGTTCTTCCGCCTGGACCTGCGCATGGGGCTGGTGTACCTCACGCTGTGCATAGGTGAGGGCCTCCGTCCTCCCTTGGCCTGTGAGATGAGTGTAGCTCAGGTGATCAGAACCTACCTGAGCTGTGTTTTAAGAGGAAGGGAAGAGCCAGGTGGGGCGGTGCACATCTGCAAGCCGGCACGCAGGGAGGCCGAGGCAGGAGGGGATCTCAAGTTCAGGCCTGGCCTGGGTGACTTAGTGAGACCCTGTCTCCAAGTAAACAAAATGGGGCTGGGGATGTAGCTCAGCATGAAGGCCCGGGTTTGCTCCCTAGTATGGCAGGGGAAAGAGGAAACCCAAGAGGAGGGCACTGCTGTGTGCCCCCACCCACAAGTCTGTTCTTGGAGGCTGGTGGCCGCAGTGGCTGTGAAATGAGGGCAGCTCTGTCTCCCGTCCCCATGCAGTGTTCCTGATGACCTGTAAGCCCCCGCTCTACATGGGCCCCGAGTACATCAAGTACTTCAACGACAAGACCATCGATGTGAGTGCTCCTCCTGCGTCCGGGGCAGGGGTGAGGAGCTGGGCGGGGCCGTGGAACCCAGCTCACCGCACCCCTCCTGTGGCAGGAGGAGCTGGAGCAGGACAGGAGGGCCACGTGGCTCGTGGAGTTCTTCGCCAACTGGTCCAGCGACTGCCAGTCGTTCGCGCCCATCTACGCCGACCTGTCCCTCAAGTGAGCAGCGGAGAGCAGAACGGAGCGGAGGGGCAGCCGCGGCCTCGGTCGCTGTTCCCCCATCCCTCTCTGTGCTCAGTGTTCAAGGTTCCATTCTTCCAGGTACAACTGCGCGGGGCTGAGCTTCGGGAAGGTGGACGTGGGGCGCTACACGGACGTCAGCACGCGGTATGCAGCGGGGGTGGGTGGGGGGTGAGTGCTCTGCGCGTATGCACGGCACACTGAGGCCTTTCCCGCCTGCCCGCAGGTACAAAGTGAGCACGTCGCCCCTCACCAAGCAGCTCCCGACGCTCATCCTGTTCCAGGGCGGCAGGGAGGTCATGCGGCGGCCTCAGATCGACCGGAAAGGGCGCGCCGTGTCCTGGACCTTCTCCGAGGTGCCGAGGCGGGGCCGGGCCGCTCCGAGCTGTGGGAGTGTGGGCCAGTGTGGGCCGGGCAGTGCTGGGGCAGCCTGTTGGCCCCCCGGGGGGTCGGCGCGCAGGCCTGGGGCGGCCGGCGCCCAGGTTTGTCCCGCGAGACTGCACAGAGTGTAAATGTTGGCAGGCACCGCCCGGACACTTAGGTCTGACTGCTTTGCTGGGCACCTGAAAGCGAGCACAGTTACAATGGGGCCGATTGCTGGCCTTGCTTCCTCCCTCCTTTCCTTAGACTGTGTCTGGATACTTATTTCAGCTGGGTATGGGCCGCACGCCTGCAACCCCAGCGCTCTGGGAGGCTGTGGCAGGAGGATCGCTAGTTTGAAGTCCAGCCTGGGGAGCTATGCGACTTAGTAAGACGCTGTCCCAGAATCAAAGCCTGAAGAGGCCTGGGGATGTAGGTCAGCGCGGAGGCACTGGGTTCAATGCCAGGACTGCAAAAACAACTTCTCCCGGGCCCTGAACTTGGCCTTCTGGCTGCCTCACACGTCCATCCGTTTCCTGCAGGAGAATGTGATCCGAGAATTCAACCTGAATGAGCTGCACCAGCGGGCCAAGGGGGCGACCCAGGCGGGCGACAGCATTCCGGAGGGCAAGAAAGTCAAATAGGGCCTGCTCTCCAGTAACCCTGTTTGCCCTGTCGCTGCGCACATGCGACCCTGCTGGACGGTGGCCAGCCGGGACCGGGGGCGAGGTCCCTCCGGGCTCGGCTGGTGCCAGCCGGTGCCCCCTCAGCGGCCAGCCAGGGTCTCCTCGTCCCTGCCGCCCGGGCTGCTCCAGGGAAAGCAGGCTAACAAAAAGACTAGAGGCGCAGGGAGAAACCTGTCGCCACAGCGGACGACGCCCTCCCCGGATGGGGAGCAGAAGGGTGGCGGCGCCACAAGGCGGCCGCGCGCCTCCCGGCACTCGGAGGCCCCCGCAATAAAGAGCCCGGTTCCCTCTGGAGCGTGGTTTTCTGTCTGTGGCCTCGGCCGGGCACCTGCAGCGCTAACGCCGTGCCGTCTCCGCGTCCTCACCGGGTGAAGCGTGCGCCAGTTCCGGGGCTGCGGCTGCAGCACGGCGGGTGGGCGGGCTTTGGGGCGCGCGCTCCCGGACTGGGCGCCCAAGGGCCCCGCCCCGCTGAGGCCCCGCCCCGCCTGTAGCCCGCCGGCCCGCGCAGCACGTGGTGCCCTCCGCCCGCCCGGCCTACACTACTGTGGCGCCATGGCTCCTCGCGGGAGGAAGCGCAAAGCGGAGGCCTCGGAGGTCGGCTCCGCGGGGAAGCGGGAGGAGCTGGCTGACAGTGGGGCGGGCGCGGCGGAGGTCCAAGTGGTCATCGAGCACTGGTGAGGGTCGCGTCCCCGAGCCCCGTCCCTGGACCCCGGTGCCCGCGTCCCGCCCTGAGCCCTTCACTGTGCCCTGTCCGCAGCACCAGCTGACGCGTGTACGCGCGCCAGGCCGCGGCGCTGAGCCAGGCGCTGCGCGAGGCGGCCCCGCAGCTGGCGGTGGCGCTGAACCCGGCGCGGCCGCGGAGAGGCAGCTTCGAGGTGACGCTGCGGCGCGCGGACGGCAGCAGTGAGTGGGCCGGGGCAGCGGGCGGCGGGTGGGGCGCGCGGCCCCGCACCGCCTCACTCGGGCCTTCGCAGGTGCCCCGCTCTGGACCGGAATTAAGAAGGGACCACCGCGCAAACTCAAGTTCCCGGAGCCGCAGGCGGTGGTGGAGGAGCTGAGCAAGCACCTTCCGTAAGGCGCGGCCGGAGACCCACGCTGAGGTTCGTGGCCAGGGCGGGGTGGGGGCGGGCTGCCTTCGTCCAGTTTCTCTCCTGGCCTCCCCGCCCGGTCCTGGAGTACTGGGACTGCGCTCCACACCCTGCCTTTTATTTAGGGTTCAGGGATCGAATTCAGGTCCTTGCGCTTGCCAGGCAGGCGCGGCGCCACTGAGCTACAGGCCCGGCCCTTCTAGTTTTCAGTTTGAGGCCGAATCTCGGCCCCACGACCTCCGGCGGGAGCGGCTCGAGGCTCTTGTGGGTGGGCTGTTCGGTCCTTTGCAGTTGGTTGGTGTTCATTGTTGCCCTGGGGTGTGGACCAGTTTTGCATTTATTTGCAAATTCACTTTGCATTCCTGGTGGTTATTTTAATTACTTGATTCACTTGTAAATCTTACCAATTCTCTTACTGAGATAGCAAATACGAAACTGATATTTGCTGCTTTGCTATGAGTTAGGGATTTTTTCAATTTACTGGCAGCAGCTTTCCCTACACCCTTCTGGGTTTTATTCTTGAGGTTCTTCAGTTTTTGGAGACGCAGTTCAAGCTAGCCCTAGCCTTGAATTATTTAGGCAGCCACCCTCCCGCCTCAGCCTCCTGAGTGATGGGATTACTGGCATCTGCCACCATGCCAGGCTGCCCTTAGTTAAGAGGCGCCTGTGCTGAGATCGTCACTCCTGGCTACCAGAATTCTTTGTCCCTGGTGCTTTCTACAGCCCTGTTCCGGGCATTTAGTTGGGGGGCTCTGGAGAAGGGTGGTCCTCCAGCTCGGGGTGTGGGCGTAGGTCTGACCGCCTGCCCCTCCCTCTGCAGCGTTTCTGTCCCTGGTGCTGTTGGAGCGTCTGTGACGGGACATGGCCAAACTTCAGTCATGGACCTGAAACCACGGTCTCTTTCACTCCAGAAGCGAGCGTTCTTGTGCGGCGGCCCCGAGCGGTACGGGTCGGGGACTGGCTTAATAAAAGGTGAAATAAAGTGTCCGAGTAAGCGGAAGCTCGCGCTGAGGGAGGGACGAGCGGCCTTTTGGGGTTGCTGAGCCTTTTATTTTCCATAGCCACAGGTCACCTGGCCTCTGGTAAAGCATGTGAAATACTTGTCAAAACTAAGGGAGCAAAGGAAATTATTTTTTTAAAAAGCAACTGTACCTTTTTGGACTCACTTCTTGGAAGTGATGACAGAAGTGCATCTCCCTGGCCCGGTGGAGCTGTCAGCTGGGCTTCCCGAGTGGCGCTGGCGCTGGCCGAGTCTCAGACGCAGGTGCTGCTCTTCCAGGACGCCCTGAACGCACGCAGTGTTGGCTGAGGCAGGAGCCTCCCTTCCGAGGGGGCCTGCCTCACAGGGCGGGGCTCCACCTAGGGCCCGCTAGCTGGGTACAGTTTACCGACCTCCCACTAACGGGAAAACATTACAAAGAAAAAGGATGCTAAGAGTTTGATTTCAACCCCTGGTATCCCCTTGACTTCCGCCTGGCGCCCAAGCCAGGGGCCGAGCTGCGGGGGCAGCCGGTTGTGCGGAAGGGGCCTAGCAGTCCAGACTCCTCCTCATTACGTCAGGACGTCCAGCTCTGTGTCTGACTCCGAGGAAGGGTCGGGCCACACGGAGGGGACGCCGGCGGGCACCAGCGCGGCCTCCGCCGTCCAGTCCACGTCGATCTCCTCGTCTTCGGAGCTGGCAGTGGGCGGGCCGGGCCCCGTCCCGGGGGCGGGGCACAGCTCCTCGAGCGCTGCTGGGTGCTCGTCCAGCCCGCGCTCTGTCCAGCCGGAGCCCGGCGTCGAGGGCTTTTCCCCCAGCTCCGGTGACCGGGAGGCCGGGGCTTCAAGATCCGGAGTCCAAGCGCCGCCCACCGGAAGCGCGTCTCCGTCCCCCGGGGGCGCCTGGCTCTGGCCCGCAGGCTCCTCGTCCAGGCCCGAGAGCTCTCTGGACCAGAGTTCCAGGTCTGGCAGGCACCATGCTCCCTCTTCCATCCACGCCCCGCCCGCGCCCGCCAGGTGGTAGCTGGGCGTTCGGCAGCCCTCGGGCCCGGGGCTCTCCGGGGACCCCTCGGGCGGCCCCAGGTCCCGGCCGCACAGCATCAGGTCCAGGATGTCCTCCAACTCACTGGCGGCCTTGGCGCTTGAGGCCCCGGCATGGCGCGGTCCGCGCAGGGCACCTGCGAAGGCGCAGGGCTCGCCCCGGTTACTGCTCAGCATGGGCTCCTTCCCCGGCAGCTCGGGGCTGGACCCGAACGCCCGGCCGGCCCCGGGCTGATCTGGTGAGTGGCCGCCGGCCAACATGACGTCCAGCATCCCATTGCCCTCGGGGGAGTCCTGGTACAGCTCCAGCCGGCCCGGCGCCTCTTCCTGCCCACTGGCCGGGGACAGCGGGGCCCCGGGAGGAGCCTCCCCATCACCGCGGTCGGGGATCCTGAGGGGCGGGGGCGGCTCCTGCACGACCTCCCAGCGCGTGCCGTTGACCACCTTCCGAAGCTTCACTCTCCCCACCTGCCCCTCCTCCGCGGGCTCGGGCGGGGGCGCCCTGGCCTCGGGGCTCCGCTTCCGGCAGGGCGCAGAGGGGCTGGGGGTGCTCTGCAGAGGACTGGTCCTGCCTGGCTCCTGCCTGTCCTCGACCGCGCCTCTGTTCATCCTCTGCCGCCAGAGCCGCCGGCCTGGGGCTGTGGGCACCGAGCTGGGCCCACCTGCTGTGCCGCCGCTGGGGGGTGGCCTTGGGCGACTGAGCCGGATCTTCCTGGGCAGCAGCTGCTGGTCCGCAGGAGGGGACAGGCGGGCTGGGGACGGCGCTGGCCCGCGCACGGGGCCGAGCGTGCCTGCCCGGCTGGTGCTCGGCGGGGCGCTCTCCTCTGGGGGACCCTCTTCCCTTCCGAGCTTCAGTGACCTCGCCAGCCCTGGAGGACAGGGGGGCCGGGTGCCAGGCAGTGGTGGTCGATGGTGGCAGCCGGGGGCTACCACTCTGGCGGAGATGGGCAGGGCGCTGGGCTGCAGGCACTCTCGGTTCAGCCTTCGGCCCAGGGGCGCCTTCACCAGCTTCCCGCCCTCCAGCTGCAGCGATTCCAGCTCAGACACACGGAGCTGGCGGGCCGCGGACAGCAGGTCCTGGGCCTCTTCCCGGGATACCTCCATCTCCGACGTGTACAAGAAGTCCACCAGCTTCCGGAGGGTCCTGATCTTCAGGCCCCCCAGCTCTAGGACCACCTTCCGACCCTGCACAGGGCTCTCCTGCTCCAGGCGCTCTGTGAAGAAGGGGCTGCAGGCCGACAGGATGCAGCGGTGTGCTGGCACAGCCTCACCTGGGGGAAGCCACACACCCGTGTCCCACACATGTCCCACACATGGCCCGGCACGCAGAGGGAGGGAGCAGGCTGTGCTACCCCGAGCGCCGCCCCTTCCCTTGGGTCCCATCCATGCAAGGACAAGGGAGAAACCTGCTCCCATGGGCCTGGGACCTTCCACCATTCGCCTTGGCCTGACATTTTCTCCCACCTCCAGCTCAGTCTAGCTCAGCCGGGGCTCCCTTCAGAAAGCCCCTCCAGCCCCCGAGCTGCAGCCAGGCTGGTGCCCCGCCCTGAGGTCCTCCACAGCCATGGGGCGGTGCCACTTCTCTGCCCTGCTCATTCTGGAAACCAAGTAAGCTCAGGCAGTGCTTGCCACGAAGCAGGGCATCGGGTACTTGCTGAGTCCATTTTTATTGACTTACCTAAGGATTCAAAACTGTCACAGAGCCAGCTTATGTCTAAGGACAAGCAAGAGTTGTGGAGGGTGCCAGTTGGGTCCCTTCTCTCCTGAGCTTTGCCCCTGCCTGCTCTGAGGCACCTCTCCTCACTACATGGGCACCTCAGGCTCGTCCATGGCTGTGACGCCCAGACTCACGGCTGCTCCCCCAATCCACATCTCTCCGCAGATGTCTTTCCTGAGCTAGCACACATACACGTCACAGCCAGCATTTTTACAGACACCTCACAAACCCCTCCAACGCACCCTTCCTAGAGAATGAGCTCGTGCTGAGCATGGAGGTGCACACCTGCAAGCCTAGGACTTCGGAGGCTGAGGTACGAGGATCGTGAGCTTGAAGCCAGCCTGGGCTACACAGTGAATTCAGGACTAGCCTGGGCCACATAGAACACCGTGTCTTAGAAAAAAGAAGCCAGGTGTGGTGACCCCAGCACTCGGGAGGCTGAGATGGGGTTCACTGAGTTCAAGGCCAGCCCGGGCTACAGTGTGCCTGTCTCAAAAAGCACCCTAAAAAACAAGTGAACTCATCACACCATTGTCCCCTCCTTCCCTATTTTGTACCTCAAAGTAAGATAAATTCATCCAACTGCCCAAGCCTGAAAACTAGGTCATCTGATTCCTCTCTCCCTTACCCACCATGTCTACTATCCTTTTTCTTTTTTAGATAGTCTCTAGTTTGAACTCATGATCCTGCCTCAGCCTCCTGCGTGCTGGAGGTGGATGCCACCACACCCAGCTCCAACCACAATTTTTAAAGGACTAAGACTTGAATATTGTACGCCACCAGGCACTGTTGTAAGGGTTTCACCAGTATTAATCCATTTATTCTTCACTATGATCCTGTCAAGTAGGTACTGGGTAGAGCTGAGTAACATGGCCACGATTACTGAGCTAGTAAGTGGCAGGTGTAAGATCTGAAGAGTCTACCCTCTTAATCACTCCAGCAAGTTTTATAAATTCTCGCCAAAAGCCCAGACATTACTCTTGATGCCTTAGCTCAGGCCACTGTCCACTTCGGGCTCTATGACCTATGATGAGGCAGTGATTCTTAACCAGCCTGAGTGCCGTTAAGTGGGAATCGGAGCGGGCTCTCCAGCTTAGAATCCTCTGCAGCTTCCTAGTGTCCTGGGAACAAGGTGTCCTGCCTCGGACCTGACAGGAGCGCTCATTCCTCTAGCCCTGGCTGGGCAGCACTTCTCCCACTGAGCTCTGGCCGTAATGGATCTCTCCTGAGCTCTGTGACAGAATTGTGCATCTCTATGTGCCTTTCTCTCGGTCTGGAGAAATCTTTTTTACTTCAGCTTGTTGTTCAGATTCCACTTTAGGGGTTATCTCCTCCAAGAACAGTTACTGCACCCTCCCAGATGCCTCATGTCTCTGAAGGGGGCCCTCTGTGACCCTCAGCCTACATTTTATTACCAATTAGATTCTTAAAGTGTTGCACTGCTTATTTGATTTCTCCCCAACACGATTTCCTTCAGGGGACGGACTTTATCTTTGTATGCCTTAGCAGAGTGTGTAGCATCCAACAGGGAGCTGGTGTGTGTGTGTGTGTTTTGTTTTTTGAGACAGGGTCTCATTATGTAGTTCAGGCTGGCCTTGAACTCCCTATGTAGCCCAGGCTGGTCTCAAATTTGCAACAATCCTCATGCCTCGGCCTTCTGAGTACTAGGATTACAGGCATGCGGCACCACATCTGGCGATTTTTGTGTTTATTCTGAGTGAAAAAGAATGAATCTGAGCTGCATACTTACTAAAAGAACCAATGGGGAAGTCGCTTAACTGGAGGCCTCAATTCAGTCATCTCTAGAACTGGAACCATATAACACTACTTATCTTGCACAGCTGCTGTTGGAGTCAAATGAGTCACTACACGGTGAGCACTCTGCCAACTGTAGGGTGCCATACAATGTCACAATCCTCTTTTTGTTGTTTTGAGACAAGGTCTCATGATGTAGTTTAGGCTGGCCTCAAACTCTCCGCATTTCTCTTGCCTTAGCCTCTGTCAGTGCTGGGATTACAGGCATGTGCCACCATCCCTGGCCACAATCTTTTTATAAATGAAGAGACTGAGCTCCACAGAGATGAAATTGCTTGCTCGTTTGACAGTTACTAAGTAACTGGGACTAAATCCAGGGCTTCTGACTACTAATTTTGAGCTTTTTACATTATACCATGGTCTACTTAATGCTGATTTAACGTTCTCATGTGAGGAGAAGGGGTGGAAATAAGCTACACGTTTTTTGCTCCATCAACAAACAACAAGAATCACCCATTTAGAGATAAGGAAAAAAATTAAGCAACACTTTGGAAAGAAAATGGGAAAACACAATGGTGTCATCTAACATTCATATTGTGGTTAGTATATTATTTTTTATTTATTTATTTTTTGGTACCGGAGATCGAAGTCAGGTCCTTGTGCTAGGGCAGCAGGCGGCAAAACCACTGAGCTAAATCCCTAGCCCTGTGGTTAGTATATTAAAGGCAATGTTCTAAACACTTAACATATGCTAACTTAATTTTTGTAACCATCCCATGAAGATATTATTGACATTTTAGAGAATTTCTATGCTCACAGAATTTTATTTTCATTTTTTAAAATGAAAAGGTAAGGCCGGGGATTTAGTTCAGTGGTTTCGCCACCTGCTGCCCTAGCGCAAGGACCCGAGTTTGATCCCCAGTACCAAAAAAACGAAAAGACAAAGAAAAAGAAAGTAGGGCCTGGTGTGGTGGTGCAAGCTGGTAATCCCAGCACTCAGGAGGCTGAGGCAGGAGGTCTGCAAGTTTAAGCCCAGCTGGGGTGACGCAAGTTCAAGGCCAGCCTGGACTACATATCGAGCCTGTCTCAACAAGAGACAACAAAAAAAAAAGCACAGACAATTTCACTCTTGAAAACACAAACAGCTAGACACAACAGCTCTTTACCAAACACTTTACAGTACTGAGAGGTAATAACATTCTTCCGGTTTTGCCCTTCACCCGAGCCTTGAATTCATTCCATCTTATTTGGTGGTGGTTTGTGGCTGAGTCCTGCCAGGCTCTTACCTTCTGCCTGCAGCAGGACGTCACAGAACACACCGCTCTGCTGCTGGTGATGAAGCTGCACAAAGGCCAAGCGGGGGAACCTCGGGTTCCTGTAGAGGATCTTGGAACTGGCAGGAGAGCACATGTTGGGAGCCTCTCAAGATGGGGTCTCGGTTTTCACAGACCAGATTTCTGCAGGTGAAATCATACAATTCAGAGGCACAGTAATACTTAATTTTTGTCTTTGAAACAGCAGGGAAATTCTGAAAGTGAGAGACAGTGAGTTGAGGACACATCAGTGCAGTTGTGCCAAGCGTATCTCAAGAAAAAACATCCCTGTAGAAGTTCCATGTGGGAAAGTAAGCCTAGATTTGAATCCAAAGTATATGTGTGTGTGTGTGTGTGTGTGTGTGTGTGTGTGTGTGTGTGTTTCGTACTGAGGAGTGAACCCAGGGCTTTCACACGGCTACATCCCCAGCCCTTTTTAAATTTTCAGACAGGGTCTCACTAACTTGCCAAGTTGCCCAGGGCTCCAACTTGTCATCTCCTACCTCAGCCCCACAAAGTCCTGAGTGGCAGACATATTGTCACCAGGCCTGGCTTCAAGTCTGTTAGCCTGGCTGTATGACCTGATGTGTGTGACATAACGTCCTCGAGTCTCACTTTGCTTACCCATGAAACAGGGATGAGAGGGCTTACCTGCTAGGGATGCTTTAAAAATTATGTGAGCTACACAGGTAAGGTCACTTAGCACAGTGTGTGCTGGCACAAATAAACCACACCCCTCAAGCGGCAGGTGTTACCATCTTTCGACTTTCTCACTCCCATAACTGCTGGTTTGACTTCCCAGTTCCACGGGTACAAACCTCCATTTGACACATTTAGGGGCGCTATACTGGGAGTCACATTCTCTGGAAGTCGCTGGCACTCTTTCCACTGAGCTCGCTCCACAGTAACCAGCAGAGGGTGCACGTGGAGAGGACTGTCACAGAAGCAAGGACGCTGCCACCCTTGAAGGTTCAACTGTTCTTGACCAAACCCAGCCTGAGCGCCCCTAACGTGGCAAAAGTGTGGCCTTGCAGTCTGTCCGCCTGGTTAACCACCTGGCTAGCAGTGGAACCCGGCCAGGAAAGCACTGCACTCCCAGAACAAACTGGGCATCCGGACACCGGCTCAAGGGACACCGGCTCAAGCCAAGCATGGCGGTGGCGCACACCTGTGATCCCACCATCTGGGAAGCTGAGGGAGGAGGATCGCCACAAATTCCAGGCCAGCTTGGACTACACAGCAGGATTCTGTCTCAGAAAAGGCCGGGCTCAATTCTGATGCCAGCCCGAGCCGGGGGTGTGCAGCCAGTACAGTACAGGGCCGCCCGGCCTCGCACAGGCCCCACCTGGGATGGCTCTGCAGCGGCTGCGTCCGGCCGTCCTCCTGGGCTGGGGCTTCCGTCCCACCCAGCTTCGCCCCAAGCCCTGCGGCCGCCCCCAGGTCCCGGACCGGGTGGTGGGAAGCGGCGTCGGGAACCCGCACGCTGGGTTTGCTCGGCTACTAGGGACACCGCGCGAGGGCTGCTGGGAAAGGAGGGCTCGGAGGCCCGGACTCGGGGCGCGTCCTCCAGGTCGTCTCCAGCATGCCGCACAGGCCGTGCAGTCCCGCCCCGGCGCCCTCTGATCGCGCGGGCCCCGGGACCCTCATGCGCAAGGCTCTGAGGACAGCAGGCCCGGGCTCTAGAGGCCCGCGCCACACTTCTCGCAGCGTCCGTGCGCAGCGTGCGTCGTGGGGCCGACGTTTTCCCCTCCACGCGCTCATGCGTCTATGTGGATACCCCGTTCCCATTGGTCGGGGCTCCAGCGAGAGCCAATCAGAGCAGAGGAGATGTTTGGGCGGGAGGCCGAACGTGAGGGCGCCCCGGGTGGAGGGAAGATTGCAGCGCTAGCCGAGGTAGGGGGCGTGCTAGCTGAGAGGGATTGTGGTGGGAGCCGACTGGCCCTAGGCCCTCGATGGAAACACCCTGGGAAGGGAGGACACCCCAGTAGGGTGGGCTGCAGGGCTGTGGAAGGACATTTCCGACCTGGCCCTCGAAGAGGTGCCAGTGACCTTAGCCTAAGGTTATGTGAGGCTTCAGGGTGGCAGAGGCCTCTGGGCGCCTCCGTTTGCCCCTAGTCCCCCGTATCTCTAATTTAGATCTTTTCCAAGGCCAGAGGTGCGAAGTCACTGGGCCAGTGTCTGAATTCAGGGTTCTTTTGGTTATTTTTGGATCACTCCAGGGCCTCAGACAAGGGGAACCTCCTCCACTGAACTAAGCCCGGCCCTAATTCAGATTTCTACTGACTCCATTCCACCCTTGAATCTCAGAGAACTCATGACCCAAGGGAGTTATAGAAATCTCCCTCCCCACGATGGCTTAATTAATTAATCAGTGATTTTTTTTTTTTTTGAGACAGTCTCACTGTGTAGTTCAGGCTGGCCTTGGACTCCCTATGTAGCCCAAGCTGACCTCAGACTCACAGATATTCTCCTGCCTGAGCCTCCCGAGTGCTGGGATTACAGGATAAGCCACAGTGCCCATCACACAGATGGTTTATGGAGCTGTCTGGAAACAGCTGTTTTTCAGGGATGATACTAAAAATCAAGTGATAAAACATTTACAGAGAATGCCAAGCTACGATACAGATGTGGACAGCATTCTTTTCCCATGTGCCCCTTGGTAGAGGTCCAGTGACATCCAGCTGTGAGCCACCATAGCTGAATCCACAGCTGCTGGTTACAAAATGTGGGGAATGAGAAAGGAGCAGCCCCTGCAGAAGCCATCTGGAGATACAAAGGAAGGTGGCTAAGAGGAGGGAATCTGCAAGGGACAGAACGTGCAGGGGTGAGTAGTATAGTGCTCTCAAATATGCCCCCAGTCCCAGTACTGGGGATTGAACTCAGAGCCTTATACTCATGTACATCCTCAGCCCGTTACCTTTTTTTTGAGGAGACGAGTCTTGCTAAGTCCCTCAGTTGCCCAAGCTGGGCTTGAACTGGTGATCCCCATGCCTCAGCCTCCCAAATTGACTGGCCTACACTGCCTTTCCTGACTTGCAGTATGCCTTCATTGATATCTGACATCTTTTCCCAAAGGATTTGAGGGCTGGGGCTGTAGCTCAGTGATTGGGAGGTTCTGTCTCTAGCATGTCCCCTGACCCCAAAAAGAATTTGTGGTGGTTGACTGAACTGGTAATGTGGGAAATGCATTTCCAAGTCATATCATCTTTTCCCTACTTTGAAGTATCACTTCTTAAAATGAAAAGGAAACAGGAACAGAAGACATTTTCTGTTGCAGTTGTCATGTTTTGAAGAGGAAGCAGTTTGTGAAAGGACATAAAGCTTAGCAGGAGGACAGATTTTAGATGTTAGCAGCGGCAACACACACATGTGCACACATGCACACACGCAAGCAAGTGAAGAAAATGAGGAAGCATAACAATTTCTTGTTTATGCATCTGTTACTCTCAAATCAGGAGCGGACTGGACAGGTGGAATTTTAGTGTAGCTGATTCTTTGGCGGGACCAGGAGATAACCATATCACACCCTTTCCTTAATATATTGCCACCAGGATTAAATTGATTGTCAGGAGGTACAGAAGACTCACTTCTTGGATTAGGTTCTTTTCTTTTAAAAAATTTAACACTATTTCTTGCGTTTGTGGAATTTCTAAATGGAATGATAAATGGCCCTTCTCCTCAGGGCTTTAGGAGTAACAAACTTGGAGCTGGGGGTGGTGTTTCACATCTGTCATGGCAGAAGGATTACAAGTTCAAGCCCAGCCTAGGCAACTTTGGTTTAGTCTCAAGCTAAAAAAATAAAAAGAGAGCTGAGATGTAGCTCAGTGTGAAGCTCTTGTGTTCAATCCTGAATACTGACAAACAAAAAACAACAAGAAGGGCACCTTTGGATGTGTAGCCACCAGAGGGTGGGAAGGAGTAAAGATACTTTGTTTTCCTTTGGACAGATAGCTAGTGTTTTTTGAAGTTAATTTTTTTTTCATTTCTTTTTGGTATTTATAGTTTTAGAACTGGTATCATCATAGCACAGCACTCTGTCCTATGCGATCATTTTATTTTATTTTATTTTTTATTTATTTTGGGTTGGGGTTGAACCCAGGGATGACTGAACTATGTGCTTTGCCCTTTAAACTTTATTTTGAGTCAAAGCCTTACTGAGTTGCACAGGCTGGTCATGAACTTGTGATCCTCTTGCCTGAGCCTCCTGAGTAGCGGGAATTACAGACGTGTATACTATCTGCAGCTTCCTATTTCTTTTTTAAACAGTTTTTTGCCCTCAGTTCTTACCTTATCTTTCACCATTTTATGGTATTTTGTTTTTCTGTGTTTGTATGTGGTTATGGTTATGGGTGGAGAAGTTAAACTTTTGAGGGTTTTAAGACTGAGCACTGAATGTAATGTTCCATGGGAACAAGTAAAAGAGAAACAAAACAGAAAACATCTGTATGTCTAAAACATCTTTCTTTTTTTGAGAGAAGATCACTCTTAAGTTGATCAGGCAAGACTTAAATTTGTGATCCTTCTGCCTCAGCCTCTCAAAGTGCTGGGATTGTAAGTGTGTACCACCGTGTCTGGTTTAATACCTATCTATTAACTTCCCCCATTACGATGGCACCTGATTCCGACTCCCTGTCACTGCAGCTTGACTGGTATAATAGCCTTCAAACTCGTCTTGCTTTTACTCTTGTGTCCTCTTTAATTCATTTGTTGCAGAAATCTACTTACTAGCTCTTTCAAATTGTGATTTAGGTGGTGTCACTTTTCTATTTAAAATCCCCAGGGAGCTGGTTTCCTGGGGCACACTTGTAATCTTAACACTTTAGGTGGCTGACGTAGGAAGATCACAAGTTCACAGGTTTGAGTCCAGTCCGGGCAACTTAGCAAGACTCTGTCTCAAAATAAAAGCTAAAAAAGGGCCGGGGATATAGGTCGATGTGAAGCCTTGTATCACACAAACAAGCCCACAGGCTTTTGTCTATCTGAGAATAAGCCCCGTAGCTCCCTTCTTGTATCCTGATTCTCACCGCAGATGGTCCTGTGGGGGCAAGAGGAGGTTATGGATATGATAGTCCCTCATCAGTATCTTTCCAGCGGGTTTAAATGCATTCTTTGGTTTGGCTTTTGAGACTGGGTTTTATAGTATAGTCCAGGCTGGCCTTGAACTCATTGTATAAGTCAGGCTGTCTTTGCATTCCCATTCTCTGGCCTCAGCCTCCCGCATGCTGAGCCACCACCCTGGCTTTATATTAATTTTCAAAGAAGTAGAGGACTCAATTTTAAAAAAATCTAACATCATTTCTTGTGTTAGTTGGATTTCTTTAGGGAATGATAAATGGCCATCCCTCCATCCTCATTTCCAGTGCCCTCTACTGGGTCCAGTGTGATTCAGCCCCATACCTTGGGGTCATTGCTGATAATATCTTCTCACAGCTGCTTCTTACTGTTTTGGGGGGTTTTTGTTTATTTGTTTGTGGTACGGGGGGGGGGCATCGAACTCGGGTCTTTGTGCTTACGAGGAAGGGGCCGGAACCACTGAGCTAAATCCCCGGCCCTGCTTCTTAGTGTTTTGAATTCAATTTAATTGTCATCTTTGCAGTCTGTCCCTGACATTCAGTCTAGAGCAACCACCCAGCCATTTGCATATGTCTTTATTTTATTTATATTTTGGTGCTAGGGATTGAACCTAGGGCCTCTAGCATACCACTGGGATACACCATCACCCCTATTCTATTTACTGTACCTTGGATATAAGCTTTTATGGGAACAGGAAGTTCGTCTGTCTTATCCCTGCCATTTAGTAGAGCTCCTGGCTCACAGTGGGTACTCAGAATAACACTGTGGGACGAGTCCTTTTATTTTATTTCCAATTAACTGAGTATAAATAGTTTGTCTCTCAAACAATTAATGATTGTAATGCTTTATTTGGAGAATGTTTCAGGTACAGTTAAATTTTTTTTTCAGTTAAATTTTAACATCTTTTTTTTCTGTACTGGGAATTGAACTCAGGACCTTGCACTTGCCAGGCAGGCATGGTGCCACTGAGCTACATCCCCGGCCCTCAACATCTTTTTAATTGCTGCTGTGTCTTTGATTTATACAGTTTGCTTCTGAGTGTTATGCACAGATTCCTGTCCAGGCTTATGTAACGACTAGGCAGCATCTTCATTCACCCACTCAGCCGTTGCTGAACATGAAACATAAGGGCAAGCTCTGGGGAGATACCGTGTGTAAGAAAGGCACTGTGCATGGCATCATGGAGCGCGCTTACCTCCTGGTAGGACAGGCAGAAGTACACACACACATTCACTCACTCAAGAAAAAGGCAAAATACTTGCCAGTTGTGAGTAGTCATGTTAAGTAAACAAGCCTAATCTACCTCTAGAAAATCATAGACTATTCTGGAACATGGCTCTAGGAACCAGTGAAATCAGCAAGCATTTCTTGTGCTGATTTCACAAATCTGGCATTCACTTTTGCCTTTTTCAATTTTTATTTTTATTAGTACTTGTTTGTAGTACATAAAGATTACATTAATTGTGAAGATTTGGTGCATGTACGTAGCACAACTTAATTCATTTTATGTCCCCTTCTCTTCCCTCCATTCTTGGTTCCTTCCCTTTTGGAAAAGATCTATCTCTGTTTCCTATTGTCTGTCTTTTATTTTGCTCTTTAATGTATTTATACTTTCTCATGTAAGAGAAACTATGCAATATTTAAGCTTGTGTGTCTGATTTATTTCGCTTAACAGTGTGGTCTTAAGGTGTACCCGTTTTCCTACAAATGACTCAAGTTTATCCTTTTTATGACAGAGTAGTACTCCGTAGTGTGTAAACAATAGTTTCTTTATCCATTCACCTGCTGATGGGCACACAGGCTGCTTCCAAGATTTAGCTGTTATGAGTGGTGCTGCTATGAACAAAGGTGTGCATGGTTCACTGTGATATGATGTCTTTAATTCTCTTGGAAAGATACGTAGAAGGGGAATGGCTGGGCCAAATAGAGTTTCTAATTTTAGTTTTTTGAGGACTCTCCACACTGGTTTCCATGGAGATAGCACTAGTTTACAGTCTCACCAAAGGTTGGAAAGGTTCCTTTTGCTCAGAAGCCTTGCTAGAAGCCTCACCAGCATTTGTTATTATTTGATTTCTTTCTTACTTTTTCTCTTTTTGCAGTACTGGGGATTGAATGCAGGGTCTCATGCATGCTAACCAAGTGCTGTACCACTGAGCTAACTTCCTAGCCCTTGTTTTGTTATTTTGAGGTGGAGTGTCACTAAGTTATTTAGTTGTGCAGGCTGCCTTGAACTTGCAATCCTTCTACCTCAGGCTCCCCGACTGCCAGGATTACAGGCCTGTGCACTGCACCCAGCTACAACAGTCTGGTAATAGAGATGCAGTTATTAGCTTACTTCACAGGTAAGAAAACAGAGGGTCAGAGAGGTTATATAATGTGGCCAAGGGTGCACAGCAGTATTTGTACTCGAGTCAGTGACTTACAGAGGTGGAGTTGGAAGCCAGGCTGTCTGCCCACAGAGCTGTGCTCTCAACCACTGCTCTGGACTCCGAAAGCTTCATGAAGGGTCATGTGGCAGAAAGATAGGTTTTAGATTCTCAGTGATCAGTGAGTAACTATAAAATACTGGTGTTTGTCAGCAGGTAAAAAATTCCAGCCCCTCTCCTTTATGGTCTGACAGTTTAAGAACATATTAAAATAATTCTTAACTCAGAAAAAGAATACCCCAGCACTTCTTTATCTAGGTGACCTGTGTGCAGAAAATGTATGAGCCAGATAGTCTTAAGCCTGAGTTGACAAAGCAATCAAGTCTTCAGATGTAAGACTTATTGTACCTATGCTATTATCTGCTCCAAATCGATTGCTTGTTTATTGGATTGCATTTTCTCTGTCCCATAAATCCACAGTCTCTTGCTTTGGGGACAAATGGGAAACAGTGATTTTCTTCAACAGTCCCGTGGATTCTCCTCCTTGTAGTTGGGAAGAGAGAGACTAAAGCTAGTGACAGGTCCATGCATTTCTTCCCTACTGAGCTCTGATGCACTGACGATGAGAGTTTACCTTGGATTCTCCCCACCGTCCCAGTAACAGGCGGGAGTCCCGTTTCCAGAGTCTCTCTCCTTCCTTTTCTGTCTTCCTTTGGGAAAATGCTCTGGGTAGAAAGCAACAAACCTGAACAGCAGCAGACAAATAAATCAGCTCTTTCTGTTTCCCCACCCAGCCGGGCAGGAGAAGCAGCAGGAGCCCCATCAAAGAGAAGCCAAGCTTAGGAGGCCCATTCTGAAAAGCCCTGTCCCCGCGCACCCACCCCACTGCTCTGCAGCGATCCCCCAGAGATTGTACAGTCCTGGCTTTAAATATAAATGTATATATACAACTTCCTCCTGTCGCGATCTCTCCTCCTCTCTCTTTTTTTTAATTTCCTACAATAAAGTTTCCTATTGGATACAGTCAGCTCCCTGATTTATGCCTGGCTCCTATTGGAAGCTCGCAGGGGCTGACATCACATAGGAAAGCGAGGGGGTAGGGCTGCCAGATCAGTTTGTCACCACCCAGGCTCTCTTGCCTTTGGCTGGGTGCAACTTCCATTTTAGGTGTTGGATCTGAGGGGAGAAAAAGAGAGAGAGGGAGAGGGAGAGAAAGAAGAGCAGGAAAGATCCTGAAAGGAGAAGCGGTGGCGAAAATCAACTGCCTGGCTGGATTTGCCTTCCTCAGCACATTGGCTACGCCTAGGGTCTCTTGCCCACAGGACTGGTTTTTAGGAGTCCACATTCAAGGTGTGTGCCTTTTTAATTTTTATTTTATTTATTATGGGCGTACAGATGGGCAGAGGAGGAAAAGTGAAGTCGAATTTTTGTCTGACCGTAACTAGAGGGAATTTAAAAACGGGAGTGAGTCTGTTTTGGTGATGCCATTATTTTTTTCTTTCTAGTTTGAATACTCTGGGGGAATTTCGGTGTTTTGTTATTTTAAAAGAGGTGAAATATTCAAGACCTAAAAAACTTCTCAGTCTAATACCGGGAGCGGAATAGAACCAGAGGAGTAAGAGAAGTTGCAGAAATGTATTCTTTGATGTTATATTTTTTTTCTGGATTAAACGAACACAATTTTGTCTTCACGGACCAAATCAAAAGTTGGTTTTTTGGCATGTTGTGTGTGGGTTGGGAAAGCAATTTGTCCGGGTCAGTAGCTCGTTATGCAGACGGCTCTTCATATGTTTCAGAACTTACTTGTTTTCCTTTTACCACTGCTTTGTGGAAGTGCAAAGTTGCAGGGCACTTGGCAGCTTGAATGGTACAGCAGTGCCTCTTCCCCCCCCCCCGAGTTTGCTCTGCTCGGCCCAGATCGGTTTCTGCCCTGCCGCGTCTGGGTGGATCCCTCTTCCACTTCTCCAGGTGCAGTGGGTGGGAGCCGCCCTGCTCTGCTTCGGAGGAGAAAACAAGTGGGTCTATGTAGACGGAACTGCCACCCCTGTCCTCCCGGAGCCACCTCTGACGACCGACCGAGGTGTAGGTGTGCAGGCGCATCGCACGTCCCGTTTGCACATCCAGCGGCATTTGCTTTCTGTGCTTAAAGGGAGGAGAAATTCTGATTGCGCTTTTTCCTCACCTGGGTGAAGTGGCCGCACACTTGAAAATATTTCCAGCCTTGTGGTCTGAAAAGGCCATGGGTTGAATGTTAGGCTGAGCGAAAACACACAAACTTTCATGTTTAACATGCATTTGAGAAAGTATGAGGGGAATTTTTATTTTTAAACTAACCAAGAAGTTGTTTTATTGGAGGTGAGCTTTTTGTTTGATTTACCACAAATCGTAAGTCTGTTAGAGCTGAAGGCAGTGCTGTCGTGGCTTACATTTAATCTTAAGATTTGTTTGATTTTCATTTCTGTAAATACATTTTTGCAAAAGTACTGATTCTAGATAATTATATAGCCAACTCATCAGTCGCTGAAAACTAGGGTGTTCTCTTCCTCCTTTGAAAATTTGAATCCGTCTGAAAATTATAGCCGGAAGAGACACTGCCCTAATTGTGAGTAGACCAGGCTTCGTGTGTAAGCCGCCCCTTAGCTTTAAGGTGGTGTGTCTCTTTCGTAACCTTCTGATCTTGCCCCCCCCCCCCCCCCCCCCGCCTGGTTCTGTCTCAACTAGATTGCTTCCTTGGATTTCCCTGGTAGCATGAGAGCATTTCTTGAAAGATGATTTCATCCTTGTGAGGTTGTGGCTTCAGGAGGAAACAGAACTTTGTTTCTTCTTTCAATATAATTTAGGCAAGGGCTACAGGAACATTTGGATGGCTGGATCTCATAATTATAACAAGTCAGTTAAAAGGAAAGAAAAAGCCGTGTGTACAGTGTGCTGGGCTGTAGTCTCCATTTAATGGTTTTCAGATTTCCCTTTGAGGGTCTCTGCCTGGCCCTCGGCGGCATCGGGAGATGTCCTGGTGGGTCTGGGAGGCTCGGTTGCGTTGCTGCCGAGTGTGGGTTTCCCACTCAGCCTTTGGGGGAGAGAGGAGGGAGTACAAAGGCAGTTTGAAGGTAGGTTCTGGGTGGCTGGGTGATGATGACTCGGTCCGGCCTTAGATGTGGGCTTTGTGTGGCTGCCTGGAGCATGGAAGTTAGCCGGTCTGCACTGCTGCTCTGAACGAACGGAGTGAGGCATTGTTTTGATTGGTGTGGAGAATAGAGCCTTTGGTAAGATGGAAGATTTATCTCCCACCTCCAGCGGTTCTTTCAGAAATTGATGGAAAGGGGTGCTAAGTAAATGTCTAATTTTGTAATTTAAAAATTTTGCACCTCATTTTGATTTGGGGGTGAAAAAAAGATGAAAAATAAGTATGGGTTGTGCAGTTTTCCCCCCTTGTTTGCCTCCCCTGTAATACTGCTGATTTCTTTGTTACATGGGTAAGGTAGAGGGCTCTATTCCGGGGGAGTCTTTTTTTGGGTGGTGGAGTTCTAGTTCCTTTCTTAGGATTCCTCCTTGGGCAGGCAGAGGGGCAAGAACATGTTCCTTCAGCTGCTATAAAATTGTGGCTGTTGGGGATCTTAAAAACAAAAGCTCTGAGCAATTATCATCTAGTCGAGGTTTATGAAGTAGCTGCTCTCTAGGGACAGTGAGATAGGATGGATGCAAATGAAGTAAGCATAGATCACTATCAGCTGCAATAACAGAATGATAAGCTCTGTGTAAGTTATTGCTTTCTATTTTGGGACCTGCCAGTCTTCTGTTGGTAACCACCAGGCCCTCCTGTCGTTGACCTCCTCCTCACTGGTTTCTTACTGTACCCTAAGCATTTTGTGTAAACTAGCCGTTCCCCCCCCCCCCCCCACTGGGGACGGAGCTCAGGACCTTGCACTTTCAAGGCAGGCATGGTGTCACTGAGCTAAGTGAGCTAAATCCCCGGCTCATAAACTATTTAATTTCTGAAACCAACCATTTTTTTAAAGGAATTTGAGACTCAGAGAAGCTGAGGTTTGCTGTCTATAACTGGTGGAGGCCCAGATGTACCCTGGTGACTAACTAGAGAGTTCTATGGACTTACCTAGTACACAGACCTTATTCAGAGGAAATGGAAATAGCAGCTGGAACTAGAATGGACCCTTGCTAGATGTGCTGTATCTCAGGCAGGGTCATAGGCAGATTTCAGGCCTTCTCCTCCCGCTGGTGTGGGGATCATTAGGTCCATTTTCCTTCGCACCTGTGGGGGCAGGATATGGTAAAATGGGTGTTATTTTAATCTTTAGGCAGGGATCTTCCCATCTGTGACCAGGGTGCACCCCACTGAACAGAGCTACATCCTTAGCCCTTTCTTCCTTTCTGAGTGACTTGCTAAGTGCTACATCGCCCAGTCAGGGCTCAAACTTGGAATCCTCCTGACTGAGCCTCCCAGAGTGCTGTGATTATAGGCTTCAGCCACCACTCCTGGCTTTTTAATCACACTTCTTTTTCTTTTTTTTTCTTTGAGGTACTGGGGATCGAACCCAGAACCTAGACAAGTGCTCTGCCACTGAGCTGTGCCCCTGTCCTGCTGCCCTAATTGCTTCAACTTTTAAACTTCATTTGGTTGTCAGTGAAATTTCTTCAGGGAATTTTCAGGTACTTGCTTTCGAATTGTGCTATCCCCTCATAAGAGGAGGCTGGTGGGAGGTAGTTCAGATAATGTATTATCATATTGTATTACACTGGTCTGTTTTATTTTGTCTTCTTTTCCTCCTGACTGAGTTGCCTGGGTGAGGTACTGTCTTGTACTCGTCCTCCTAGCACCTGTCCCTCATGGAGCCTCAGGTTACACGAGTCGCTTGATAAGACAAGAAACTGTAAGGGACTTGTGTGGAAGACTTGAAAAGAAGCTGAGATAGGAAGCAAAACAACATAAATTAATAAAATTTCCATGTAATGTAAAAACTTATGGTAGGCTGTGGCTTCACCCCGTCATGGATCCCCTCCTTCCTATTCTTAAGCAAAGTTACTGGAAACAGTAGGTTAAGTTTTAACTTTGCTTCAATCATGTTTCCTTTCTTGGCAAGCGGTCAGAGAGCAAAGAGTAAGGGGTCTTAGTTCCTTTTGTAACAGACAGGCAGCTGCCGGCTTCGACCCCTGAAAACCTTCACATAGCTGTTCCCTAGGCACAGCATAGCAGGCAGCGGCAAGGAAGCTCTGCCTTCAGCCTTGGTTTTGTACCTGTTAGTAAAAATATAAAGAGCTTGCCTGTAATCTCAGCACTTGGGAGGCTGGGGCAGGAGGATCACCTCGAGTTTGAGGCCAGCCTGGGCTACGCAGTGCGTTAGTTCAGCGCCTGAACTACATAGAGAGACCCTGTCTCCAAAACAAAAGAGGTTGGAGTGAGAGTGTTGGACATCAATAATGTTAGTGCTTTAAAGAAAGTATATTGCTGTCATTGTGGTTTTCGTTATTTTCTCTTGTGGTGCTGGGGAGTGAACCCGAATCCTTGTGCCTGCTAGGCAAGGGTGCTGCCACTGAGCTCATCCCCAGTGCCTGATACTGTCTTTTCAAAAGCACTGCTTCAGGCATCAACCTGTGGGAGATTTTCTTCATGAAGTGTACTCGGAACTTTATGAGTTTCAGAACCAAAATTAGTTTTCACGGGTAGTTTGGAAGTGTACTAGCAGGAAGCTCGCTTTCAGGAATGAGCTTCGGGTAAGCGGGACGTGATGACTTCGAGCGCTCTCGCTACCCTTCCTCAGGTGTGCTGCTCTGAGGGTCCAGGGAGCACGAGGGAGCAAGGGGAGAACTAGGGAGGGCTGATGCGCATTTAGGTGTAATAATGTAGCTTTGGACATAATTTCCCCCTAGTTCATTTGGAATTGCATGTTGTTGATTATGGATATTAAGCACTGATGATGCAGCCTGCGTTTACCATTCGGGCTCAGGGATAGTGCTTCCCATTGGTAGGGCCCCTTTCTCAGGGGATGGGCAGTTTAGATCAGGCACAGAGTGGGAGTGTTACTGGGATCCAAAGAGGTTTTTTTGTTTTGTGTATGTGTGTGTGTGTGTGTGTGTGTGATGGTCTCGCTGTGTTGCCCAGGCTAGCCTTACACTCCCGGGCTCAAATGATATCCTGCCTCAGCCTCTCAAGTAGCTGAGACCACAGGCGCGTGCATGCCTGGTGCCTAGCTCTGAGTTTTCTTATCTCAGAGTGTCGTGTGCTGGTGGCCTTGGGTAATTTAGTCATGATTTTCACAAAATGTGTCTCGCTGTGTGTTGCTACAAGCGATTAAGCTTTAACTTCAGGCTTGCAGCAGAGCTTCGAGGATAGCGCAGTGACCCCTGCCCACCTCCGTGCACTCAGACGCCGGTGTTAGTGTTCTGCTTCCGTTGTTTAAGCATCAGGCGCCTGCGGTCACTGTACGGACCCAGAGGCGGGCTCTAACGGGAGCACGAGTGCTGGGCCAGTGCAGTCAAGTGTGCGCCCGGCTGAGGCCTGGAGCTGGAGCTGCGGCTCCTGAGGCTGACGGGGCGCGTGCGTTGTTTGATCCCTGTGATGTGGTGACAGTGACGTTAACCGTCTCCACTGGGACAGTGCAGTGGTTTGGTACGTAAAATGCATGGAACAGTGAGCAGCTCAGAGTGGAACAGTAAATGAACTCAAACTTTGGTTGTGGGCTTTGTGTCTTTTTCAGTGTTAATTTTTTTTTTTGGTATGGGGGATTGAACTCAGGACCTTGCACTTGTGAGGCAGGCGTGGCACCACTGAGCTAAATCTTTGGCCCTTTTTGCTGTCATTTTGTTTTTCTTTCTTTTTTTGGTACTGGGGATAGAACTCGGTACCTTGTGTTTTTTTTTTTTTTTTGGTACTGGGGATCAAACTCAGGACCTTGAGCTTTTGAGGCAGGTGGCCGAACCACTGAGCTAAATCTCTGGCCCTTTGCTGTCATTTTTGAGACAGGGTCTCGCTGGGCTGGCCTTGAGCTCTGAGGTCTCCTGCCTCAGCCTCCTGGGTGCCGAGATTACAGGGGCGCAGTGCCACACCCGGATTTAAATATCTTTTTAAATCCTTTTAAAACCCAAGATCTAAGTGGGCACATTGGCCCTTGCCTGTAGTGCCAGGTACTTGGGAGGCTGAGACAAGGAGGATGGCCAGTCCTAGGCCAGTTTGGGCAACTTAGAGAGACCCTGTCTCAAAAACTGGTGGGGATGCGGCTCAGTGTGAGGCTCTGGTTCAACCCCTCAGTACTACCAAAAGAAAACAACAGCAGCAACAAAGCCGAAGTTTAAGAGAAAAAAAATAACAACAAGGAAAGCTGAGCTTTAACCCCTGCCCCCCCAAAAACCCCACAAACCTGACATTTAGGGCTGGGCTGCAGCTTAGTACAGAGTGCTCGCCCAGCATGTACAGGCCCTGGGTTCAATTCCTAGCTCCAAAAACAACAGAAAACCACCAAAACCTGACAGTGACTGATGCAGTTTCTTACAGTACAGAATAACTAGGCTGCCTGGGTACGTAGGCCAGCTTTTTTTTTTTTTTTTACAGTGGGAAAAAGGGCATTTTTAGTAATAGACAAATTTAGGAGGTTTTGTGGGGTGGAATTGTCCAAAACAGGAGACTGAACCTCACTGTATAGCCCAGGCTGGCCCGGAATTCTTACTCATTCTGCCTCGGCCCCCTGAGGTCTGGGATTACAGGCGTGTACCACTGCACCCAGTTTGAGAATGGGTAACTTTTTTTTTGGTATCGGGGATCGAACTCGGGTCCTTGTGCTTGTGCAGCAGGTGGCCAAACCACTGAGCTAAATCCCCGGCCCAAGAGAATGGGTAACTTTTATTAAAGTGAAGTGTGAGTGAGGGGGAAGAGAAATAGGTGCAAAGCCTGAGTATTTTACAGTCTCTTTTTCTCCCTTCCTCCCTTCCTTCCTCTCTTCCTTCCTTCCTTCCTGCTACAGGGGATTGAATCCAGGTCTTTCATACTGAGCTATATTCACAACCCATTTATTTTGTTGTTGTTGATTGATTGATTGATGGGTTGAGACAAGGTCGCACTTTGTAGTTCAGGCTGGGCTTGAACTCACTGTGTAGCCCAGGCTGACCTCAAACTCACGGCGGTCCTCCTGCCTCAGCCTTCTGAGTGCTGGGATTATAGCCACTGTGGCTGGCGCTTTTTTTCCCATTTTGAAACAGAATCTTGTGAAGCTGCTAAGAGTGGACTTGAATTTGTGATTCTCTTGCCTCAGCCTCCCAGAGTGCTGAGATTACTGGTGTGTGCCACCCACCACACCCAGTTCTTAATGATTTCATGACACTTAGATAGTTTAGGGACAAAATTGGTGATACAAGTTACTCTTACCGTTTTGGGTCTACAGTATAGGAAAGAACTCTAGTATCCAAAGGGCAATTTTTAAAAAATTTTGGCATAGAAGGGATTGAAAAAGCTTTTGTTTGGGTTTATTATTCTTGACTTGGAACCAGATTCTTTACCGCAGAGTCTCACTTGTCCAAAAGAGTTTGGAGGATTACAGAGCGGCTGTAGAGGAAACAGTCACACGGTAGTGAAGGCAGGCTTTTACTATCCCTTTTCTTGAAATAAGTTCCCTTTTTTTGTGCTCAGTAAACATTCGTACATTTGCAAAACTGTGCCATGTAGAAGTTCTGAGTTTTGTGAATGCTTCCTGGGGAAAGTGTACTTCTAAGAACAGAACCTGCTCTTCCTGTGGAAAAGCCAGGCTGTGGCCTGTGGGATGGATGTTGTGTTGGAGGCAGCCCGGCCTAAAGCTTGCAGCTTTCTTTCAGCCTGGAATTTTCCTTCTTTTCTTCCCCTTCCTTCACACTAAGTAACCCATGAAACTGGTATTCTAGGTAGGATTTAAAATAATTTCTGTTGACAGTCTGAAGCCTCCTGCCAGAACGTTCTCGCCCAGCTTTTTTTTTTAGCTGTAGCGAGGATCGAACCCAGGGCCTCTTGTTCCCAGTTGCTCTACCACTGAGCAACATCTCTAGCCCTTTTTTGTTTGGAGAAAGTATCCGTAAATTGCCCAGTCTGGCCTTGACCTGGTCATTCTCCTGCCTCAGCCTCCCAAGTAGCTGGAATTGCAGGTGTGTAACCACTACACCTGACTGCTTCCTTCAGTTTTTTATTCCACATTTTCCTCTGCGGATTCTTCTACAGTTTTTCTCCTCTATTTTTTGCCTTCTTGATTCTGTGGTGTCTCTGTCTCTCTTTACCGTCCCGCCCCCTTTCCCCCTTTGGTTGGTGGTTTTTATGTGCATTGCTTTGCCTCAGTGATGGTTGATAGTGGAGAAGTTTCTGATTCTTATTCTGGAATGAATTGTACATATGTGCCAAAGTTGGGAGTGTTAGGTGTCACTCCTGGTGTGTTTCAGTTGGGTCTATATTACGGTTACAGTTGTAACCCAAGGAGAGTGGTCTCTTCTAGTCCTCAGATTAGTTTTTAGCTTTCATTTTCAGAGCTTGTCTTTATTTCCTAATCAATTGCTCATTTTAGTCCAGCTGACAGCGGAGGAAAAGGATTTACTTTCCTGGGATGAGTGTTCAGTGTTGTCTGTGCTGCCCCTGTTGTTCAGCGCTGGAGAGCAGTGCCACACTGGGAGTTCTCTCTGTGGAGTGAAGATGGTTGTTTTCAGGGAGCTTATATTTTAAGAAACCAAAATTTATTCTGATGTTTGAGGACATAAAACTGTTTCAGAAACTAGGTCAACTTCTCATTTGCTGTATCAAAGCACCTGCAGTTCCCATTTCATTGGAAGTGAAGTGAATCTCATTGAAATAAAGTAGCTGCTGTATATTCAGCACACTTTCAGAATAGAGGAGTTGATTTTAAAGAGCAGTTGGTGCCAATCTGATCTCTTTCCTGCTTCTTTGTTGAGATGGGAGGCTCTGTACCCTCCATGCTGTCCTGCTCTCCCTGCTGACTTCATGAACTGGGGCGCAGTTGGCACTCGAGTGTCCCCCAGCTGACCATCAGTCACATGGGGTGGGGCGGCCACAGGAGCCCCAGGGCACTGACTTCAGATCACAGCCAGGAACATGGACGGAATGAAAATGGAACGCAGCTGATTTGTTTTTCTGAGAATTAACTTTTTGTATTTATTTGAAGTAAAACATCTTCATTCCTTCAAAAGAAATTTGAGAGCATGCTGTATACTGTGGACTGGCGGGCGCACACTGATAAGCCAGGAAGCCCTCATCTGTGCTTGTCTTGGCAGAGTCCATGTCAGCGTGGTGAGGGGCAAATGTAAATAAGCAAGTAGTGCATGACGTGTCAGAGTGTGCTGCGCTGCTGCTGAGAAAGACAGGCAGAGCCAGAAGGGAGGACGCAGGGTCAGAGGTGCGGAGCGGACGGTGTGGGAAGGAAGCCCTGGTGGGGAGTGGCTGCAGACCCACGCCACGCAGGTGCAGGTGCCGGTGCCGATGCGAGGGCTGGGAAGGCCAAGACCTGGGGCTCCTTGTTACTGGGGACCAGGAGATGGGGGAGAGGGCCCGCAGTGTGCACGCGGAAGGGCACAGCCCTTGTTGTAGGCCCTTGGGGGACCTGGCTGAGCCCCAGGCAGCACAAAGAGATTTTTTCTCCTCGCTTCGAAGGCTTTTCGTGCTGCTCCTGGGTTGAGGAGCACTGGTCCAGGGCCCCCGCCTCGGTGCAACAGCCCCAGGAGAGGAGTTTGTGTAGTAGCAGGTTTGTCATGGAGGATGATAACATTAGAGCAAGTAGGAGTAAGTTTGTGTGGTTGGGAGCTGAGAGCAAATTTCTTTCTCTTAGCTACATAGTTTTCTCTGAATAGGAGGGCGGCAGCTGAGACCTGGTCCTCAAAGACAGAAGCTGTTGCTTTGACTAAATGCGACACTCGCCTCACTTATCTTCTGCTGCTGCTTTTGTTTAGTTGTTTTGTTTTTTGTTTTTTTGGTACCGGGGATCAAACTCAGGCCCTTGCGCTTGCTTGCGAGGCAGGAACCACTGAGCTAAATCCCCGGCCCTGCTGTTTTTGTTAACCAAAAGTTTTTGCGTCTTCAAAGCTCTGTGGCCTTTGGGATTTGAAGGCTTCAGGGCCAGATTTCCTCACTGTTTCTGGTTCTTCTCCTTTGTTCCCTCTCTCCTCCCTCCTCCTTTCTCCCTCTGTCTGGGGATGAAGGACCAGTTGACAGGTTACCACACTCACTTTTCCAGCCTGCACATCCTGGTCCAGGATCGTTCCTGACTGGCAGGTCTTTCTTCCCCTTCTGTGTGAATGTGTAGCTCACTGGGGCCATCAGAGCACCGTTGATTTGGGCAGAGCTGAGGAAGAAGCCGGCTATCCTGTGGCAACCCCGTGGAGGAGGCAAGGGTGTGTGATTAGCAGAGGACCTGTGTTGTGAGTCACCTACTCTCACTGGCTCAGCCAGCCCGCTGCTCAGCGGGTCTGTCTCTGTGTCTCCTCTTCTCTGTTGGGAGTTTTCAGCCCTAGTACTTGACCTGGTTACCCTCCCTTCTTCCCTTTAATCATGCTTATCTAATCTACATCCTGTTACTTAATATCATCCTCGGGAGATGACCTTAATCAAGAAGCATTTTTCCCCTTCACTTCTCTTCTTTGGTCAGGTAACTATCATCTTGCATGGGAAATGTTAGAGGCAATCACAGATTCCTTAAGATTTTGAACTTGATTTAAATACCTGGCTAATTATCATGATAGCGTATCTTTTTTTTTTTACGATAGTGTATCTTTTAAAAAATTTTTAAAATTTGTTTTTGGTTTTTTTGAGACAGGGTCTTGCTATGTAGCTCAGGCTGGCCTGGAACCCAGGGCAACCCATCTCCCCAGTGCCGTGGTTACAGACGTGTTACCCCCCCCCCCCATCCGGCCATGATAGCTTGTCTTTTGCTAAGTCTTCAGTGACACATGCTTCCTCTTGGAAATATTTTTCTCCACACAGGTAATGGGGAAAAAATAAGAACCAAGATACATCATGCACAGGTACAAGCACCCAATGATAAATGTAAATGTATCATATACCTAAAATGTACCAATAAAAGAATTTAAGAAAAAAAATTTTTTTTCTCCATAGCTGTTTTTTCTGTTGTTCTTTTTGCAGTGTTGAGATCAAAGCCAGCCTTATGCATGGGTTCTGTAGCACTGAGCTCCATCCCCAGCCCTTTCACCTTCCCCACAGTTCTTTGAAAGACATTTTGGTACCATACCTGCTTTTACTTAAGCCAGAAGTTAAAGTAACTTGCTTGGGTAAATGTCCGGCAACCCTTGAATCTGGATTTCTGGTTATTTCTCTTATATATTGTCAAATGAGCTAGAAATAACCTGAGTGTTGACTAAGACTTTGAACCTTGTGTTTTTTTTTCCTTTCCAGTACCAGGGATTGAACTCGGGTCTTTGCTCTTGTGAGGCAGGCGTCGGAACCACTGGGCTAAATCCCTGGTCCAAGACTTTGGACCTCTTTTGGGACAGAATATGGAACCAGTCTTTGAAAACGTGGCATGGCTCTTTGTTCCTTGAAGGAATGGTTTTGTTTTGCTTTTTGAGACAGGGTCTCCTCCGTAGAAGGCCCCTAGCCTTAATCCCTAGCCACTATGAGGACTTTTTAAAAACATGAATTTCCTTTTTTTTTTTGTTTTGGTACTGAGATCGAACTCAGATGCTTGGGCTTGTACAGCAGGCAGTGAAACCACTGAGCTAAATCCCCGGCCTCAAAACATGAATTTCCACACTGATGTGGTGGCACACGTTTATAATCCCAGCATAATGAAAGGCAGAGTCAGGAGGATGGCTTGTGAGTCCAGCCTGGATTCAGCAAGAGCCTGTCTCAAAACAAACGAACAAAAAGGGCCAGGGGACATGGCTCAGTGTGGAGGCCCTATGTACTGCTAAGAAGCAAACAACAGAAAAATGAGCTTAACACAGAATTTCTAGACCCTCTCCGACAGTTGAGCTCAGGGACTGTTTTTTTCCAAAAAGCTTCCCAGGTGATTGTGTTCTGATGGTCAGTTTCGAGGACCATATAACCTGAACCTTTGAGTTAGGCTCCATGCCGTTTCTCAGGTAGTGGTTATTTCAGTAGCAGGAGAAGCCCAGAAGACCTGCGGTTCCCACAGTAGACATGGGCAGAGGGGTCTGGACTGATCGACCTCTGTCCTGTGTTGCTTTTGAGCGGCAAATGTTACCCCTGGTGTGGAGGTTAGGCTAGCACTTCCCATGGTGTGGGGGACGCGCCTGTTGTGGGGAAGGGAAACTTGTAGGCCGCGTCTCCATTTTGAAATTGTGGAACAAATTCAGGAGAGGATGTCAGCATTGAAACTTAGCTGGACAATTTGTTTAAAACTGGACAGGAAAGGCCAGTTTACTTCCTGTCTGAAAAGGAAGTGCTGGCTTCCTTCGCTTCCTCCTTGCCTAACTCTGGCCAGCTTGGAACTTGGGTGGGGGAGAAGCTGGTCGTGCTGCTCACAGCCAGTTGCCTTTGCTGTAGGAAATTGTGTCTCCATCACTGATGAGGTGTGGCTGCCCCTCTGCTGTGTGCACCCTTGTCTCCCCTCGTTTACACGGGAGTCCTGCACTCGGTGTAGCTTTAGCAGGCCAGGAAACCTGATCGCCCAGATGTTGTTTTACATTTAGTTTGTTCACACCTCCCCTGTGTTCTCTGATATTTGAAAATAAACCAAGGAGTTGTAGGGAGGGACTGAAACCCATCTGACACTGAGGGTTAGGTTGTAGAAAGAACATGATTGGGCAGAAGGGAGTGGATAACAAAAGTTTTTTTATTTACCATTGAACCAAGAGCTCGTTCCTTCTGAGTGGGGCCAGTTGGCACCCTTCCTGCTATTTTAGGCCAGGCTTCTTCCAACTGACCAGGCAGTTGTCTGAGTGTTTGATGTGAGTTTGAACTGCAAGTCTTGGGAGGTGGGGGAGGGCTCGTGGCGGAAACAGCTGGTGCCTTCCTCAGCCCGAGGGCTGGAGGGTGAGGGGTGTGGAGGAACTGGAGCCACACAACAGAGCCCCAGGATCTGGTGGGGTTGAGTCTTAGGCATCCTCGTACTGTGTGGGATGTTGGTCAGCTGGAATGTAGCTGACTGCTCCCGGTCACATTCTTTTCTCTGCCTCCCCTTCCTCCAGTGCTGCCAGCTCTGGGCCCTCTGGAGAGTGGCGGAGAGTGGTGTGGGAAGCTGGACAGCCAGCGTTTCATCCGTCCTGTGGTGGCACGTCCAGCACCCTCAGTGACTTTCTCCTCACCCATTCATTACTCCTCGGGCTGGCTGTTCCCGGCCCTCACACGGCAGGGTGACTGTTTCTGAGTCAGCACTCCTTTCTGTCTCACCTGTTCGGGTGAAGCACAGAACCTGCCAGGCACCCTCTGCAGGCCACAGCAGCATTGATGAGGGCGTGTGGAGTGCCCTGTCTGGGCTGGGTCCTTCACAACTTTTTCTTTTTTAAGTGCCTCAGAAAACTGCTCCCTTAGACGCCAGCTACTGCTTTTGAGTTCTTGTGTGCACACTGGTGCTGGAGCCTGGTATATTTGGTCTATGCCATGAGCAAAGGAGCATCAGGTATCTCTTTCTTCTCTTGGGTTTTATTTGAGACAAGATCTTGTTATGTGGTCCAGGCTGGCCTCAAACTCTGAACGATCCTCCCAAGTGCTGGGATTACAGGTGTGTGCCACTAGGCCCAGCGTCAGTATTCTTGAGAGAGAAAGGAAGCCAGTCTGATTTGGTCCTGGGTAGGAGATTGAACTGAGGACCTTGCGCTTGCAAGGCAAGGTGCAGTGCTGCTGAACTAAATCCCCCGCCCCCTAAATAGGAGATCTTAAACTTTGGCTTTTGTGTGCTCCAGGACAGACTTTACAGTGGCCAAGACTTGCTGCGGAAGTTGTGTTCTAAGCTAGTAGTACTGTTGCTGGCTCTGGCTTTCTTTCCAAGCCTGGAATGGCTGACTGTTGTGTACATTCCCGCCCCAGTGCTCCCCCTGGTTGTACCAGGTCCAGGTGAGAACTGATCCTTCTGAATTGTGCTGGTTTAGACTGGGCTCCCATTGCATCATAGACTCCTGAGATTAGGGTTTGGTCCTCAGCGCTTTTAGCAGGCCCAAGAAAGGAGTGTGGGAGGATCTAGGAGAACGAAAAGGATGAGAGAAGATGAAGAAAGATAGCACAGTACTAGTTAGTTGCCTGGAATGTCCCTGTTGGAGATTTCTGCTGATACTACCATGTTTATGCACAAGGAATCAAGCTCTGTGGGCCAGAGTTCTTTGGGTTTAGGGCTGACTTCCAGTGGACTGTTCAGGATAATAGAAAAATGTATCATTTATCCCATTCTTAGATTCAGCCAAAGCCCCTAATTAGGAAGGGAGGTTTTCTTTTCTGACTGGGTTGCAGATCTCCAGCCGAGCCGGAAAGGCTGAGGTTGCTGTTGTGACCTCTCGGCTGCCTGCCGGCTGCAGTGCAGCTCCTTCCCAGTGGCCCTCTCTAGAGGAGCAGGGAACTTTGCCCCAGCACTTGATCAACTGCCACTCACTGGGGTGGAGTCTGCTGCCTTTGTTTGTTCTCGGTGGGGCCTGCTCAGGAATCAGCTCTGTGCTTGCAGGGAAGGCTTTGAAAGGCTCCGAAAGCCAAGCCGCAGAGCTGAGTGGTAGGGAAGGTGACATGATGGAAGATATGTCCTGAAGTACTTTTTCCGGTGGGATGTTGCATGACTGAATGCAGGTAGGTGATCAGATGGCCTGAGGACCGGTCCCACATAACTGATGTGAACATAACAGAGCAGCTTTAAAATCCTCAGCGTTACTGTCTCCAAAGTGAAGAAACTTGCTGAGTAGGAAGCTTCAAAGCACCCCACTCTCTGCAGACTCTTGGAGCCCCCTCCACAGTGCTCCAGGATCTGCTGATTCTTAGCAGCCTGAGCTTTGTCCTGTGTAGCCTTGGCTTGGGGCAGGGAGGAGGGTTGTTTTCCCGAACATGATAAGGAATGGAGCAGGGCAAAGCAGGAGCTCGGCTGGTGATTGGTGGACAGGATGCCCTGGAATGCGGCTGGCCTGCAGCCCAGAATCCAGCACTCTGTATTTGTTTGTTTCTGGGAGACTGTGGTCTGGTGCTACTGTGACAGGAAGTGAGAAAGCTGGGAGTGGGGGAACCGAGAGGGGCGCTGTCTTTGTGGCTCTCCGGTGAAATCCCCGTCCCTGGAGAGCCGCTCTGCTCAGGCCCTGCTGAAGAGAGAGCAGCCTTTGTGTGCCTCATGGGTCTCAGAGTGTCGCGCTCTCAGGGCCATCTGAGGGTGTGAGTTCGGGTGGCCTTGATCTCGGCCTTGGGGAGCTTACTGAGTTTTGTGTGTGTTACTCTTATTTATGGGTGGCTAGGATTTAATTAAGTAGGGAGTTCTAGGAGATAGATGTTAAATAAGGTTCCTGCGCTGTTTTTACTTCACGGAAGGGCCGAGACCTGTAAAGTGGGCCAGGCTTCGTTTTAGACCTCAGCCTTCAGTGTGGCATCTTGCTGGTGCAGAGCAGGGGAAGCCTACCCATTCCCTGGTTTGCAGAGAGCTAGGGAGCTGCTAGTAGTTTCCTGCATTTCCCCCTGTGTCTAGACTGAAGCGGCACCTGTAGCACTCTTTGCCCCCTCGTTGCTCCCTCTTGTGTTTTTCCTCCCTCTGTTCCAGCTGTGAAGCAGGCATCTTTTCTCACTTTGGGGACTGGGTGACCAAGTCCTCAGCTTCAGTCCTCAGCTTCTTGCCGGGCTGGCCTGCCCCCCAGCACACACACAAACACCCCTTTGATTGCCCAGGAGGCAGCTGCCCCTGAGGCAGATTGCTGACATACCTCGAGAGTGTGGAACAATCCCTGCCCTCAGTCTGATGCTGGCTGCCCGCTTCCTTTTTCCCACATCAGCTTGGCCTTTGCTCTTAGTTTAGTGCGACGTGACACTGTAATGAGAATAGGACTATTTGTGACTGTGTTTTCTTTTTTTTTGGTACCGGAGATTGAACTCGGGCCCTTGCGCTTTCGAAGCAGGTGCCGGAACCACTGAGCTAAATCCCCGGCCCATGATTGTGTTTTCTTTCTTGAGATGGAAGTGATCTGGGAACGGGGTCATGTAGCCAGATTTCTAGAGCAGGCTTGCTGGTGGGAAGGGAGGTGATTGATACAAAGGAGGACCTATTTTCTCCCTAGTATCTTTCCTCTTGAGTAGTTGTTCTTCATAAAAGAAGAGATCTAAGTGGAACGCAAGCTTCTCTTCCCCAGAATTGAGTAAGCTCTTGCTCTTTAAAGTGAAGCTAAGGAGCCTCATGTGGTGCCTCACGCCTGTAATCCCAGCACTAGGGAGGCTGAGGCAGGCGGATCATTGCTAGTTTGAGGCCATCCTGGGACACAGAGTGAGCTCAGGGCTGGCCTGACCTACACAGCAAGACCCTGTTTCAAAACAAAAACCAAATAAGTAAGTGAAGGTAGGACCCAAAGATTCAGCTGGTTCCATGCCATCTTGTTGCCCTCTCTTCTACACACACACACACACTCGTGTGCGCACACAGAGCTTTCTTTTGTTTATTTATTGGACTTAGAATAACTTTTAACCCTTGGAAGCATAGAAATTTGTACTCCTTTACTGTACCTAGGAGTGTAGAGTGAATGTCATGTTTCGAGCTGTTCTCGGTGGCACATGCCTATAGTCCATCCAGCACTTGGGAGCCTGAGGCGGGAGGCTGAGGCCAGCCTGAGACCCACCTAGATCACTCAGTGAGAGCAGGTCTCAAGATCCAAAAAATAAATCCAAATAGTGCCTTTGTTTCTACCACTTACTAGCCCATGGTCTTGGGCAAGGTCCTAATTAGTTCTGATGTGTGGTTTACTCATCCATAAAAAGGGCCATTAGCTGGGAGGGGTGGTGCCTGCCTGTGGTCCCTGCTGCTTTGGAGGCTGAGGCAGGAGGATCACTTGAGCCCAGGAGCTGAGACCAGCCTGGGCAGCCTACTGGTGGGGGGAGGCATTATCTTTGAGAGTGTGGTTGGAAGATTGTATGTGATAACTTCTAGGGGAAGATCAGTAATAAACAACTTCCCTTCCCCTTTAGGGCTGGATTTTCTCTTTCACTAGAGAGAAATACTGTATTTCCTGTGGGGGTGTGGTGGCATATGCCTGTAATCGCAGCACTCTGGGGGCTGAGCCTAGAGGCTTAAGGTCAGTCTGAACAATTTAGCAGGATCTTGTCTGAAAATTAAAAAGAAAAAGTAAAAAAGACCGGGGATGTAGCTCAGTGTGAAGACCCTGGGTTCAATCCCCAGTACTTAAAAAAAAAAAAAAAGGCATTTTTTTCTTTACCTGGACTTTACCACTTGCCTTGATACCTAGGGCGTGGTGGAGAATGCCTGAGGATCCCTGTGAGTGCGTGGCAGGCCGGCCTGGGCTACGGTGAGTTCAGGCCAAGTCTGAATGAACTCCATAGCAAACCTTGTCTCAAGGAAATGAACACTTCCTTGATTTCTTCTTTTTTTCTTAAAAACATTTTTTTTCTTTCAGTACCGAGTACTGTGGATTGAACCCAGGGCCTTTGCACTGAGCTATAAAAGCACAGCCGTCTCGAAGTTTTTTGCTCTGAGACCCTTTCTTACTAAGTTGCCCAGGCTGGGCTCAAACTTGCTTTCCTCCCGCCTCAGCCTCCCAGAGTGTTGGGATAGCTGGTCTGTAACACTGCGCCGGCCTTTTAGAGTTCAGGTTCTCACCAAGTCGCTAAATTGCCTAGGCTGGGCTCGAATTTGCAGTCCTGCCTCAGCCTTCCCGAGCTCTGGGGTCACAGGTGTGTGCCCCCCCCCTTTCTCCCAGGTGCTCCTCCATAAAGGGAGGTGCGTCCCCCAAACCTAAAGCCGGAAAGGAGGGGACCGTGTCTGATTGAGTGGCTCAGTTACACACTGTCACCTTTCCCAAGTTATCGCCAAGTAGTGGGGGTGCCAGATAGGAAGCGGGCGGGGGCGTTGGTGAGAAGCTGCCTCTGTACAAAAAGGAATGTGAACTCAAGCAGTTGTGTGACACTTAGCAAACCTTGGGTCAAGCCTTTCCAGGAACATTTCTTTCCGGCCGAGTTGGGGAAGCGTGAGGTCCCCCCGTTATTGTAGGATTTCTCTTTTAAGACTAGAGGCTTAAACACTACACCCCTTCCCACTTCCGTCAGCTTTTTCTCTCCCACTGTGAACCTGGCCTCCCGCCCTCCCTCCCAGCCTGTGGGAAGGAGAGAGGCCGGGGGTTCTTCCCTCCCCCGCTGCACACCTCCCTCACCTGCCCCTCCCTCCTGTCTTTGTTTCCTTATTGCCTCTCCCTGAAGCCCTGCTTCTCCTTATAAGGCTGGGCCGGTACCTTTGGCAGGGCTGCCCAGGGACCCAGGTGAGTGACTGTTACTGCTCAGACTCAGGATGGAGAGGAGACTGGCGCGGGTCGAGCCGAGCCGTCCGCTGCAGGGCCCAGAGAGCACGTGGGCAGGGGGAGGAGAGGAGGCAGGCTGGCCGGGAGACTGCGGGACTCGTCAGACCAGTCCTGGGTGTCCCAGCGCCTGCCCGGAGGAGCAGGTTTTGTTTCTTTCAGCCTGGGCCCCTCACCTTCCCTTGCTCTGAGCCAGCCCAGCGTTTAGCTGTTTTAGTTTGCTGTGGTTTGGGGTCCCACATTGGGGTGAGGGGGTATTTTCTTTGAGATGGGCTCTCTGTGGCCCAGGCTCATTTTGAACCCCTGAGTGCAAGTGATCCTTCTGCCTCAGCCTCTGGGTTGCTGGGACCCTGAGCGTGTACTGCAAGGCCCAGAACTCCTGCCCCTCACAGTGTTTGGGATGGAACCCAGGGCCTGGAGCTGCTAGGCGGGTGTTCCGCCACTGAGGCCACTGAGTTTCGTCCCCACCCCTTCTTAAGTGGATTTCTGATCCTCTTGCCTCAGCCTCTTAAATAGGGGGATTGTAGATCTGATCTCTTCTCTTCTCTTCTACTGAGAATCAAACTCAGCACCTTGCCTTGCCATGGAGGTGTGGTGCCACCGAGCTAAATCCCTGGCCCCTCCTTTTTTTCTACTATGTAGTCCAGGATGGTCTTGAACTCAAAAACGATTGTCCTGCCTCAGCCTCCCAAGTGTTGGAATTGCAGACATGTGCCACAATGCCAGGCTTTTTTATTTTTTTCAAGTCACGGTGGAAACTAAATCCTGCAAGGTAACTTTGGGTTATGATTATAAGATAATTTAAGGTGCCTGGTTGACCATGAAGAGTGTGTTATTCAGGCTGGCCTTGAACTCTGTGAAGCCCAGGCTGGCCTCAAAGTTGTGTCAGTCCTCCTGCCTCAGCTTCCCAGGTGCTGGGATCACAGGTGTGTGCTGCCACTCCCGGGCTCAATGTCAATTTACCTGGAAGTTTTTCTTGTTTTTGGTTTTTAAAGAGACAGGGTCTTCCTAAACTTGCTTGGGCTGGCCTCAAACTCCTGAATTAAAGTGACCCTCCCACACCTTCCCACTTCTGCCTCCCAGTAGCTGGAAGCAGGGGTGTGTAAAAACAACAGCTCTGTGTTCCACACTGTGGTCTGATGGTTTGTGCCGCCCTTTCCCAAGAGGAAGGCGGTTTGCCCACGGGGAGCCTTCCTCAGCTCCCTGGGGAGGCTCAGGGTGGGTGCGAGAAGGACTAGCAGCCTCCTGGGAACTCCAGGGGAGAGGCCAGGCCCGGTGGAGGCTGAGCCCGGAAGGCCTGAGCCTGAGGTGCGCTGAGCTGGCGAGGAGACTGAGGGAGCAGGGTGCCTTGAAATTTTGTCCTCTGGGTCACACCTTGTTGCCCAGGCTGGCCCTGGGCCACTGGGCTCAGGTGACCCATCCTCCTCAGGCTCCCCTGTAGCTGGGACTGCCCAGCTCTGATCCATGTCCATGTAGGGGCAGCCCGGATGCCAGGTTGGCAGGAAGAGTGTGTCTCCCATGGAGGTGAGGGGCCTGGAGCTGACCTGTGCTTCAGAGAGGGCAACAGGATGGCCGGCAGCTGGGGACAGGGCGCTCAGCCCCTGGACTCTGGCACTGGTCTCTGCCAGGAGCCACAGAAGGAAGACCTGTTGAGAAAATGGATCCCTTTGTGCGTGTGTGTGATAATCCCAGGACTCAGGAGGATGGATCACCATGAGTTCAAGGCCAGCCTTAACTACATAGCAAGGCCCTGTCTCAAAAAAAAAAAAAATTCATTATATATTCATTCTTTTGATTTAGAAACCAAAAGGCAATTTTCTACCTGTGCATTTGTGATTGGACAGGAATAAGTGACTTTGAGTTTTGGGGCAAATCCTTTTTTGGCTTGAATGTTGTGTCCTGTAGTTCTGTAGTATTACATGTGCTGTGCTGTATTTTATTTTATTTATTTATTTTTTTGGTACCGGGGATTGAACTTGGGACCTTGCGCTTGTGAGGTAAGTGGCAGGACCACTGAGCTAAATCCTGGGCCCCTGTATTTTATTTTTTTGAAACAAGCGTCTTGCTATATATTCCAGGCTGCCCTTGAACTCACTGTATAGCTCAGGACAGCTTCAAACTCATGGTGATCCTCCTGCCTCATTCTCTTTAGTGCTGGGATTACGGGTGTGCACCACTATGTCTGGCTTTTAGTTTTTTTAAGCCAGGGCCTTGCTGAGTTGCCAATGCTTCAAATTTTTGATCCTCCTGCTTCAGCCTCCCAAGTGCCAGGGATTACAGGCATGAGTTATTGTATATGCTTCAAAGCCTATATTCTTAGCCTTTTAGAATCATAATTCCAAATTACATTTCCGCCAGTTTACTGTACAGCAAGTCATTCTAGGGACAGTGCTATTGGTGGCTTTTTTCTGGTGAGGGGTTGAGACAGGGTCTTGCTGCATAGTCCAGGCTGGCCTCGAACTTGCTGTGTAGCCCAGGTTGGCCCGGAGGTGGGAGTTCTCCTGCCTCGGCCTCCTGAGTGCTGGGATCACAAGCATGCACCTCCTCACTGATAGCTGTCTGGTTGGTACTGTCTGGTTGTCGAGTCACTTGCTTTGATTTGGAGTTCTGACAAGGGGTGGGAGTCTGTGCTCGTTGTTTGAATGAGGTACCTTGCTATGGATGCAATGGCAGAACAGGCCTGGCAGTGGGTGGGCCCTAGTAACCCAGCACTTGTGGCTCAGTAAAAGGTAAGGCAGCTATTCCCAGAAAATCCCTCTCTGGGACGTACCCGATGGAGAGCAGGTGTAAGCTATTTGTTTGTTTGTTTGTTTGTTTATTAATTTTTGGTACCCGGGATCGAACTTGGGTCCTTGCGCTTTCGCAGCAGGTGGCAAAACCACTGAGCTAAATCCCTGGCCCAGGTGTAAGCTATTTGAAAACATTAAGCAACAAATGTGAAAGGGGTTGGATGGAACTCATAGGGCTTCGCCCGCCCTGCCTCTCAGAGTCAGGTAGTGGTTTTAGACTCTTTAGGGGGTGTGCATGGAGGGAGCATCATGTTCAGAGCTGTAGGAGTGTGCTGAAGCTGGTCTGATGGGTTCATTCTCTGCCCCATGATGCCTTCCTTTCCCCCTCATCCTCTCTTCTCCCTATGTAGCAACAGGTAATTCTGTAGCATGGTGAAGAAGAAAGCACCCAGAGGTTATTGGGGCCAGGGGCTGGCCTGTCATCTCTTCTTGCCCCTTTATTTGGACTGGGTAGACTGCAGGCTTTGGAGTGGGGTAGACCTAGGTTTAAATTCCTAATTTCCACCTGGGCCTAGTGGTGCATGTCTGTAGTCCAGCACTTTGGGAGGCTGAGGCAGAAGGATTGCAAGTTTGAGCCCAGCTTGGGCAACTTAACAACTTTGCAAGACCCTGTCTCAAAAATAGGGAGGGAGGGGAGAAGGAGACGTAAAAGGAATTAAGATGTGCTAAGTACATGTACCAACTCTCTGTGTAATCATTACATACTGTCAGGGTGTACTAATAAAAATTTTAAAGATTTGGGGATGTAGCTCAGTGTGAAGGTCTGGGTTTAATCCCCAGTACTGCTAAGAACAAATAAATGCCTGTTAAGTGCAGCACCTTGGGTAATTTCTTCACTGTGAGTTTTTCTCCTTTGTAGTAAGCCTCAGCCCTCGTTGTTGAGAGCATGGCCAGGGAGCTAAGTGTCTGTTGGCTCTTCTAGTCCCCATTGGCCTGGTCATAACAGGGAAGGAAGGCCCCGTGGGTGGGGAGCCCAGAGCCCCGGGTAGCAGGTCCGTGATGCCCTGGGGGCTGCAGACCCTGGAGAAGCACCCTCTGCCCCAGAAGCAGGTCTAGGTGGGACCTGCTGGTAAAGGGCGCCGGAGGGGAGAGAGGGGAGGTCAGCTCGCCACTCCCCGGAGCCCACTTCTGTTCTTGATCCAGGTAATCTCATCTTCTACTTCACCAAATAGTTTGAGGCTGAGACATCACCGTGAGGTAATGTAATTGGAAGATAGAAAGCAGCTCTCAAAGCAGCTGCCGACCTCACCTGTGTGTAACTCACAGTGTCTCCCCTGTCTTCAGGGCGGCAGAGTAGATGGCTGGCGATACTGCCTTGCACGCAGTCTGGGCTGGGCCTGCGGTGGAGCCCCAGGGCCCTTTCAACTTGTGCTCTCCCTTGCCTAGCCCTGGGGTCGCCTTCTCCAGACACCGCTCCGGACCGAGGCCTGGGTAGTTTCCTTCCTTCCTGTCCAGTCCCTCTATTGAGTTAGAGTTGTGGGGGCCAAAAGTGGCCCTCAATGGCAGGGTGCCCCTAGGAGTGTTGTCTCTGTCCGGGCGGTGGCTGTCTGGGCGTTGGTGAGCAAGCAACATTGCAGGGTGCAGGCTGTGAGTACAGAGTGTAGTGCAGGCCCTGTTCCATGGCGTCACGGAGAATCTCGGGTGTGCAAGGTTCACGGGTCATGGTACCTAGCGGTAAGGGCAAGTGCTTGAGATGAGGAAGTGGAGATGAAAGGGGAGCACTTTTGAAAAATAGGGTGCTTATTAAAGAAAGACCCCGGTCAGAGGGCCTGCTGGAATAAAGGGTGGGAATATGAGAAATGGGCAGGCACCTTGGACTGAAAGAACAGGATCTGGTCAGCAGTGACGGGAGCCCAGAGCGCCCAGCGCTGGGCAGGGATGTAGGAAGGGCCTGTGTTGCCTGGGCTAGGGGCTGGACGCCTGCACAAGTCCCTTGGTCTGCTCCCCAGCCTCCCTCCGGCACTCTTGCTGCTGAGCGCTGCAGCCCTCTGTGCTTGGTGGGGCCCTGCGGAGCGTGGGAACAGGAACCTGAGCGAAAGGCCCGGCCTAAGCTAGTCCTCACTTGTCCTCACCATGCTGCCGCTGTCGGCTGTTTCCCAATGTGATTGCGGGGATGATGGGTCGGCTTTGGAGGGAGGTTTCTGCCTTAGGGGAGGGAAGGAGAGGAAGGGCTTTCCAGCCAAGATTTCCCCCACCATGCAGCAGGGCCTTGTGGGCTTCTGTCCGCATCGCAAGCTGTCCCTGGTTCTGCTGGGCAGGCAGCACGGGTCCAGCACTGAGCCTCGACATTCGGATCCGTGCTCTAGTGAGACCTGCCTGGGTCCCGGGGCTGGTGCAGCAGAGCCGAGGGCGCTTGTCACACTCAGCAAGGCCAAGTCTGTTCCAGTTACTCCTCACGTCCCCGACACCTCTGGCTCTCTTGGGTTCACGCATGGGGTATATTTTATTTTCCTCTCATTCTCAATTTTCCTCCCATTCTCAATTTTCCTCCAAATATCTCTGCAGCTCTCTCCTCTGCTTCCTCCTTGCTGTGGTGCTGGGATGCTTCTTCGTGGTTTTTTTGAATCTAGACTGGGCTGTTCTCTGTGTTAGACCAGTCCGTTACGACCCTCTGTGAACAGGTGTGTATGGAAATCTGTTTATTAAGAGCACAGATACTGTAAGTGCCTTTTTCCTGTAGGGCAGTGAGGGGTGGGGAGCAGGGGAGGTGGGTGCCCAGCCTACCTTGCCCCCCCAGTGTGTCTTGGACTGGCCACAGTGTCTCTGCAGCTTGTCAGGGAGCACCCCGAGCCTGCAGGGTGACTCCCGTGTGTCTGCCATGGGCTCACTCGCAGGTGCTGTGTGTAGTAACTGCTGCTTACTGTACGAAGGCACACGGGAGTCCTCCGATGCTGGCTGTTTATTGAGCTGGAACAGCAAAGAGGTGAAAGAGCTCTGCTCAGGCTTCCGTGGGAGGCCCAGCCATCGGGGGTCAGGGTGGGAGCTGCTCCGAGGCCCTGTCCCGGGGTGGGGGCCTCGTGCCCTCTCTGTGGAGGTATGCGCTTGCCCTCGGTACTGTACTGCAGTTTGGGGAGGCAGAACGGCCCTTTTGTAAAGGTGTTAAGGAAACCTTAGTTTTGCCTTCCACCTTTGATGGTAAGAGTTCTAAGGCCTTTCTTTGTTTTTTGGGACTGGGGATGGAGCCAGAGGCGCTCTGCCACTGAGCTACCCTGCCAGGTCTTCTGTTTTGATTTTGAGACCAGGTTTCACTGAATTTGGGAGGCCAGACTTGCACATGAGCTCCTCCTGCCTCAGCTCCTGAGTAGTTGGGATTAATAGTTATATGTCACTATGCCTAACTAATATTTTCCATTCATTGATTGATTTATTAATTAGTGGGGATTAAATCCGGGGTCTTTGCACTGAGCTACAATCCCCAGCCCTTTTTCTAGCTTTTTTTTTGGGGATGGAACTCGGGACCTTGTGCTTGTGAGGCAGGTGCCAGAACCACTGAGCTAAATCCCCGGAGCCCTTTTCTCTAATTTTTATTGTGATACAGGGTCTCCTTAAGTTGCTGCACTGCCAGGGCTGAGCTCACATTGGCAGTTCCCCTGACTCAGCCTCCCAGAGCACTGGGATTACAGGCATGTGCCCTCACTCCTGGCCCAGTGTTTCCATTTCCTACTTGCCCATTAATTTAGTATACTCTGCCAGTACTGTGGCAGTCTCAGTGTTCAGTTTTGGGGGACATGAAGGAGAGTCTGGACCCCGTGGACCCCAGGGCAGCCTGACCCCTCCAGCACAGTGAGTGCCAGTCCGAGCCTTGGAGCTAAGGCTTGCATTAGTGGGCACTAGCCCACGGCAGGGCGGGAGACTCCAGCTCCGACCTCACTCGAGGGCCGCGGCACCTGACCGCGCTCCTGCCGCCTGGGACCCAGCTGTACCTTTCCTGTTCCCGAGACTCTAGGCTGTGGGCACGGGTGGCGGGCCAAGGGCTGCCTGTGCGGTCACTGGTGGTGGGCCCTGGGCTTGGTGGCGGTTTGCTTTCCGCGCTGTAGGGAGCCGCTCGCGGGTGTGCTCGGCTCGGGTTGGCGATGCACCTGTCTCCTCTGACCTGTGCTCTTTTCTCTCCTCCCCCTGCCTCTCCCGATAGTGTGAAGTGAGGGGGCCTTCTCCCTCCTCCCCTTCCTCTGCGCCACCTTCCTCTTTACCCTGCCCTGCGGCGGCTCCGCCCCTTACCTTCATGGAGGACTCAGAGGTGGAGTCGACCGCCAGCATCTTGGCCTCTGTGAAGGAGCAAGAGGCCCAGTTTGAGAAGCTGACCCGGGCGCTGGAGGAGGAACGGCGCCACGTCTCGGCGCAGCTGGAGCGCGTCCGGGTCTCGCCACAAGATGCCAACCCTCTCATGGCCAACGGCACCCTCACCCGCCGTCATCAGGTAACCCCTCCAGCAGACCGCGGTGGGCCGTGGCCTTCGCGCGGCTCCCCTTGGGGCTCACCAGGCCGGGCGTCCTGCAAGCCTCTCCCGTGGGGACCGTGCTGAGTGAGAGATGAGCGCTGCCGCAGTGCTGAGAGGGGCTCTTAGCACTGGTAGCGACCGTCCGACTTCCTGTGTGCTGGAGTGGGTTTTCCGGGTTGGGCTGCAGTTCTGATGATGGCAGATTGTGTAGTTTGGGCCGCACTCAGGTTACTTCTGTTTCCTCCTCCTTGGTACCAGAAGTTCAGGACAGTGAAGGCCCACGTAGTGGTGGAGGAGGTGAGCATCCTGTCTGAGCCCTGCTCGGTCTCGCTGGGAGAGTTCTCGGAGCTGTGAGGTGCTCACTCCCCTGTGTCCCCGCGTCCCCCGTGTCCCTTTTTGCTGGCTGTGCACATCCTCTGTTGGAGGAAGGGCTCCTCCTCCGCTCTGCTGGTGAGAGTCCAGAGTCGAGAGCCGTACCGCTCTGCTGTTCAACCAGATGATGCAGGAGCTGGCACTCTCTGGGGAGGCCGGCTGCTGAGACTCAGCTCAGCTCAGGAGAGCTGCAGTGAGGAAAGAAGTCGCTTGTGTTTCCTGTGGTTTATCTTGCCGCACTTCCCTGTGATGGAATCTGTCTGAGGTTTAGTGCGTCTGTGTGTGTTAGGTATTGTTTGATAGTATCTCAGAGATCTCGGGGTTGGAAGAAGAACGATGCTTATACTTTTTGGTGTTTGTTTTTTATGTTACTGGGGATCGAACCCTGGGCCTTTGCACTGAGCTTCATTTCCAGCCCTTTGTATTTTTGTTTTGCTTTTTATTATTTATTTATTTTGGTTCTGGGGATTGAACTCGGGACCTTGCACTTGCCAGGCAGGTGGCGGAACCACTGAGCTAAATCCCTGGCCCTTGCTTTGCTTTTTTAACATGAGCCTCACTAAGTTGCTCAGGTTGGGCCCTAATTTTCGATCTTCCTGCCTGAGCTTCACAATATTGGGATTATAGACATGCACCAGGACCCTGATTCCTCCTTTTTTTGGGCGGGGCAGTTCTGGGTATTGAACCCAGTGCCTTGTGAATACTAGGTAAGCACTCCACCACTGAAATACATACTTTTTAAACATTTTAAAGTTTTTATTTTTAGGTAAATTTTTTTTTTTTGGTACCAGGGGTCCAACTCAGGACCTTGGGCTTGCCAGGCAGGTGGCGGAACCACTGAGCTAAATCCCTGGCCCAAGTTTTTACTATTGAGGCAGGGCCATGTTAAATAGTTCAGGCTGGCTTTGAACTCTCTATGTAGCTCAGGCCAGCCTCGAACTTTCGGCAATCCTCCTGCCTCAGCCTTCTGAGTGCTGGGATCATAGGTGTGTGCCCAGCAAAAAGTTTGTAAATTTTGAGACAGGATCTGGCTAAGTTGCCCAAGATAGATTTGAACTTGGGGTCCTGCCTCAGCTTCCCAAGCAGCTGATATTGCTTATGCAAATTTAAGAAGGTCCCTCGTGCTGAGGAGTCTTGTAGCTAGGTGAGACGACAAAATCCACTTGGAGGTGATCAGATTTGAAGGAGCTGTGTGTTTGCAGGGTCCCAGGTATGTTAAGGGTACTGAACAGAGTCTGAGGGATGCTGTGTGTCCGTGGACAGTGGGAAGGAGAACAGGGCTGCTCAGGCTGGCGTTGGTCGGTGGGGAATTCCAGGATTTAGTTTGAGGTTTCTCTGGCGCTCTTATTTTTAACTTCTGTTTAGCAGTGAAACCACACCCTTCCTCTTCCTGAAAGTGATGCTGAACTTCCTGTCCCTCAGCATTCCTGATATGAAGGGGATGGGGTGGGAGAAGACTCCTTGGCCAGCCAGCCTCACTGCCCGGCTGGACGAAGAGCAGGGAGTGTATTTTCATGAAGGGCTGTTCAGCTCTTTCCTGCCACTGAGGACAGCAGCTTCGGGAGGGCTTTTGGAGCGTGTTCTGTGGTGTAACCCTCAGTGATAAGAACATTGAGACCTCCCTTGGCAGCAGTTTTGGTACCTAATTCTTTACCTTTGGAAAGGGCTTCTTATATCTGTTGCTTTTCTTTAAAAATGGGAGCTTCCACTGGGAGCAGAGCATGAAGACTCGTGAACAATAAAGAAGGTTCCTGGAAACCCCCTGATTTAGGCTTCCCAACTTTCCTTACATTGTTAGGGTTTTCTCCAGAAAGGTTGTGTGTAGGGAAGCTTATCTGAGTCTCTGCTATTTATTCAGCAAATAGTTGTGTTTTTTTTTAACACAGGGTTTCGCTATGTAGCTCAGGCTGGGTTTGAACTTGGAATCCTCCTGCCTCAGCCTCCTGAGTGCTAGGATCACAGGCATGGACTCTCATGTCCAGCTAGCAAACAGTTTTGACTGTCCTGTGTTGGGCGCTGCTAGGGGAAGAGGGGCCCACCCTAAGCCAACTGGCCAGGCCCTCTGATTCCCCTTGGGGCTTGTGCTCTTGGGTTCCCGAGATCCAGCCTGCCAGAGCCCCGGCCTGCTCGCAGGTGTGAGGGGAGTGCTGAGACCCGAGGGGTCCTCCGTGAGCGCTCACACCAGGACTCAGGCAGTGCCTTCTGGAGCCCTCTTCCTGTCTGGAAGCGAGACATTGGTGTCCACTAGGGCAGAGGAAGGCCACGGGAATGAATTGTCTTCTATGGGCTGTGTTTCAGAACGGCCGGTTTGTGGGCGATGCTGACCTTGAGAGACAGAAACTGTCAGATCTGAAACTCAACGGACCCCAGGTAATTCTTCCGCTCAAGGCCTGGGTTGCTTTGTTTGGATCTTTTTCCTCCCAGCCCCGCCTGTAAGAGCACATTGGTGGCTGCAAAGTGTGGACACCCGCTCTTTAGTTTCTCTCCTTTAGGGAGATAGGAGGGTGGAGCTTGAGTGGACAGGTAGTTTTGTTCTGAGATCAGTACAATACTCATCACCGTCTCCCTGCCCCCATGTGGTCCTGCATCCTTGGGCTCTCCTTCGGGTTTTTAGGGAGGGTGTGATTCTACTTGCAAAAACTCCTACCTAAAATCTGGCCGGTCTTGAGCTTTAGGCAGGAGAGAGAGAGAGTAACCTAGACCTAGTCAAAAGATGGCTCTTTTGGGGATTTTCTGTTTATCTCACAGTTTCCGAATGGGCAGGCAGCTCTGTTGAAGGGTCAGTTAGAGGTGGATGTACGCCGTTGACACAGTTCATTCTCATTTAGGTGCCAAGGACCGGGGAGTTCGGGCTGCTGTCTCTGTGGCTTGGATGTTGGCGTGGCTGTAGTTAACTTGGTTCATGTTTGTTAGGTGACTAGAATCTGCAGGCTTCATTTTCTCTCCTTTTGCACAGCCCCAAAGTTGATAGGCACCTCCTCCCCAAATCCCCAGTCTGAGCTGGGTGTGGTGCCTATGCCTGTCATCCCAGCTCTCTGGGAGCCTGAGGCAGGAGGGTCAGGAGTTCAAGCCCAGCCTAGGCAACTTAGCAATTTAGAGACCCTGTCTCAAACCATAAAAAGGCGCAGGGAGGTAGCTCAGTGCGAAGGCCCTGTTCTGCCCAGAAGGAAGCAAAACTGCTCAGTCCTGTGGAGGGTGCCCGAAAGCTGCCTCCAGGGTCACCTGTGCTTTGACCAGGAGGGTTGTTAGTCTGCGGGGCTCAGCGGCCGCTTCCTTCTACCGTCTTCCCTGGTAGGAGCACAGTCACCTTCTGTACAGCACCATCCCCAGGATGCAGGAGCCAGGGCAGATCGTGGAGACCTACACAGAGGAGGACCCTGAGGGAGCCATGTCGGTGGTCTCTGTGGAGACCTCAGATGATGGGACCACGCGCCGCACGGAGACCACGGTGAGCTGCAGGGACAGGTGGCGGAGAGGCCATCTCCTGCTCCTCTGGGCTGGGCGGGCGCTGGTCTGTGCTGGTCTCCCTGGTTTCCCGAGGGCAGGGATTCTGTCTGGGCGGAGAGGAGAGAGAGGCTGGGTCCGGTCTGCAGCAGCGGGCCATGTGCTGGGCTGGGCCGGGCCTTGGGTGCACCGTTCAGGGTGTTTCTGGGTGGAGGAGCTGAAGCCTGGCTCTGTGTGGAGCTTGAGCTGCCCTCACTGGCTCCTGCGAGGCCTGTTAACCGGTGCTCTTCCCTTCACGAAGGTGAAGAAAGTAGTGAAGACCGTGACGACCCGGACAGTGCAGCCCATGCCTGTGGGACCAGACGGGCTGCCTGTGGACACCTCCTCGGCTTCTAACAGCTACATCCAGACTCTGGGCCGTGACTTCCGCAAGAATGGCAACGGGGGCCCGGGTCCCTGCGTGGGGCAGGCGGGCACCGCCACCCTTCCTCGGAACTTCCATTACCCTCCCGACGGGTACAGCCGCCACTACGAAGACGGCTACCCAGGGGGCACCGACAGCTACGGCAGCCTGTCCCGGGTGGCCCGCATCGAGGAGCGGTACCGGCCCAGCATGGAGGGCTACCGGGCCCCCAGTCGGCAGGACGTCTACGGGCCCCAGCCCCAGGTGCGGGTGGGTGGGAGCAGCGTGGATCTGCACCGCTTCCACCCAGAGCCCTACGGGCTGGAGGACGACCAGCGCAGCGTGGGCTATGACGACCTGGACTACGGCATGATGTCTGACTACGGCACTGCCCGCCGCACCGGAACGCCCTCCGACCCTCGCCGCCGCCTCAGGTGAGCTGAGCAAGGAGGGGGTCTGAGGACAGCCGGGTGGCTGTTCCCACCTCTGGGAGCTCCGTGGCGTCCTCCCCGGAGGAGGCCGCCCCTTTGTCCCTCTCTGGGAGTCCCACACGGTGCTCCGGCTCAGAGGTGCACTGTGGTTTCTGTGGTCCTGGCCCGCACTCGGCGCCTCGCCCCGGGAATCTGCTCAGCTTCTGGCTTGGTGCTGGCAGCCGGGAGCAGAAGAGACCGCGTAGGGTGCGTGGGTCCCACCTGGTGAGGCCTCAGCCGCACTCTGAGGCCACCAAGCAGCGGCCACTCTGACCTACGTGTCCTTGGGCATTCTGTGGGGGTGCAAGTGAGGTGACTGATGTTGGCCTAGGAGGAGGTCTGGCTTTTGCCTTGAGAGAAGACTTTCCAATGGGATCGGCAGACCTTTCCCACAGGACATACTTGGGGCTCTGTAGGCCATGTGTCACCATCGTCTTTTGTCTTGATCTTTGGTTTTTCTTATTGTTGCTTTTTTGTTTGTTTTTAGTTTTGTTTTCAGAGATAGAGTCTCACCATGTAGTTCAGGCTAGCCTTGAACTCACTACATATTCCAGGCAATCCTCCTGCCTCAGCCTCTGGAGTGCTGGGGCTGGGACTATAGCCGTGAACCACCACACCCTGCTATGTTCTTTGTTTTTTAAAACAGCCTTGCATTTGAGTGCAGTGGTGCTTTCCAGCTACTTAGGAGGCAGCCTTTTGCTAAATTGCCTTGGCTGACCCCTAACTTGACTTTTCCTGCTTCAGCCTCCCGGGTAGCTGGGATTATAGGTGTGTGCCGCCACACCTAGCTAAAGCAGGTTTCGAAGTATTTTTCAATTCTAGGACTGTACAAAAGCAGGCTTAGCCCATGGGCTGCAGATCCTGCTTCCAAGTAAATCAGTATGTTCTCCAGGCAGAGGGAAATAGTGAGAAGTGGGGAAGAGTCATGGCTGTCTTGGTGGCGCCGTCCAGGCCCCTGTTGCTGGTTCCTGCGAGAGTGGCCATGACCCTCTGATGAAAATCGCCTCGGTGCCTTTTCTCTATCTGTTCTGCAGTGTTCCCAACCTGGGACGGACGGAGCCTGCTGGGCCGGGCTGGCCCAGGGAGGGGAGGGGCTCTATAATCTTAGCCTGAGCTTGCTTACCTTTCAGGTGTTGGGGTCTGACTCAGGCTTAGTCCTGGAGGGTGGCGGGGCCCAGAGCCGGGAGATAGCAGCTATCAGGGTTGGAGCTGCTGTCTGCCCGGGCGTTGGCTATGGCTTCTCCTGACTTCCTGGAGCATCGAGTGTGCAGGTGGGTTGGACGCCGCCACTCTGCTGTCCCTGGCTGCTCAGTTGACTGGGAGGGCCTGGGACCTGCTTCCTGGGTGGGTTCCAGGGCAGTGCTGGGCTGGTAAACCTGCCTGACTGGCCAGAACATTGGCCGCTTCCTGGGCAGGCCTGGGAGAGCAGCACAAGGTCACACCTGCCCCTTGCAGTGTCACTCAGACAAGTCGCTTGGTCTTTCTGGGCCCAGCATTGTTATTTTTGTAAAAAAAATAAATCTTGATCCTCTGGCTGTGCAAGAGGGAAAAGAACACAGATTTCTCTGAGTGACTGCAGTTTGGTTACTGTAATTTTTTAGGAATTGCTTAGAATAATAACAAAGGCAAGGCATGGTCAACAGAGTCTGAAAATCTCAGAAGAGCACAACATTCACATAGGCCACTGTGAACATTTTGGCACATAGCTTTTGAATTCTTTTTCCTATTAATGCACACATGGCCCATTTTCCCCTGGTCAGATTTAAAACTTAGCTCTGTAATGCCTTCATTTTGTTTCCATGCAGTTTGAAAAGGTCTTGGTGCTTTTGATGAGGCGCTTTGTCTCTGAGTCACTGGAGGGCTCCGCTGGTACCTGTGCAGCTCTGCTTCAGCCAACCTGGTGCGCTGGGTGGCAGTGGGAGTGGTTTTGTGGAACAAACAACGGTCTTATTTGGAGAGTTCCACACAATAGATTACCCCGCTCCTGTGGGAGCCTCAGAAGGAGATGAGCTCACTGATAATGGGTCTCTTCCTTCCTGGTGGTTATGAATAAGTAATGGTGGGACCCACTCACCCTCTAGTGGTTGCTGTTAGTACTGAAACAGAGGCATCCTCTTTGACTTCAGTCGCTTTGTCTTGTGTTCCTAGAGGCCTGGTGTCCCAAATGTGACATTGGTCACTAGCCTTCATTTCAGCAGAGTTGGAGATATTTAGGAATTGGAGGGTGGGAAGTCCTATCTCACACGTATTTGTGGAGTAGCACAGTGACACTGGGGTGAACTCTGAGAATCAGTGTTCAAGTTTATGCCCAATCAGTATGAAAGCCAGGTCTTCTTATGATGTAAGAAGTGCTTTTCTGCTTTTCTCTAGCAGCCCTGTTTTTTACAACTTCTAAAGTGGGGTAAGGGGAAGCTTGAATATGAAGTGTGTTCAAGGATTTTATTCCACCAGCTGTTTCCTGTGTATAAATGCCCCATTTCCTGTTTAGCTAAAGTCTTATAAGAATTGTTCTCAGGCTTTGCTTGCTGACTTCTGTCATACTGAGTCAGTCGCTTTGATTAACACTGCTGTCTAAGGATTTATTTTAATCTCTACCCAGAGAAGTTAGTAGCTGTCAGATATCATTTAAATAAATGCTAAGTAATCAAGATTTAATTCCTCCTTTGTGGTTGGGTTTTCCAAATGTTACTTTCTGAGCCAGCAAACTTCACAGGAAAAAAAAGTAGTTTTAGTCTAAGTGTAGGTGCCTTTAAAATTATTAGAATTGGTCAGTGTGTCCTTCATGAAGATGAGAGATGAGATCTGTGTGCTAGGCTTGGTTTATCCTGCAGATGAGGATTCAGGCTGGTGCCAGGAAGCTAGACAACTGCTTGATGGAGTACTCTTTTCTCTTGCTTTTCCGGAACCTTGGCAGGAGCTATGAAGACATGATTGGGGAGGAGGTGCCGTCGGATCAGTACTACTGGGCTCCTCTGGCCCAGCATGAGCGAGGAAGCCTCGCAAGCTTGGACAGCCTTCGCAAGGGAGGCCCCCCGCCTCCAAACTGGAGACAGCCAGAGCTGCCAGAGGTGATCGCCATGCTGGGGTTCCGCCTGGATGCCGTCAAGTCCAACGCAGCCGCGTACCTGCAGCACTTGTGCTACCGCAATGACAAGGTGAAGACCGATGTGCGGAAGCTCAAGGGCATCCCAGTGCTGGTGGGATTGCTAGACCACCCCAAAAAGGAAGTGCACCTTGGGGCCTGCGGTGCTCTCAAGAATATCTCTTTTGGACGGGACCAAGATAACAAGATTGCCATAAAAAACTGTGACGGTGTTCCTGCCCTTGTGCGGCTGCTGCGAAAAGCTCGTGATCTGGACCTTACTGAAGTCATTACTGGTGAGTCCTAGGCCGGAGGAGTTGTTACTAGGCTGGGTTCAGTCGGACCAGAGATGTCGAGAACCCGAGGCGTTTTCGGGCCTTTGCCTTTTGGTCGTAGCTTCTGAGCAGGTGGCCACTGGGTCAAATCTTAAAGAATTGTTTGCTTTTCACAGTACTGAGGATTAAAGAAATTTTAAGGAATTGGTTGCTGATGTATAGATTTTTGAAGCTGTGATCTGAAATTTTAGATTCTTGGCTTCTGTTAAAAACAGAAGAGCTGATGAGGACAGGATGGCTCCTTCCCCTGTGGCAGTGTTTGGTCTGCGCTGACTGGACACGCTGTTCTCCAGTTCACAGCCATCTGGACACATTCCGTTGGCCCTGACCAGCTGCAGTCCTAAGGAAGGTGTCTCGCCCATGGAAGCTGAGTCAGTCACCTTTCCCCACAGTCTTATCATTTCTTCTAAATGTCTGCGTGGCCATCTAGACATTCGAGCTTGTGGTCTTTCCCTCATTCAGAATGGTAGTTTTTCAGACTGTGGGCTGTGATGCATTAGAGTGACTTGAATTTAATTTTGTGGGTCACAAACAGCATTCTAAGAAAAAGAAAGAACAAGCAATAGTGTAACCCATGGGAACTAAAGTGGGGGAGATTTTTCTTGCCAGAGGACGTTTGCTGTTAGAGATATTTTTGGTTGTCTTACCTGGAGTCTGGGGAGAGAATGCTGTTGGCATCTACTGCGTGAAGACAGGGACATTGGTAAACACCCATCCCGCAGCAAAGACCCTGTGGCCCGAGATGACGTGGTGCTGCCGTGGAGAATGGCAGACAGATGCATGGTGCTTTCACGGTCTGTTTGTCTTGAGCTGCAGTGTAAGATGTGCTTCTCACCACGGGTCCCAGACAAAAGCTTGAATGTCACCACAGGTATCATCGGGTCTCTGAGGAAGACCGGGAAGCCATGGAACAGGCAGTGGAGGCGAGCTTGTGGCACGCGTGCCGAGGCAGGCTGTTTGTTATCAGTGAGAGCTCTAGAAGGTTCGCTATCACTGAAATAGGGGGTCCTCTGACATTCTTCAAGGGCTGTCTTGGGCTCTGCCCCTTGTCTCTGCCAGGAACCCTGTGGAACCTGTCATCCCACGACTCGATCAAGATGGAAATCGTGGACCACGCGCTGCACGCCTTGACGGATGAAGTGATCATCCCGCACTCTGGCTGGGAGAGGGAGCCGAGTGAGGACTGCAAGCCGCGCCATATCGAGTGGGAGTCCGTGCTCACCAACACAGCTGGCTGCCTGAGGTAACGGGGGGCTTTAGAAGAAGACTGCGATTTCTAAAGACTTACACAGTTTCTTTAAAAATAGTTAAATCCTTGAGCCCGTTGCTCCTCCTCGCCTTTGCTTTTGTATCACATGCTGCAGCTCCAACCTGTCCCTCTTTATGGCTGCCCCTGCATGTGTACCGCACACACCTGCCATGTGGGTTGTCACTGTCCCTATGTGTCCTCCTTGCTCCTATGTCTCTCTGACTGTTCATCTCATCTGGGAAATCTGTTGGAACCTCAGCAGTCTGGGGAACCTCACACCTACATGTATGGGGCTCTGGGCTTGGAGAAGGCAGAGACTGGCAGTCCTGCTCCTCCCAGCGGCAGTGTCTTGCTCACCGCAGACACTCACTCATCACGGTGAGCGGAAGGCCTCGAGGAAGCTTGCAGATGTTGAGGGTGTTTCGGGAGGACTGCTGGGCTTGGGTCACCTCAGGGATCTCCTGGTCTCCCCGCAGGAATGTAAGCTCAGAGAGGAGTGAAGCCCGCCGGAAGCTTCGGGAGTGCGATGGCCTAGTTGATGCCCTCATTTTCATTGTCCAGGCTGAGATTGGACAGAAGGATTCTGACAGCAAGGTGAGTTGCTGCATCTGGGAGGTACTGTGGTGCAGACCGACCCACCTCCTCACATTTCAGGCTAGCTCCTTCCTGCTCAGGTGGGTGTTCAGCTTAGAAAAGAATGGTTCCTTCACACTACTCACAGCTGCTTGGCAGTCTTCCCAGACTACTTTTTAAGTAGGAAAAACAAAACTTGAGTTTTGGGTCACGTACCAAACAGTGGTAGAAGCATTAAATCCATGATTGGGCCTTCCATTGGCCTGAAGATGCAAGGATGCCAGGAGCCTGGGGCACTGAAGAGGAGCTGTCCTGACAGGATGGCTTGGTCTGTGCTTATGAAGAAGGGCTTTCGTTGTGTTTGGGGTTTTGAGACAAGGTCTTACAATGTAGCTCAGGCCGGCCTTGAACTCACTGTGTAGCCCAGGCTGGCCTCGAACTCCCAGTGCTTTTCCTGCCTCAGCCTTCTGAGTGCTGGGAGCACAGGCGTGTGCCACCACGCCTGGCTTTGAGGATGGACATCCTGATACCTGAGCCATGGAAACGTGTCCTTGTTGGGAAAGAACCGTAGACGGCTTCTTCTCTCATCGGGCCTTTGTCTTGTGGCCCCAGCTCGTGGAGAACTGCGTCTGCCTCCTGCGGAACTTGTCCTATCAGGTTCACCGGGAGATCCCACAGGCCGAGCGCTACCAGGAGGCACCGCCCACTGTTGCCAACAACTCAGGGCCCCACGCGGCCAGCTGCTTTGGCGCCAAGAAGGGCAAAGGTGAGTGTTACTGCTCAGTCCTTGCTCGTGAACGCGGGGCAGGGCAGCGAGAGGGAAGAGTGCAGCTTGAGGTGCAGGGTGCTGGCGGACACGTGGGCTCTGCCCGGGCTTTCGGCTGTGCCTCCGCCTCCCCTGCTGTGTGCATCGGTGGCGGAGCGACGGCTGTCAGCCTCAGTGACTGGGGTGCTGAGGGACAGCAGTTCTGAGTGGGGCCCCTTCCCCATTCCTCCTTCGAGTTCCCTGTGTCGTTCCGTTCTTCTCTGTGCTTTCCTGCTCGTTGGCCCATGATCCTGTTGACGTCTTTCTCCTGCATTTTTCTTCCTTTATTTCTCTCCTCCGCTTTCCACTTTGGGTGCCGCCCTGGAAGATGAATGGTTCTCCAGAGGTGAGTGGAGTCTTTGATGGTGCTCCTCTACGTCTCATTCGCGTGTTCCGGTTTTAGGGTCCCGGCATTTCCTCGCCTAAGCCTTCCCTGTGATGCATGTAGGAATCCTGCTGAGGAAGGCCTCTGACACGAGCTAGCTCTTCTGAGCTCCTGCTCAGGGTGCGGGCAGCGGCCCTGTCCCCACACTCAGGTCATAGCACCGACAGTGCTGCCTGTTTTCTGTCCTCGTTTCTGCATAGCCCCTGCTGGGGCAGATGTGGGGGGACCCCTTCTTTGGCCCCCTTTGATGCATCTCTGGTCCAAAGATTCTGTCTAAAGCATGAAAATGTGCCAGATGAAATCTTTCCTTTTTAAACTCCGCCCCTTCCCCCCCATTTCTGCAGGGAAAAAACCCACAGAGGATCCAGCAAATGATACAGTGGACTTCCCTAAAAGAACCAGTCCTGCTCGAGGTAAGTTAGTTTTTTCTTTTCCGTCTCCAAAGTCTCATAAACACAGTATTGGTGTTTGATAGCCCAAGGTAGACTTTATGCTGCCTGCTGACCATTCTCTCTTCTCTGACTTAGGGGTTGGATTTGAGGTGATGGTCGGTGTACTGGGGAGCTGTAGAGTTACAGCAGTAACTTACAAGGACTGCTTGCTAAGGCGGTGTACTGAGTCACCTGAGGACAGCAGCCTAGAGTAGGGTCCTGATGGTGGGCCAGAGCAGCAGAGCAGCTTTGGGGACTTGCACCTTACTAACAGAAGAAGCCTATTTGCTGTAGATTGGCTCTTTGGACTCACTGTATTGACGAATGTAATGTTTACAGCTCTCCAAGGATATAAATTTAAGTGTTGTTAAATCTGTGATGGTCCCTTTTACTCGGTTCTAGTAAAGGTTGGGAGAATGACTGGGTTAAAGTAGAAGTAATTTATTTGAGATGAGTTTTTAACCCTGGATGCTGTGGGTGGGCTAAGTGGTTCAGCCGAGGCTGGGTGCGCCGTGGGAAGGAGCATCCAGGGGAAGGAGAGGCGCTGGTGCCTTTGCAGGGTGGAGCATCATTCTGAGAGGCGTGGAGTCGAGCCCCTGCTGTGCTGTTGGTGGGCAAGGGGGTTTTGGGCCTAGTGCCGCAGGAGAGTAAGTTCTCGATCTCCAGTCTGAAGGCCGGACGCCAGCCAGCCAGAGCCCGGTGCATGGGGATCACTGAGCACCCTGTCTTCCCGCCCTTCTCTGTGTAGGCTATGAGCTCCTGTTTCAGCCAGAGGTGGTCCGGATATACATCTCACTTCTCAAAGAAAGCAAGACCCCTGCCATCCTGGAAGCCTCTGCCGGAGCCATTCAGAACTTGTGTGCTGGGCGCTGGACAGTGAGTACCTTTTAGAAGATAGGTCTGGACATGGGGTTCTGCTGACCGGCTTTCTGCCTCCGTCATCTGTGCCTCACCCTCCATGTGCTCCTAGTACGGCCGATACATCCGCTCCGCCCTGCGTCAGGAGAAGGCTCTCTCGGCCATAGCGGACCTCCTGACCAATGAGCACGAGCGCGTGCTGAAGGCCGCCTCCGGGGCACTGAGGAACCTGGCTGTGGATGCTCGCAACAAGGAGCTCATTGGTGAGGAGCGCGCCAGCAGGTGCCGCCTGCAACAGGAGCTCACACAGACAGTCGCTGGCAGAGATCACTACGGGAGGGGTCGGGGCCTCCATGGCTGTGCATCTGGGGCAGAGCGGTTCTCAGAGGCAGAGGTGATGGCTGCAGAAGAGAAGAACAATCGCTGTTACTGCAGCACCGCATTTTTACTAGGCATTGTTATGCACTGTTTTCATTTGATCACCACTTTACAAAGGTCCATTTTGTTTTTTAATAGGATAAGGAAACCAAAGGTCACAGAAGTTAAGTAATTTGCCCCAAGTTTATGGAGCCTGGTTAGTGGCAGAGCGCAGGTTGTTGTCGTTTTTTTAAATTTTTTGTTTTTTTGAGATAGGGTCTCATTATGTAGTACAGGCTGGCCTTGAACTTGCAGCGAACTTTCTGCCTCAGCCTCTAAAAGGTTGTTGGTTTAAAAAAATTCCTAATGGCTGTGTTGTATTGAATTACTGCAGTAATGAGCACACTGTTTCCATGCGGGATCGGAGGGGACTGGGCAGGATTTTAGATTGCTCTGCTGTGATCTGAGGACAGGAGCTGTGAGGAAGGACAGCGAGTCCCTGGCTGTTCCCTGTCCTCTCCCCTGGTGTCTGACAGCCCTGGAAGCTGCCAAGGGCAGTTTGTGTGGCGGTGCCTGCACAGTGCGGTGTGTGCGCGCCTCACGTGTGCTCCTTTGCCTGTGTTCCTTCCTTCCTCTCGCTGCTGCAGGTAAACATGCCATTCCCAACTTGGTGAAGAATTTGCCAGGAGGGCAGCAGAACGCCTCCTGGAGTTTCTCAGAGGATACCGTCATCTCTCTTTTGAACACCATCAATGAGGTTATTGCTGAGAACTTGGAGGCTGCCAAAAAGCTTCGCGAGACACAGGGCATTGAGAAGCTGGTGTTGATCAACAAATCAGGGTGAGCTCTTAGCATCACAGCTAGGGGGGTCTGGAGGAGGGGTTGCTGGGAAGGGGCTCTCCTCCTTTGCTCTCTGGGATTGTTTTCCCTTGTTTACTCGAGCAGTAGTGTGACGAGGTATTGCGCTATTTTGTCTTAATGTTGATCCATAAGTCGGTAATAGGCTTTACTTTGGTGGTTTTGTGGTACTGAGGATTGAACCCAGCGCCTCTATGCAGAGCTGCATCCCTGGCCTTTTCCTTATGTTTTGTTGTGAGCCAGGCTCCGAATTGCCCAGGCTACACTCAGGCGTGTGCCACCACAACCAGCTTCTAGGCTGTTTCTTCAAACTTGTATTTTGAGACAGGATCCAGTGACGGTGGCCAGGCTGCCCTCAGACTTGCAGTCCTTCTGCCTCAGCCTCCTGGGCAGCTGGGATTGTGGGCACGCCCCGAGCCCAGCTGGTGCTGTTAGGGGGGATAGGTTCTAAGCGCCCTTTCTGCTCTTCCACCCACATTTCCCTTGGTGTTACTTTCCTCAAAAGGAATCGCTCGGAAAAAGAAGTTCGAGCAGCAGCACTGGTGTTGCAGACAATCTGGGGGTACAAGGAGCTGAGGAAGCCCCTGGAAAAAGAAGGCTGGAAGAAGTCAGACTTCCAGGTACTGTAAGGCTGGACACCAGCACACCTTCCACCTGTAGGGGTGGACACCGGGACTGCCTCTTCTGTCTCTGGGTCCTTGTGTTTCACCATCACTCGGAGCTCCGCTCAGGGAACATCTGTGGCTTCTCAGCCTCCCTCAGATGGCGCTCGTGTCTGTGGCCCCTGAAGCCCGGGCTGTGTCCCACCCCTCTTAAGACTGGTGTTGGGAAGAGGAACCTCGGGGCTTCTGCTGGGGAGTGGGGTCTGGGTGTGGAGATGGCGAGTGGGGAAGCAGACTTGGCTTGAGAAGGAGGAGGTGCGGAGGAGAGGGGCGCGAAAAATATGTGGGTGAGTCCAGGGCTCTGTGGCAGTGCTTCCCTGTTGGCCTCCAGGTGAACCTCAGCAGTGCTACGCGGAGCCAGAGCAGCCGTTCCTATGACGACACCACGCTGCCCCTCATCGACCGCACCCAGCAGCTAGGTACGCCCTGCCAGCCGCCCTCCTGGCGGCCCCTCCTGCGGCGCTGTGGGGCTGCTCGGCTACAAAGAAGGGTGCAGGGGTTTGTTCTGAGGGAGAGTCTTGGGGTGGGCGTGTGTGCGTGATTCCTCTGCTGGAAAGTGAACCCTAGTTTCCCTTTAAAGCTTTTATATAATTCCAGTTAATGTGTGTTCACTATTAAAATTAGAAAACATAGACAACTAGAAAATAACAGAAAATCAGCTGTTTCTAATACCAGTGTTAACCAGTGCCGTCTGGGGTTACAGCTTTTTAAACCCTTTTGCCGCGTGAACAAATGCATTTCCCAGGAAGTGAGTGGTTTTTCCTTGCTTCGCTTACCGTGCGCTGTGGCCCTCCTCCCTGGCGGCACGTGGCTTGTGCCTGGCCCGGCCTGGTTCTTGCAGGCCGCTGAGCCTGCGTGCTGGGCGCTGGTGCCACCACTGAGGACTGGGCTCTGGCCCGGGCCGAGTGGGGCCCAACCCAGTGAGCCCCTAGTCTCCTTACACTCCCAGGCCGAGAAAAGCCATCTTTGCTGGAGCATGAGCCCAGGGGAATGGTGTTTCCGTTTCTGCTGTGAGTGTACATCTTTCACATTCCTGTGCCCGGGAGAGAAGAGGCGCTCTCCAAGTGTTTCTGCCACGCATGGAAGTGGCACGGGTGTCTTGAGGGGAAGCAGTTGTGCCATTGCTGGAGCAGTTGTTAGACTAGCCGCCTGTTTACGGAGCATCATTCTACGTGAAAAAATGACTGGAAGACAAACTATCAGTATTTAGACAGCGTATTTGGCTGGCATTTCCTCAAAAATGAATTCAGGAGCCGGGCTCAGTGGCATATGCCTTTAGTCCTGGCACTCTGGGAGGGTGAGACAGGAGGATCGAAAACTTGATCCCAGGTTGGGCACCTTACCAGTGCATTGAGACCCTGTCTTTAAGTAAAGAGGGCTGAGATGTTGCTCTGCGTGAAGGCCTTGGTTCAATCGCCAGTGTTGCAAAACATTAAAATAATAAACTGGCACTTGGGTGCAATAAAGAATGAATGCAGTGAGCCTGTCGCTTTGAGCAAAATAATCGATAGTATCTTCTGCCTCAGCTTTCAAGTGAAAATCATAGTCTTGAAAATCTTGAGTCTGCCTCTGTGAGTCTGCTAACTTTCTAGTACTTAAGGTTTTCTAATGGCATCAGTGGTGAAGTGACATTAGTGAATACGATTTTTAAAAACAAAATGGGGGGCCAGGGATTTAGCTCAGTGGTTCCGCCGCCTGCATTGCAAGCGAAAGGTCCCGAGTTTGATCCCTGGTACCAAAAAACCCCAAGACAAAATGTATGAAATGTGTAAATGTCCGGAACATCTGTATACTTCTGTGAATTAGTTTTTTTGTTTGTTTTCTTTTGTGGTTTATCATTATTTTTGTTTTATTTTTTCTTTGAGACGGGTCTTGCTATGTAATTCAGGCTGGCCTTATACTCGCAGTAATCTTCCTGCCACAGCCTCCCAAGTGTGCTGGCATCACAGCTATCTGCCGCTGTGCCCAGCCTGGGCATGCTGGTATCTTGCAGTTGACCAGTGTTGCGATACATTAGAATCATGCCTGGGCAGTCGATCCATAGAGCAGTGGATTTTAGTTTTACAGGATACAGAGAGATTGTTTGTTCTCTTATTTCACATTACTGCTAACCTTTAAGAACCTGTAAGCTTTGGAGCCCAAAGGGTGGTCCAGACCTGTACTAATCCTAGCACCGAGGGAGACTGAGTCAGGAGGGATCACAAGTTTGAATCCCTCCTAATTTAGCATGATCTTGTCTAGAAATTTAAAAAAATGAAAAGCTTAGGGGATATAGCATAGTGTGAAGACCCTGGGTTCAGTCCTTAGAACTGCATAAAAAGAAAAAAGAAGTACTACTGGGATTGAGAACGTAGCTCAGTGGTAGCACTTGGCTAGCATGAGGGAGGCTCTGGATTTGATCCCAGCACCACAAAAAGGGTGGGAAGGGAACTACTGTTTGTGAGTATTAGTTATCAAACAGTATCCACAGTTACCTGAAAGGCTATTCAAATTCTCTTTTTATCTGGGAGGCTAGATTTTCTTCATTATTCAGCAACCAAAATAATATCACAAGAGATTGAATGCAGAAACAGAAGTGAGAATCCAGCTTTCTTTGATTAAGCCAGCGTTTAAAGCTATCTGCAAAATTGGGGACAATGTTTTGTATTAAAAATATTATTTATAATCCAGGTGTGGTGGTACACACCTGTGATCCCAGGACTCAGGAGGCTGAGGCAGGAGGATCACAGTGAGTTCTAGGCCAGCCTGGTCTACATAGCAAGGCCCTGTTTTCAGTAACCAACAACAAAAGCAAAGGCAAAACCAAAAAATTACTATAACATGTAGTAAATGTATTTTTTTTTTTGGTACTGGGGATTGAACTCGGGACCTTGCACATTAGAGGCAGGTGCCGGCACCACTGAGCTAAATCCCTGGCCCTATAAATGTTTTTATTTTAATTTAATTTTATTTATTTTATTTATTTTTTTTTTGGTGCCGGAGATCGAACTTGGGTCCTTGCGCTTGCGCAGCAGGCGGTGAAACCACTGAGCTAAATCCTCAGCCCCCGTAAATGTATTTTTAAAGCAAAGCTGACATTTAAAATTTATCAGTACAGTAAATACTAATACGTACGACTCACCAGTGAAAGGTCTTTGATCCTCACAGTTCTTTTCAATTGCTGCTTTGGGGGTTGAACCTAAGGCCTCCCCCACGCTAGGTGCGTGCTCTGTCCCGAAGCTACATCCTCAGCCCAGCTCCTCATAATGTAAGGCTGGAAAGAGGCCTCGAGACGAAGAGCATGACAAACTGCTGAGTAGCGAGTTACCTGTAGGGACAGGACCTCGCTAAGCCTGGGCTGTGGTCTAGCTGTGCAGTTGAGGTCGGAGCCTGGCATGTAGGGTGCGGAGTAAAGACTGGAATGAAGGAAGGGCAGGACAGACCAGAGAGCGATTGATGATGTGGATAGGTTTTGAAGCGCTGGTTTTGACCTGGATAACTTTCTGACTTCATGTAGATAAGAAACCTGACCGGGAAGAAATTCAAATGAGCAATATGGGATCAAACACAAAATCACTAGGTAGGTAACGCACTCCCACCTGAGGTGTGGACTAGCATTTCCCTGGGTGAGGAGCCCTGCTTGGATCTCCAGGGTTTTCCTGACACCCTCACCGTTTGCTGTCCTGCGAGAGCCGTGGTGACCCCTTCCACTGAGAAGGATGTGAGGAAGTGCAGTAGAACTTGGTCCGTTTACTTCCTGCACAGACTCAAGTTTTCAGAAAACCTTCACACGCCTCCCCCAGTACTGCAGTCAACGCTCGCGTCCCCGAGTGCAGCCAGCCCACCACGGTCTGACCCATTCGCCCCCCTCCCTGCTTCTCCAAGTGCTCTCTCTCAGCCTCCTGGTCTCACCTTGCTGTTCTGTCTTCTCTGTCTCATTTTCTTTCTGGACTTCCCTCTTCCCATTTGCTTTTCAAAATTCTCTTCATCCCCAAAGGCTTAACTCAAGTTCTGCTTTCCTTCATCAGGTCCTTCCTGCAGCACCATGTGTCACTCTTCTCTTAGTTTCCGTTCCCTTAGAGACTGGCCTCTTCGGTCAGCCTCGAGTCACATGTCAGCTGTAAGTGTTTCATTTGTGCTCTCTTTCTGCTGTTTTCAAGTTGCTTGGAAGCCCAGGACTGTCATACTTGAAAGCCTTTCTGGAGGCAAAGCTCAGCCCCAGCAGAGGTGCCAGTTCCCACCTAGGACTCGGTGTGTGGTGGGTATTCAGGGGCCGCCATGTGTCTGTGTGTTGTCTTCACAGATAACAACTATTCTACACTGAACGAGAGGGATCACAGCAGAACACTGGATCGAAGCGGGGATCTGGGTGACATGGAGCCTTTGAAGGGAACGCCCTTGATGGTAAACCCCCTTTGGATCCCGAGGCCCATCTAAGACTGCTTCTATTTTGAGGCCTGCATGTTGTATGAAATGGGGACAAAGTACAAAGAGGAAGAGAGGGTCTTTTTCTGGTAGGGGTTGCAGGAAAAAGTAGGGCTCTTGACTCATTGTGGGGACCCTCGGGCCATTATTCTGCATTGGTCAGGTTGCGGAAGTCTGCAAAGGTGTCACCGACACTACTAACACTAACCCATCTGCTCTCAGCCAACCTCCTCTTGTGCCCGGCTGTTCATGAGTGTTTTGCCCCTCTCTTACTCTACCTCGTTTGTTTGAATGTACCAATTCTGGAATTTTCCGTAGGCCCGGCCCTCACCGGGTGGCTCCTCTCTGTTCGCACTAACCCACTGCATGTGTTCACAGCAGGACCAGGGGCAGGAGTCTCTGCAGGAAGAGTTGGATGTGTTGGTTTTGGATGATGAGGGGGACCCGGTGTCTTACCCCTCCATGGTATGTCCTCCAGCCACTCGCAGACTGGCCCGGGAAGGAGCCCTGTGTGCCAGCCATTGCCAATCACCCCTCTGATCAGGCGGAGATGCGAGTCTCAGCTCTGGGCCGGGGCTCTGCTTCTGTGATTGTTACCCCTGAGAGGCTGGGCCTCTCCGCTGGTGGTCTGCTTCTCCATGATGCGGTCGCTTCTTGTCTTCCTCCAGATTTGCTCAAGTGTTTTCCCCGCCTTCTTATTCCCAACCCAGTTAACAGCCTCTTTCTCTTTTTTCCCTGCAGCAGAAGATTTAGCACCACTATCTCTGCTCCACCTGGGCTTATAATATATGTACTTTTATTTTTTGGTGGTGAAATGGACTGATGATTTTTTCCTTTCTTCGCTGGACTATTGTGCCAACTGCCAGGCTGCCTCCTGCCCTTTCAGCCCCAAGTGGCTGCCTTCATTCCATCGACTCCCAACTTCTCGCAGTGAAGTTTAATTGTCCCGCCCCCATCCCCTCTCAGCCCCTGGGTTTCTGCCGAGGAACCTGACTGTTGTATGCATATCCCGAGAAACTGCTGCAGATGAGCTCTCTGGCCGGCTCTCCTGGAATCGGCCTCGTGTGGAGGGAGGGAGGGAATGGGAATCTGCACTGGAAGCCATGGGGAGCATCAGAAGTTCCGTTCTGTATATGCAATGTCCAGCAATCTGCTACACGGATGATTCTTAGTCAAGATGATTTTCCTGGTGGGGAAGGGACTTTTTATTTTCTTTTGGAGAGTGGGAAGTGTGAATTCTTCCTCATTCCAGTGGCTGTTGTGGAGTAAGAAGGCTGACATCATTGGCACATCCCACCTGGCAAGAGCCCTTGAGTCACGGAAGGTCTCCTCGCACTGGGGTGGGAAACCCTTGCTCTCCTCATCTCTGAGGCAGGGAGCTCAAGGTCCACAGACTCCATCTCTTAGCTGAGCCTCGAGCCAACCCCAGGCTGCCGCTGGCCCTTGCTGAGGCCTCCTGAGCCTCCTCTCCACCCTGCGGTGCCCGCCGACTCGGCCTGGCCATCTGCAGGAGGCTGTGTCGAGGAGGACATCGAGGAAGACTGGTGGCGAAGGGAGGGAAAGATGTCTTTTGGGAAGAAGAGGAACCTTCAGGAGGAGCCGGAAGGGAAGTACCAGAAGCGGTTAGTCTGAAACGGGCAGGAAGCTTCAAAGCTGGCTCTCCTGCCCCATTTCTCCTTCCCCACCCTCTGAGCCTGTCCTCCCTGCCTCCTCCCTGGATTGGTTGGCACCTACAGGACTTGATGTACAGAACTGCTGTCCCCCTCCCTTCTAAGGTGGCGATCGCCCCGGCTCTGCCTCCTCTCTGTGCCTTTGGCCTGGGTGCATCTCCTCCCTCCCTTCCATGTGCCTTTCTTTGCCTCTGCAGTCTCATTGTTCATGATTTTTTGAGTTAAAATATTTTGTTGCTTTCTTACCCACGATTGGCCCTCAACAGCAGAAAGGAGAGGAGAGGTGACTAGAGAACCCCAGATTCTCCAGTAGGGATGGGTGTAGCTCTGATTTCCGCCATGGCAAGCTCTTCTCACAGCATGGGGTTGGGGTTTTGTGAAAATCTCCTCCTGAGGGGTCTCTGCGGCTGGCAGGAGGGGTGAGCAGTGTGGCCAACTGAGTGCCCAGCGTTTGCCATCCCTGGGAAGGGGCGCTTGGACACAGCCCGGCCTAGGCCCTGTCACTCGTATACATGAGCAGGTTGACTGCTACATGGGTTGATTATTTTTCTTTTAACCATTTTCCTTATTTGTGTTCTACTCCCCTTAATCTGAAAGCTCCGTTCGGTGCAACTGGAATTCTTTCTCCCTCTTCCCCTTTCTTCCCTTGCATATTGAGGCTGTGGGGTAGGAGAAAAGTACACACCCACCAGCCCCTTCCCCCCCACTTCTCCCCACTGCTGTCCACCTTCTCTGGCCGCAAGGAGCCTTTGCTGTCCGTGACCTCAGAGCTCACTGCACAGGGCACCTGACCCCATCCGGACCTGGCTCCGCTCTCGCTTTCTCTCGTCCTCCTCTGCTCTTCCTGGTGCTCTTTTCTTGGTGGGGTGTGGGTCATAGAATAGCCATGGGCTTTGGGGGACCTGTAACTGTTTTTGTTTTCCCATTTTCATTTATAAAACACTAAACATTCGTCTCCAGAGAACCAAAAATCCCACCTTCCCACTGGACACTAGGGGCGTGTCTTCTGCTCCACACGTTTGCTCTTTTTCTTTTCTTTCTCTCCTGTTAATGCTTTTAAAAACAAATGAGTTTTTTATATAAATAAAGTTTTTAAAGTGTGTATGTGGGAGGTCTGTGTCATTTCTTCACTCGCAGCTGCATTTCCTCCTCCTCTTCACCCTGGTCACTTCCTCATGTGTCAGTCTTGTTTTCTCCTGAGCAGCCAGACGGCGCTTACATCAGGGTGGATTTATTTTGAGCTCAGTCCCAGCTCTTATCAAGCAATACTTTTTAATTTTATACGAAACATTTTTTTTTTCCTCTGAAGAGTCTTAAAAATTAAATGTGGCCAAAGTGGAGCGCTGGGAGCTCATTGCTGACTGAGAGATAGGAAATGGCAGTGTAAAGAATTAATGGCATCCTTAGTCCCTGGGATTCGTATGGATCATTTGACAAAACTAACACAGGATAAAGCCCTCTGCAGCGCGTGACCCTCTCGGACACAACGCTCTGAGTAGATTAGAAGCCTCCAGCCCCAGCTGCCATTCCCACAGGTGTGCAGATGTAGACTCGAAAGGCCCATGTACAGATCACCAGGTCGTCATGTTGCTTCTCGGGCCATGTGTCTTAGGGCTATTTGACAGTCCACGCTGGTGGATAGGATAGAAAAAGGTGTCCTACCAAGCGCTGTGGCGTGTGTAGCAAATACTCACTGGGTTACCCAAGGCTGCTTTTCCTCGGATGCCAAGGATTGTGGTCTATGGGAAGAGACTTATTTTGGGGGCACCCTTATGTCCTGTCCTATGACTTGAAAACCTCCAGAGAACCTATGTAAAATGCTTTCTGTATGCCCACATCTTTAGATTAAAGTTATATAGCTGCTCCTGACTTGGTGCATTTTATTGAACTAAGATTTAGGTTTGAAACTTTCTTGGGGTCGTGAGACTTGGAAACTCATCACTGCAGTTTGCTTTGTGCCTGACATCTGTAGTCTCAGCACAAATCCAAAAAGCTGTCAAGAGTCTGCTTTCTGAAGCAGTTTGGGAGCCAGTCCCACCTGAGACTGTTACTGTTGGTAGGAAAACTTGGCTGTACTGGTCAGCAGCCTATTTCCCTGTTACACTCTTATCATTCACTGGCATTGAGCTAGGTACACACCTTACCCTTCTCTGTTAGCTAGCCCTGGATTAGTCCATTTGTTTTTGTTCGTGTTGTTTTTGGAACCAGGATTTGAACTCAGAGCCTCACACTTGTCAGGCAGGCGCTGTACCACTGAGCTTCATCCCTGGCACACAGTCGATTTGTTTATCTCATTCAGTAAATGTGCTGGGTGTGCCTGTGGAGGTTAGAGTTAAATTAGAGGATGAAGCAGATGGGTCCTTTCTCATAGATTGCACTCCGTGAGACTCAGGTGGCTGAGATCCAGGATCTTTAACACATCTCTCTTTGCTCTTATCTAGAGTGAGGTGTTAGCAGTATCTCCACTTTCTCTGTGCTGATGTAATGCTTTTGAAGCCTCTTGATACCTGTTGCTCACCTGAACGTTAGGAAGCTTTTGGATTTTGTCTGAGATTTGCCCATGTACTTCCATGTACATCCTGTAGGGCCTGAATTTTTCTGGACGTGCTTAAAGATGAGGCTGACCACCGTATGGCAGCAGCGGGACTTTTTTCTGAGCATGTTTGTGAGTCTCGCTGTGACCGCCCTTGGTCACTCTTTCTCGCTAAACCAAGTTACTTTGCACTAGAAACATTTCACCCAGGGAGAACTGAGGACCAGATCTCTGTCGTCATTCTTTCTCATCTTGCCCATCTTAATATCTGACGTAGATGGAGTTACAGGGCAACTAGACCTAGCTTTGTAGATCTGAGAAAGTGCAAAAGAGTCACCTGTGCTCTTTGTTGCAAATGTGGATTCTGAGGGC
>NW_004624864.1:2910650-2942309 GCF_000247695.1 Heterocephalus glaber | reverse complement strand
TTTTTTTTTTTTTGGTACCAGGGATCGAACTCGGGTCCTTGCGCCTGCGCAGCAGGTGGCGAAACCACTGAGCTAAATCCCCGACCCTGTAGATTTTTTTTTTGATCAAGGCTAGTTGGAGTCCTATATATGTCACTTATCTGTATGTCAAGTTTTTTTCCCCCCGCTTGGGAAGTTTTCTGCCATTGCTTCTTTGAACAGTTTTTATGTCATCTGCACTCTGTCCTGTTTCTTCATTGAGTCTGATCAGTCTTATGTTATTCTTCTTTGCATCGTCCAGCAGCTGCTGGATTGATTTCTCGTGGTCCCTTACTATTTTAAATTTTTCATTTCCTGGTCACTCATTGCAATCCTATTTTCTGTATCTGAAATTCTGTCCTCACATTGGCTCATTCTGCTGCGTAGACTTTCAATGGAATTTTTTTTTTTCTTGGTATGGGGGATTGAACTCGGGTCCTTGTGCTTCCGCAGCAGGTGGCAAAACCACTGATCTAAATCCCTGGCCTAATTCAATGGAATTTTTAATCTCCTGGAAATCTGTTTGCATCTGTTTTATGGATTCCATTTGTTTCCTATGTTGGGATTCCATCATGTTCCTCAGCTCCTCTATTTTTTAAATCTGTGTATGATCTAGATTTATTAATCATGTCTTGCACTATGGATACAATTTCTGTTGTTATCTGAGAAATTATTTCTGATTTCATTTTTTCCAGATCCTCTTTTGTTGCCAGTTCAGGGAGTCCAGGTGGTTGAGCATCATATTGTTCTATCTCTTTTCCCTTTGGGGTTGCCTTAGGTGATCTGGAAGTCTGGTTTTGAGACTTATTTATGTGTCTTCTCATTTCAACAGATGCAACCTGCTGTGTCTTTGTTGAGGTGACTTTTTGCTCACCCAATGGTCTTGAATTCTTAGGAAGCCACGGAGCAGCCTTTACTCTTGCTGCTCACCAGCACACCAATTTCTGGGTTCAGAGTGGTGGCCTTCTGGATCCCTGAGCTGACCTGTTTTCTGGGCGGGCTTCTGCTTGGGGCCTGAGCACACTTGGGATGGTATCTGGGTGTGCCTCTCACTGGGCCCCCTACATAGCTGTTGTCTGGGAGGGCCTTTGGTTGGGGGCTGTGCACCCCAGTTTCTGTTGTGTGCACAGGCTTTGGCTAGGGTCTCCTTGCACTTATCAATGGTATCGGGCGAGCCTCTGGGTATTGCTTGTGTATCTGTACAGCTCTTCTCCAGACGGGTCCCTGGCTGTGGCTGATGGTATGGCTAGCCTCTGGCGGAAGCCTGTTCGCTGTGCAGCCCCTTTCTGGGCAGGCCTTTGGCTTGGGCAGGTGTGCCCGAGCCTCTAGGAACTGGGCCACACAGGTGCTCCCCAGGATCTGTATGCACTCAGCGATGGAATGGCGGGCCTCTGTCGGAAGCCCACATGCCCATGCAGCTCCTCTCTGGGCAGGCCCCAGCCCCAACAGCAAATATTTTTGGACTAAGCTGTGACCTAAAGGCTTCACATACACAATTTTTGTTAAATATTTACTGCAACTCTGATTATCCTTGTCTTACAATGAAGAAAGGAGGTCTTAAGTAGTTAAGGAACTTGCCTTGCCTTACACTCAGGGCTGAGGTCAGACTCTGATAGAAGTCTTTGCTTGGAAGTCCTTTGTTTTCAAATGACTGACCTGGATTGCTGGGAGGGCCGGTGGGTGAGGGCATGGTGGAGAGTTAGGGAGGGCAGGCTGGTGCCTGGCTGGTGCCAGTGGCGGGCGGAGAGGAGAGGAGGAGTGGGAGGGTGGGTGCGGAAGGTGCTGGGGTCCCTCGAGGCCCTGGAGTGCAGCGAGCCGTCGGTTTGAGGATGGCGCCGAGAGGCCTGCTGCTCAGCCCAGGCCGGCCTGGGGTGCTGGTTTGGCTCTGGGCCTGGTAGCACAGGAAGACTCAAGAAGGGGAGCGAGAGCCTGAAAAGTGAGGGAGCGCAGTGCACAGGAGCCTTTCTTTTCTAAGGGGCTTGGGGAGCTTCCTGGTGCAGAGGGACGCATCAGCGCCAGATGGAGCAGGGTCTGCCGGATCTGTCTCATCTTCGGGCGTGTTCGTTTTTCCTGCCGTTTGGTCACAGTGCTGGGATCTTGCTGTGGGGTCTGGAGTGGTAAAGGGCATGGATTCAGTGCTCCCCTGGATCCTCTCTCCTGCTGGTTTACGCTAGGGCTCAGCACTAAGGACCACGTATCAGCGGTAGTGCATTTCCTTCCTGTTGTAGGCTTGTGCCTGATGAGGCCTGTCTCGTCCTCTTCTCCCTGCTTGTTCTGTGGCCTCTGTCTCCTTGGATGTTCTCTTCATTTCTCTCCACTAGGTCTCCAGTTGCTCCCAGTGCTACCTCACAGTCTGTTAAAAACTCTCCCATCCCTGGTCTTAGAACAGAGGCTGTATCCTGCCCCGTCCTGGGGCTGGAAGAGGGAAGACGTTCCATGCAAGTCGCCGGCAGCGTGTCCTCCCGACCACTGACCGGACCGGCCTGGGAACCCATATGGCCCTTGCCCTTTTTGCTTCTGTCCCTTTCCCCGTAGCTCACTGTGATTCCAACACAACTATTGTCACATCAACCCAGGTCTGGAGGGTCGAATGGGCCTGAAGCAGGCTAGGACATGCCCTTCAGAGCGGCCTCCACTACAATGCAGGTGCAGCCAAGCACCAGCCTAGGTGTCCCGGGAGCCGCATGTGGTGGCCCCCAGTGGGAGAATAAGTGGTTGCCCTCTGTTGGCAGAGCCCTGCACTAGCCGGGAGCCCACCCTCTTCCTATGCCGGCCTGTGTTAGGGGCCTGGGGGTGTAGCTCAGTGATAGGGCATGTGCTTGGTGTGCATGAGGCCCTGGGTTCAAACCCCAGCATAAAAAAATCTTTGAAATTATAAAAGCCCTTGTAACTTATAAAAAAGAAATACAGCAGATTTCAGAATTAAAATTCCTCCCTTCCTTTGATGTCACTGCTTGAGATAACTACTGTTGGCCACTTGTCACATACCTTTCTGGATGTCTTTCTCTATGTGCTCAAACCACAGAGACTTACTTCTGATGGGGTGATTTTATGCATAGTACATATATTCTGCAGTTTGTTTTTCTCATGAAAATATATCACGGACAGCTTTCTACTCCACTGCCTATGGTTCTGCCCTGTTTTCCTCATGATTGCCCATTTTAGCACTGTAAGTCTGTGTGGTTTTATTGGACCTGGTATTCTGCTTTTGGATCACTTCCAGGGGCCACCAGGGAAGCAGCCAGCCACTTCCTGGGGAGTCTTGGAGCCCCGACCCTGTGGTTAGGAGGACCAGAACTTGTAGCCACATTTCCCAGCCCTGTCTGGCACGCTCAGCCTGCTGACTTCCCAAGGAGACCTAGAAATAAACTTCTGCTTTTGTGCCAGAGCAGAGGCGCTAAACATGCCACCTTCCCTCTTTAGAACATGACAGGGGACTTCTCAAAAACCACATTTCATCAGAGATAGGAGATTCTCTGCCTGCCCTCCTCAGCCCACTCCACCCTGGCCCTGCATGGACCAGATGCAGAGACAGAAAAGGGAATGCAGCTGGCTTTGAATCCTGGCTGTCATTTGAAGGCGACACCCTGTGTCTGACTCTTTGCAGAGGGAATTCTGAGGAAGACGCCCGGCTCAGCCTGGTTCTCCTCATGCTTCTCCGTACTTTGAGGAGTCAGCCCCAGGCTCTCCTCTCTGGCCCGGTGGAAGGATGTCTGACTGTGGGCGCTTGATTTGGTAACTCACTGAATCCATGTCTACTCATTGTGGGTGCCTTGGATTCAGGGGAGTCGTTCTAGTGGTGGTCACCTCACCACCAGTGGTCCTGTGACCTGCATGCTACGTAGTGCCACTTAAGTGAAACCAACTTTTCTTACATGCGACCCAGCTCCTTCAGTATTTCATTTATCCTGCGAACATTTGTTCCATAGCCACTTCACACAGATACCAGGGCTTCAGGCACTTCCTGCTTTTGAGGAGTTCCAGTTCTGGGGACAGAGGCTGTAAATGAACAGTATCAATGAGGTAAGCATTATTATAATGATGCCCTTTTAACACTTGGAAGAGAGGCGAACTCTGCCAGGAGGGAGGCGAGTCTTCTTGGGGTGATACTTGGGCTGGTTTGAAAGGATAATCAGATCCTCCCATTGGAGAGGATATGAAAGGGTGGAGTCAGAGGGAAGTGCCCAAGGGCCAAGGCACTCACAGAACACGTCTCCTGGTATCCAGGCGGGCGAGGGCAGGTCTTTTGTGCAGACACATTTCACCGAGTAGTTGAAGGAGTGACTGAAATAGAACACCATCATTTCACCACCCCAGTAAGTAGGTCTGAGCGTTGAGTGTCCGCAGCTGCTGGCAACCCAAAAGGAGCGGGGTCGCCTAGGAGGAAGTTAAGAAGTTGGGGCTGGGGAGTTCGGGTCAGTGGCGGAGTGCTTGCCTAGCACGTGGGGTGCTTTGACCCCAACACTGCAAAGAGAAAAAATATATTCAAGCATGGGTCTGGTCAAGCTCCTATGTAACAGGAAATAGGGTGGGGAAATGTTAAACCACCCCATAAAGATTAATGAGTGAAACGAGGGAAGGATTACAAAACACCTGACTCAGTTCCTTTAATAAATGAGTTCAAGAAGAAAACATTTTCAGAGGCCCTGCAGCTTTAAAAGAAAGACACAATCTCAACGCATGGGTCTGTTCTGGATCCCAATGTAAAGGTGACATTTATGAGACACTGGGCATTCAAACACGAGCTGTCTGGTGCTACCCGGGCGAGATGACTTTGTGATGTGCTGTTGTGCGTGGTGGCTCCTCGGGAATGGGTGCTGCAGTGGCCTGGCATTTTGGTGGGTGACTGTTGCGGTCGGGGCATCCACTCCTCAGCACCCAGGCGGGTAGGGCTCTGGAGGCTCACTGTAGTATTCCATTTGATTTTTATGCAGATCTGAAATTCCCTGTAATGGTGGTGGACTTGAGAACAAACAGCTGCATTCGGCTGGGGCGGGAGTGCTGGGAGCCACAGGAAGCAAGCCAGGTGGGGCAGTAGGAGCAGGGCTGGCGCTGGCTTAGGAAGCTCCTTTCCTGCCACCAGGAAGCCAGCAGGCAGCTTTCACCTTGCTGGGGAGGCCTGGGGGTGGGACCCCAGCAGCCACAAGAAAGGAGGAGAGCTGGCCCGGGGACCCTGGGTCACACTGTAACTAGAACAGCTCTGCTTCTCACTTCTGCTAAATATGGCTTTGGGGTAATATTTTATTTAAAAACAGGATTCTGGAAGATTTAAAAAATTTTCTCTATTGCCACTGAGGGAACAGTGGAATATTTTAGAGGCTGTCACCTGAGCTGTAGTGTGGAAGACTGCAGTCCAGAAGCACAGAAGGTAGAGAAGTCAGCCACAGACTAATTACAATATGCAGCGAAGGAGAAATCTGTTTGTTTATTTTTTTTGGTACCGGGGATTGAACTCGGGTCCTTGCGCTTGAGCAGCAGGCGGCGAGGAGAAACCTGGAGAGGAATTTAGCCCAGGGAGATTAGGTGCAGGAGGGCAGCGTTTATGCTGATATGTGTTTCCCAGGCCCCTTCTAGGGGGACACAAGGTGAATGTGGAAATGTGCTCACAGATTTTCAGAGCATCTGAGCCGGCCCCTCCCAGCACATGGGATGTGGGTTGGACCCAGTTCCCCGCTGAGAGCAGCAGCAGCACTCAGGGCCCCTCGCTGTGGCACAGTGTCCAGTCTGGTCCCCTGTGCACACCACTGCCGGGGTCAGGAGATCGGGGTGAAGCCATCGGGTCGGGCTCACCGTGGCTGCTTCTGTCCAGCTCCCTCTTCTCGAATACCGCTGCTCCCTGTCCACACACTGCATCTTCTGGACTGCCTTGCCTTCTTATAACAGTTTCATCTCTGGACGGAAAGACCCCAAAGTAGTTTACAGTTTTGTTTTTTGTCTCTGAACCCTTGGAGTTTGTCCAACTGGGAAAACCCGGGACCTTTTCTCCCGTTGACCTCTGCTGAGGCTGAGCCTCCTTGATCCCCAGGTCTCCAGGGATGAGGTGCTGCACCACGTTGCCTATGTGGAATGAAAATAGGCTGTTAATGTCCAAGACTTAAGGTGAAAATCTCTTCTGTACATTCTCACGAGTCTCCGCTCCGGTGTGCGTATGAGCGTGCGTGTGTGTGCATGTGAGTGGGTGTGTATGTGTATGTGTGTGTATGTGTGTTTTAACCTTTCAAGTTGAAGCTTGGATGAGGCCACCTTAGTTTTGATCTTTTTTTGCTCAAGACAGTTTTTAACCTTGAGTCATGGAACTTTGATGGAATTCCTTGAGAATCTGATAATAGTTATGGGTCTTCTCAAAACAACAACAAAACCAAACACAGATCCAACCAAACAAAATAACCTCACTTGTATTTTGCCTGCAATTTGAGTTTCTAGATTTTTGCATCAAAAACACTTGGGAATGAGGACTGCCTGATAATAAATCAGTACTCTCCATCCTATCCAGACCTATTAAATCAGAATTTCTGGCAGGGACCAGCAGTTCACACAAGCCTCCTAGTAATTTGTAGCCTCACTAACAGCGGCGAAGTTCTGCGGGAAAGACACTAATCTCCCACCAGCCTCTTCTTCCCCCAGGCACTTGGCAGTGGCTTCGGGCTGAACCTGGAAAGTGAGCCCTGCTTGGAGGAGCTGTGGAATCCCACAGGGAGGTCCGGGCCCTTCCCCTCAGGAGGTGGGAATCCAGAGTCCAGCCCCTGTCCCAGAGAGCCCCTCTGCTGCTCTCTACCCATTTCTCCGGTATGGATGAGAGCAGCCCACCGAGCACGAGGCCTGCTCGACTGAAGCTTTGCCTCTTCCCAGGCGCGTTATTCCTGTGGCATGGACAGCGATCCAGGGCCTTGCAAGTGCATTGGAAGCATACAATAAAAAGCTTTGCAGAGTTAAGTCTATATCTTTTTGGGGTGTGTGTGTTGGGGGTTACTGGGGATTGAACCCAAGGTCTTCGCACTGAGCTACATCCCCAGGACCCTCCCTTTTCAAAAAAAATCTTAGGGCAAGGTCTAAGTTGTCCAGGGTGAGCTTAAATTTGAGATCCTCCTGCCTCAGCCTCCCAGAATGCTTGGATTACAGTTGTGCGCCACCACACCCAGATTTCAGCCTACATTTAGCAGGTCCAGCTACTCTCAAGAGGTTCAAAACTGGGAACAGCTGAGAAGGTCATATTGAATAACTTTCTTCTTTTTTTGTTCTTTTATTTGTACATTTTAGGTATACAATTCATTTACATTTATCATTGGGTGTTTGTACCTGTACACGATATATCTTGGTTCTTATTTTTTTTTCCCCATTACCTGTGCACCCTTCACCCCTTCCGCCCTTCCCTATTTACATAGATTTCATTTCCATTTTTTTTCTTTTCTCATAGTATTTCCTTTCCCTCTTTTCCTTTCCCCTTCCCCTCCCTTCACTCCTTCATCTTTGGACCTTTTTTCCTATTTCAGATTATCAATTATTCATTTTAATCATTTTAACCCTTGTTTACACTATCAGTTTCTCACACTAGTGAAACTATTGGTATTTACACATGTGTGTCCTATTTATTTCACTTAAGAGTATGGCCTCGATATGCATCCATTTAGCTATAAATGACTCTAGGTTTTCATTCTTTATGGCTGAGTAGTACTCCATTTTATAAGCCCCACATTTTCTTTATCCAGTTTCCAGTTGATGGGCACTTGGGCTGCTTCCAAGCTTTAGCTATTACAAACTGTGCAGCTATGAACATGGGTGCACATATATTGCTGTGGTATGATTCTTTTAATCCTTTTGGGAAGATACCCAGCAGGGGAATAGCTGGGTCAAATGGGACCTGTAGTCCTAGTTCTTTGAGGTATCTCCATACTGACTTCCACAGTGGTTGCACCAGTCTGGACTCCCACCAGCAATGGAGAAGAGTTCCTTTCTCCCCACAACCCCACCAGCATTTGTTATTTGTTGATTTCTTGATAGCAGCCATTCTTTCTGGGGTGAGGTGGAATCTCAGGGTTGTTTTCATCTGCATCTCTTGAATGACCAGTGATGTTGAACATTTTTTCATGTATTTGTTTGCTGCTTTTACTTCCTTGTCTGAGAAATGTCTGTTCATTTCAGATGCCCATTTTTGAACTGGGTCTTTCTATTTGTGGGGTCTGATTTTTTTCAGTTCTTTATGTATTCTAGATAGTAGTCCTTTGTCTGAGGTGCAGCTACTAAAATTTTTTCCCATATTGTAGGTTGTCTGTTAGCTCTGTTGGTGGTTTCTTTTGCAGTGCAGAAGCTTTTTAATAAGATGAGATCCCAGTTGTTGATTCTTTCTGCTAGTTCCCGTGCTGCTGAGGTTTTGTTCATGAAGTCTTTTCCTATGCCAATGTCTTCAAGAGTTCTACCTAACTTACCTTCCAGCAAGTTTAGTGTTTCTGTCTTAATATTTAGATCTTTAACCCACTTTGATCTCAGTTTAGTGCATGGTGATAGGTATGGGTCTACTTTCAATCTTTGGCAGGTTGAAATCCAGTTTTTCCAACACCGTTTATTAAATAGGCTATCTTTCCTCCAATGAGGGTGGTTGGATCCTTTGTCAAAGATGAGGTGGCTGAGCATGTCTGGAGTTGTTTCTGCATCTTCTAATCTATTGAATAACTTTCTTTTAATTGAATCTTTTTTTTTTTTACCGGCTATAAATTTAAAAAATATAATTGAAGATAATTTAGAAAATTTAGCTTTTTTTAATAGCAGAGGATAAATCAATTATAATCCATGGTTTCACCTTCTAAGGGCAACCACTGTTAACATTTTGGCATCTATTTTTTTTTCTATTTTTAAAAAATAACATAAGGAGCTTACACAATATATACAATAGTTACCTGTTTTTCTTGCCTAACATTGCTTTATAACATTTCTAAGTTGACTCTTCATAGTTTTTTCATGGCTGCATGGATGTACCATTACTTAACTTTCGCTGAGCTGTTGATACCTCAGTGCCCACGGATAGTAGTACGACTATGCCGTAATAAACATTTTATGCCTAAATCTTTGTTTTCGGAATTATTTCCTCCAGAGGGGGCGTTGCTGGGTTGAGAGTTAGGGACTTTTAAAGGCTGGGTCGGAGGGTATTTCACAGCAAGCTCCGCTCGGGCGGCAGGGGAGCTGCGGCCCAGGCCCAGCGCACTCGGAGGACGGAGGACGCGGACTGCAGAGGCTCTGAGGGTGTCACAGAGGCGCGATGTGGCCCGGGACGAGAGGGCTCTGCTGGCCCCAGAGACACCGCGCTGCTCCCCCATGGGGCGGCCGTGACTTCCGACTCCCCAGGCTCCAGCAGTAGCTGGGACGGCGCTGCTGGTCTCAGCCTCACCCGTTTTGCTGCCAGTGCCCCGAGCCGGGCGGATGGCAGCTCAGGAGGGCGGTCTGGCGCTCTTCTGCCTCTGCCCGAGGCCCCTCACACTGCTAGAAGCGGGCTTGGCGCTTGCTCCTCTCCCTGCTCAAGGCCGTCCTTCTGAGGAGACGCTGGATCTCATGCAGAGAGGACTCAGCCTAGATTTCCAAGGGCGCTTTCACACATCAGGCCTCCACTTCTGACCCCACACCTGTTAATAAATGAACACCGTTCCCTGAAATTTGCTGCTGTTTGAATAATGAGAAGTGTTGATTTAGATTATCTTCTGACATAGGGGAAATACTTCGGTGCTAGTCCCATTTTTTCCTTTAACTAGCTACATGAGCACAGCAAGGCTAGTTACTCACCTATAGAGCCAATCATTCCATTTCATTTTGTCTGATTTTCGAGATGTTGAGGATTGAACCCTGGGCCTTTGCATTGAGCTACATCCGCAGACCAGCCTGGGGTTGAATTTGTGATCCTCCTGCCTGAACCTCCCAGGGTGTTGGGATTACAGGCGTGCACCACCATACCCAAATCAATCATTCCAGCACTGTGGTATTCAGGCACCTGTCAGCTCTGAAAGTACATCATCCAAAAGAAATAGTTATTTTAAGATTCACTGCAGAAATCAGTGCATTCTATGGGTTCTGATGAATATAAAATGGTAAGGTTTTAATTTAGGATAGTTCTTAGTAATCAGTGATTAAGAAAGATGTGAGATGCAAATAAAGATTTTTATGCTTATAGGTCCTGAAGGAGTAAATGACATGTCTGGAGGACACACACACACACAAACACACACACACACACACACACACACACACACAGAGGTCAAGGAATACATGGGAGAAAGAAGAGAGAGAGATCAGTCAGCTCTGCATGTGCTAGGTTTTTAGTTTCTGTCTCTGTTTCTCTTTCTGCAGTGCTGAGGACTGAACCCAGAGCTTTGCTTATTGATGTCTCTTCTTATAAGGGCACTAATCTCATCACGAGGGGCCCATCCTCCTGACTTCAACTAAAGCTAATTATCTCCCGAAGGATTTCTCTCCAAATACCTTTCCATGAGGTTCAGAATGTTGACGTATGGATTTGGTGGTGGTGGTGGTGGGGGGTAATTCAGTTCATATCAATAGATAAATTGGACTTCATCAAAAGGAAAATCTTTGGGGCATCAAAGGGACATTATCAAAATAAGAAAATGACAAAATATTGAATGGGAGAAATATTTGAAAATCATATTTGTTCAGTGACTTATATCTGGATTATATAAAGAACTCAAGCTCAATAATCAAAGATAACCCAATTAATAATGAACGCAAGAGCTGAGCAAAGAGTTTCGTCAAAGAAGATGGCCAGTAAGCTCACAAAAATGTGCTTACAATGTTTAATAATCAGCAATATAGAAGTCAAAACCACAGTGAGACACCATGTCCCATCCATTTAGATGTTGGTAACACAAAGGGCAGATAATACGGAGTGTTGAGGATGTGGGAAAATTGAAACTCTTTCACACTTGCTGGTGAGACTATTAAACAGTCCACGGAAGACAGTTTTGCAGTTCCTTGAAAAGTTTAAAACAGAATTTTTCTATGCAATTCCACTCCTAGATGCACAGCCAAGAGAACAGAAGATACATGTTCATACAAAGACTTGTACAAGAATGCTCAGCCTTATTCACAATGGCCAAAAGGTAGACATGATCCAAATGTCTACTAAGTAACTCATGGATCCATGAAATGTATCATCTATCTCCTCAATAGGGTATTGTTGAGGCATGAAAGGAATGAACTACTGATACCTGCCGTGGGAGGAACCATGGAACCCTGCTGAGAAAGAAGCCCAGCACAAGCGCATATTTTGTGACTGAACCTATAGAAATGTGCACAAGACGCATCTATTGAAATAGAAAGTGTTTCAGTGATTCCCAAGTGCAGGTAATGGTGAAAGGGTGCAGGGTTTTTTGGGGGGAAGGTGTGATGAAAATGCTCAAATATTGTTGTGATGATGGTTGCAACAACTCTCTGTATTAAAAATCACATTTGTAAATCGTACATTATGTGAATTGTATCTCCATAAAGATTTTACAAGTAAAATTGTTATAATTATTCATATTTAAGAGGTGTAAAGTGACAGGGAAAAAAAGTTAATTAAATGCAAGTAATCCTTAATTTTGGCAAATGCTTTACTACTGACCATGTCCCAGCACGCGTAAATGGGGTTTTTGTATATCAGCCATCCACACTTCTAAATTTCTTTTCCATACCAAATTGTGACAGGGCTACTTCAGGAGACAAATAGCTGCACCAAGTTTCCTCCTGGTGCTGCGCCAGCTGTTTTAACTGTGTTGCCCTCTATATGTGGCAGTGTTTGTGCAAGCACTTGGCATTTTATTGCATATTTGCCCTTATTTATAAAGTCAGAAAATGAATGGAAAAATAAAACGGTGAGGTTAATGATTTCATAACTGAGACAAAGGAAGATACCACTTACTATGCCAAAAGCAGTAAGTTTGATACTTATTGAACCTATGCAAGTCTGACAACTGTGTTCAATTACAAAGGAAAACAACAAAACTGGAGGTAAACAACATGTTACAAATACATCGCCAGCGTTTGTGGCTAAGCAGTAAGGTGCAGCAATGGAACAAATGTGTGGATCTTCCCCATGATGTGCAGTAGAGTATTATTTTGATATACTGTTTTTCTGACAATAAATTTCTTTTTACTCAGTGTTCCTCCTTATTCAATCTTGACCTTTTGGTGACCAGGCCCTTGGATAGGGGTAGTAGCATAGCACAGATACCAAAAAAAGTCAATCCCTGGCCTTTGAGGTTTAAGATATGTTTTGGAAACTCCAGGCAGAGATAAAACCTTTTTGATTAAAAAGCTCTTGAACTTCAAAAGCTAGAACCATCAATAACCCAGAGCATAAAGTCATGCCTTAACCACAAGCATGTAAGAAAATGTGGTTGGTCAGAGCTGGTCTCTCCAGTGCTTTCCTTTCTCTCAAAGCTTTTATAAACATTCCTTTGGCTTATAAAGTGAAGAGAAGTCATTTTGGTGTTTGGTGAATCTGCAGGCAGGAATCCTGTGGGTCACCCGCTGGAACTTCTGTACGTCTTAAGAAGAAATGGCTGTGTGTGTGTGTGTGTGTGCGCGCGTGGGCGCGTGCATGTGTGCACATGCTGTAACCAGGATACCAGAGGGTCTAGCTACTGCTCCAGCTGGCAGCAGACCTTGGCATCATTCATGTGATGCTGGTTTTAAGAGCATGCAGAATACAAGAGTTGTATTGCAGGGAGACTTCCACCCAGATTTCAGAAGAAGGCCTGGGAGGCCAGGCGGTGTGCCCCTCAGCGGGCAGTGTGTGAAGCTGGGAGTGTGAAGCTGAAGGTGCAGTGGAGGCCCCATAAACCTGGAGAAGCCCGGAGCGTGGATTGTCTGAGGAAAGCTGCAAGGACCGAGCAAGAGAGGAGAGAGAAGCCATGGGAGCTGAAGCGACCAGCAATGCCATAGGGACGGGGTTGCCCAAGCCCTTTGGAGTTCATTTCTTTCCAGAAACTACCCCCAGGGAGCTGGACATGGAACTGTGGGACTTAATGTTTGTCCTGCTGGATTTCAGATTTGCTTTTGTCCCATTGGTTTTTATCCCCCCCTTCACTTTTTTGGAATGGCAATGTCTACCTGGCGGCACCCTATGTCGGCATGGTTGAACATCTTTTTGGTACTCACAACAGCATGCTGGAGGAATAGCGTGGCAGCCAGGAGGCAACGTCCGGGGAGGAGCCCACAGTGACCCCCGCCCCATCAGCAAGTGAGCCCTGAGTTTCCGTGGTCCAGTTACCCTCCGTTATCAGAGCTGGCAGAGGCGACGCGAGGCAACCTCCACAGCCAGTCGGAGAGGCTGGGAGACGGGTGAAGCGCCCCTGGTCTCTGGGCCGGGCAGGAACAGGCGCCGCTGAGAGCCTGGCAGGCCGCCCTGTCCCTGCCTGTCCCGCCTTCCACCTGCCCCGCGAGCCCCTTGAGCCTGTCAGGGGCAGGCTGTTCACCGACTGCTGGCTCTGAACCGCCGGAGATTGCGCTTTGTCATCTGCTAGACCAAGAGCTCTCTTGGACTCGCAGGGTGCAGAAGCTCCGCTGGTATGGGTTGGGCCTCAGAGGACACCCGTCCTGCATGGGCTGGGGACTGGGAAGAGGGCCGCCCTAGCCTGCCACACTGGTGGCCGTGGTTTTGCTTTGGACAGACAGAAAGACTCCTTTCATACAGAAGTGTGATCCATGTCTATATTTTTCCCTCTACAAACTTTTTGAGAGCACTGAAAAGACATCTTCACAGTTACACAATCCTCTGCCATTTGCATAGACACTAGTAGCAGATTTTTCTCAGCAACATTAAAATTAATTTTTTCTCAGCTGGATGTGGTGGCACATGCCTAAAATCCCAGCACTCAGGGAGGCTGAAGCAGGAGCATGATAAGTTCAAGGCCAGCCTGGGCAATTTAGCAATTAGTGAGGCTGTCTCAAAGTTAAAAAAAACAGGGCTGGGGCTGGGGATGGTGGCACACACCTGTAATCCCAGCACATTCAAGAGGCTCAGGCAGGAGGATCACCATGAGTTCAAGACCAGCCTAGGCTAACAGTCAGTTCAAAACTGGCTTAAACTACATAATAAGACCCTATCTCTAAAAACAAAAGCAAACAAACAAAAAAATCTCTACCAAATATTTCAAGAACACTGAATGATATTGAGTTGCAAAGTTATACCAGAAAGTGAAATTTGATCGTGAATATGTAAAGTATGAGCTGTTTTAAATGGTTTATAAACAGTGCCTAACATTCAGATGTAAGATCAAATTGAGCCTTTTTATTTTTAATTTTTAGTGTTTTTGAGACAGAGTCTCCCTTTGTAGTTCAGGCTGGCCCTAAGCTCACTGTGTAGCCCAGGCTGGCCTCGAACTCAAGGTGATCCCCCTGCCTCAGCCTTCTGAGTGGTGAGATTATAGGCGTGTGCCATGCCTGATGAAATCAAGCCTTTATACCATGTTGGAAACTATAATTTTTTTTAGCTTTCTGGATTGAATCTCTTCTCCTCTTTCTTTCCTTTTTTCTCTTCTACCAAATAAAACACCAGAGTATAAAGTTCAGATTTCAGGCATTTGACTTTCTAACCTTTTCTAAAATGGGAAGAAGTATTGTGTTATCAAAGGTAGAGAATGTCTGAATGGGAATCCTTGCCATTCGGGATATGCCCCTTCTTGGAATACCTAAGTAAGAATGACCAAGCCAGGGAGGCTTCCAGTAGTTTATCTATTTTGAAGACAGCGTTGGTCCATGCAGTCTCAGCATGGCCATAGAGACAGACACATTCACCAGGGTCAGCTCAGTTCCTGCCTGGGGCAAAGGCACAGTCCAGCACTGAATTAGCAGACCGAATGTCTTGGTTTGTTTCAGTTCTTTTGTGGTGTTCACCTTTGTCTTCATATATATATTTAATAATATTGTAAGCTGGGTGTGGTAGTGGTGCACACCTGTAATCCCAGCACTCTGGGAGGCTGAGGCAGGAGGATCCCAATTCAAACCCAGCCTGCACAATTTAGTGAGACCCTGTCTCAAAATTAGAAAGCCGAAAAAAGGACTGGAGGCGTAGTTCAGTGCAAAGACCCCGGATTTAGTCCTCAGGACCACTATCACCACCGAAAAGAATTATTAACACGGTATGTTTAAAACTATTATTAACTTATAAAATAAATTGTACATAGGAAAGTGCCTAAAACGTATCCCATTTAGAGAATGCTGCTAAAATAAACACTCTTGTATCTTAGAAATAGAGCCTTACAAGTATCTTTACTGTGCTTCCACCTCATCCTCGGATCCTGTTTAAATGCGGATCCTGACCGGATAGCTGGGGAGGAGCCAGATTCCACATTCCCACCCTGGCTGACCCCAGGACCTGGGCTCACACCTCTCCATCACAGGCAGGGCAGCAGGGTCTAAATGGCTTCTGTGTACCTCCCCCAAATTTATCTTCTTTCTCTTCATAAGAGGTAACCGTTTTCCCGAATTTCATGTGGGTTGTTCCTTACTTTATTTAAATAGTCTTACCATCTGTGAATGGATTTCTAAGCATTATATAATTGTTTTGTTTTGCTTCCTTAATTTTTTTTTCTGAACCAAATTGAGATTTTATTTATTTATTAATTAAAAAAATTTTTTTGAGACAGGGTCTCACTATGTAGCCCCTGCTGGCCTCAAACTTGCAGCGATCCTCCTGCTTCAACCTCCCATGTGCTGGGATTACGGTGTGTGCCACCACGCCCAGCCCAAACTGGGATTTTAATCGGAATTTTTACATACTTAATTTGATGTTAGAGATTGAATTTAGGGCCTCACACGTGCTAGCAAATGTAATACTCCCCAGCCTGAATTGCAGAATTTTAGACATTACACATATCCCTCCTTATGCGTCACTTAAGAATAATTTACAAAGGTCATGGCCCTTTAGTGACATCTGTTTTCTTTGAAGAGGAGGTTGCCCGGCTTTGTGCTGGCCCCTGGGATTTCAGACAGGCAGGTGTGTTCTGGTTAGTCTCTCAGAATGGGAACAGTCTGGTGGGAGAGGTGAGAGGTCGCTTCAGCAGGGAGGGCAGTGCGCTGGGCCAGGAAATCGCTCTGTGGAGGCCTCAGGCCTGCCTGAGTCTCGGGCATACATGGGACTGAGCTGCATTTGCCTGCTGGGGAGAGCAAGGAGAAAGGGGGGACCCCACGAGCCTGGGGGTGCAGGCACAGGTGTGAGCTGGACAGTTGCAGACAGTGTTCTGACCTCAGAGCTTCGGGAAGGGCGGGGTACAAGGGATACAGGTGGAGAGAGGTCCAAGGCCAGGCTAGGGCTGGGCGGAGTTTCCATGCCTGCTCCACACGAGCCCCTAAGAACAGGCTCCCTTTTCAAACTTTTGTGCAAGTGGAATAGTGCTGTGGGCATCTGGATGTGCTCATGCGGCTCGGGCTTGTTGCAGACACATTTTCCTGCTGCATGGTTCGTTTACTTGTGCTGTTCAGTTTTTATCGTACAAACTTCCCCTGCTGTGTCCATCCATGTTTATTTTTTTAATGGTTATCGTTGATAGATGTTTAAGTTTACTTCTTTTGTTTTTTGCTGTGATAAACAGTGTCACTATAAGCATTTCTGGTGCATGTTTCATAGTGCAAACATGAACTTCTCTAGATTATATGCCTACTAATTGAACTGCTGGGTCATAGCACATATACATATTCACTTCTTTTTTGTGGTACTGAAGATTGAACCCAGGTCCTTTGCACTGAGTCGTACCACTAGCCATCCATCCTGCCATCCATCCATTTATTTATTCATACATTTTGAGACAATGCCTCTCTAAGTCGCCCAGGGTGGGTTTGAATTTGCGATCCCCCTGGTTCAGCCTCCCAGAGTGCTGGGATTACAGACATAACATTCACCTTTTTAATCTGATGTTAAATTATTGTTGAAAGTGTTCAATTTTACACGTTGCCCTTTCACAACCTTACTGATGCTCGTACTATCTGATTTTTTTTTTTTTGCCCATTTGTTGGGTATAAAAGTGTATCTTGGAATTTTCACTGTCATTTCCCTAATTACCAAGGATATTTTCCTATGTTTAGTAGCAAACCAGATCTTGCAAGTCTTTATTAGCTGTGAGAATGTGTTTGAACTGTGGACTCAACTTGTAGGAGGTTGAGAACTTCTTGAATCTTTTTTCTTAATGAGTAAAAGGAGGATGACAATATCCACCCCACAAATGGTTGCCCTGAGGGGGAAGGAGCTCTGTTATCATCAGAATGACAGTTACTCAGCGTACTCTTAGATATCACTAGGATGCTCTGCATGGTAGGAGATGGGGAGGCATTGCCAAATGATGCAGCCATCAGGGAAGGGATGACAGAAGCGGCCAGAGACAGAAGGGAGGAAGGAGAAGGCTCTATCAGCCGAGGGGGAAGAATCAAGTTCACTTCAGTAACCAAGTTCTTCTTCAGTAACTGTGACAGCTTTAGACAGATGCAGATTTCAGTGACTTAACATGGTGTCTTCAGCTGCCGGCGGATGAGACTAGGTCAGGAGGTCTAGCGCTACCCTCCTCTTCCATGTCTATGCTCTGGAGTGGGGCCTGTCTTCTCCTCGAGCTGCCCTGGTGAGACCATGTCTACCTGAAGGGGCCTGGGACAGGCCGTCCTGGCTGGGGCCACCACCTGCTGGTAGCGAGGGCTCGTTCGGAAAGGAAGCCACAGTCACATGCCCTGTTGACCCACGGTGCCAACCCCTTCCTGCTGCTGTTAGGGCAGAGTCAGATGCCGTCGCCACCGTGTGCTGCCGCCCCACTCGGGGTTGCATGGTGACTCTGTCGATGTCCAGTCTCCTCCTCCTGCTCCTGTTAATGCAGGTCACATGCAAAGTGGACTGGGACCAGGAAAGAGGGCTCAGTGTCACCTTCTCACTTCTAAGTCTTCGCCATTCTCTCTCCTCTGCTCTAAACCTCCCAGACTAAACCCCAAACTCTGGGAGGAACTGCAAAGACCCAGATACAGAGCCAGTCTGGGACGTGCGGGTCAGCACTAAAACCTGCAATCTGTTCCTCAATCGCCCAAGTCAGGACGGTGCCCCAAGAAACAAGCACGGGGATGCCCATCCATTCCTCCACCGCACAGATATTCACTGGGTGCCCGCCCAGCGGGGCACAGCAGTGCAGGGCGAGAGCCTGCAGATACCTGCCCACATCTGCAGCTGAGGCGGGTAACAGCCGAGACGCTTGCTTCCTCTCAGCCTCTGACAAGTTGAGCTCTCGATTCGTACACATCCTCACAGCAAATAGGGACTTGCAGGACCGGATTTGCTAACATCTCCTTAGGAATTAGGGAAATCACACTTAAAATCCCAAGGAACACTTTTACATCAACTGAACCAGCAAGAAATCAGATAATGCAAGTTTTAGAGAGCATGGGAACTAGCGGTGTGTAAATTAAACGAACGCCTCTGACAGATAGAGCTGCATCACAGGTACCTCTAGCGTTCACATTTTATTTCTGGTTTTCCCTTTAGGAGGGGATGTGTTTGCATGTGTGTCGTTCCCTGGGTGATACAATTCAGGGTTTAGACTTAGATAAAAATCACTCTTAGGAACCACAACTGTGTTGTGCGTTAATTTTAGAATTCAAGGTAGCTGTGGCCCTGAACATCAGCCAGCTGTCAGTTAGCTGTTCCGAGAGTTCATGTTACTGCCCGGAGCAGCACCTTGCCATCCAAGAGTGCAGTCTGACAAAATGCTGGTCAGAGGGCCCAGGAGCACTGTGCGTCTCCACTCGGGCAGACAGCCCACGTCGGTTACCTGGAAACCCTCACTTCTAACTCACTTCTCTGGTGTTCACTCCCCTCAGAGAATGCTTTCAACGAGCTGTTCAATTCACAGCGACACAGTTATGCATTTATTAACTTTCATGTCTTTTTCCTCCCTCGGGGCCCAAGGACTGCAGGTTTCCAGCCTTCTGTGCCGAAATGTTGAGGCCTAGTCTGGTTTCAGGCCAGACCCTGGCTGAAGGCCGTGAGCCCACCTCAGAAGTGCGCTATGAGGTCTTGACGGTTCCTCTTGCCGCTGCATCTAGGACGGTGTGGGTTGAACTGGAGTTATTGCCAGATAAAAGGCCCCAGAGACCGTCCCAGGGATGGCTAAGTTTCCTTGGAGGGTCACCGGATGTGTGTCAGGTTAGCACAGATGAAAACGCTTGTGGGACTAAGTTACTGGTGTTTGGGGCTTATCGGTTACCGTGCTGTAAGCGGTGTGTCTACTGTATGTTCTGTTAATCCGCACCTCACACGGCTCACACGAGTAATGTCTTCCTTATGAATTTTACTAGATCTCTTTAGAAGAATGTTCTAGTCTTGACTCCAATTGTAGGCATGTACTGAGCACGTAGTTTTATTTTTTTTTTTCTGTACGGGGTATCGAACTCAGGACCTTGAGCTTGCAAGGCAGGCACTGGAACTACTGAGCTAAATCCCGGGCCCAAAGAGAAGCTCCATTTTGCAAGTTTTGTTTATGTACTTTTTTTTTTTTTTTTTTTTTTTTGGTGCCAGGGATCCAACCCAGGACCTTACACTTTTGAGGCAGGCGATGGCACTGAGCTAAATCCCCGCCCCCGTAGTTTATAACTTAAAGGAATGTAGAGTACAGGAGGAATGGAATAAATCTTTGCTGAATGAAACACAACAAAGTGAGAAATTTTTACATTCAGCTCCTGGAAAGGCTTTTTAGAATTACTCCTTTTTAGAATAAAGTATCAGAATTAAACATATTTATTGAAAAAGTTCTGGAAAATTTTTGAGAACAATGAAAATATTTTTTTCCCATTGTGCCACCACTCTAATATAACTGTTTCTTACATTTTTGTGTGTTTTTCTGCTGCTCATTTTTATTACATTGTTTTACATTCTGGGTATCCTGGCCTGCTGTTTTTCTTGTTTTTACCTAATCTTCTTAAACATAATTACTAATGGTTGCATCAAAATCTATTTAGAGGATAAATCATTTTTTTTTTTTTTTTGGTACCAGGGATCAAACTCGGGAGGATAAATCATTTAATCCTTTTCCTCTCTGGAACATTTAGATTATTTCCAAGCTTTTGTTTTGGGGCAGGATGCTTTGATAGACTTGTTGGTTTAATAAGAGTTTCTGAATCTACAATAATTTCCTTAAAGTAGATCTGAAAAAAATACAGTAATACAGTAATCCCCAAGCCTCAGGCTATAGCTGACTCAATTCAGTAAGACTTCATATCCATTTCAGAGCATGCTTTCCAATCCAGTGTTCAAGCCTAGTTAGGTCTTTGAGTTCAGCTTCTCCATTTGCAACTCTCTATGATACATGCTTTTACCACATTACATATATATTTAAAGATACTAAAGCCAAATATATAAAAAAGGTTTTGAATCATTTCCAAAAGCACAGTATCTTATATAATGCTGTAACTGCCCAACCATATCTCCTCCACCTCTCTCTCTGGCACACACACACAGACTCACAACACCCAGCCCTTGAAAATTATGAGCCACATATATACATCTTTCTTGAAAACAGATGTCCAAGGGAAGGTCTCTCTTGATCCTGAAGTTTTAATGAGACAGCGCCACAAAATTCAGCTGCAATATGACGTATAAGGGTATGTTTCTCCCGAGCCGTTTGGTGTCCACTCCCATTTCACCAAATCAGTGGCAAAATAGCAACAGTTGTGTTGCCTCTTGTCTGATATTTCTTGATTGTTAGGGTGAGATGTCAATAAAGACTTGCTCTGTGGCTGCAGTGTAGGTGAAATATCTCTGTTTTGGTATGGAGTCTCTGATGTTGAATACACTCTCTCAATGAATTTAGGTAATTCTTTTTTTTTTTTTTGACTGTCTTGTATCTGTTGTTTGTAACATGAGATCATTCCAACCAGGCAACTAACGCTATGGCGCTGAGGGTTGGATGTGACAATGGATAATAAGATGCTTTCTAAACTGCAGTTCTCTGTACGAAGTCTGATATTTACTGTTTTCCCTTCAAAAGTAAGGCTGGTCTTGGTTACAAAAACTCATAATGTGATCTGGAAGATGCTCTTCCTCCTCCCAACACATGATTTCAGGGCTCAGGAGTGAAATACTCTGACCTGGAGCCGCCTCTGCAGGGCGCCCTGCACCTCCTTGTTGCGGAAGCTGTAGATGAAAGGGTTGAGCATTGGAATTATTATGGTGTAGAACACGGACACCACTTGGCCATTGGCCTCCCTAGTGGGGCCGTGGGGCTGGACGTAGGTGAAAACCACGGTGCCGTAGAAGATGGCGATGGCCAGGAAGTGCGAGGCGCACGTGGAGAGGGCCTTCTCCCGCCCTGCTGCAGAGCGCATGCTCCCGACGGCTGCCAGGACTGAGCTGTAGGAGGAGAGGATGACCGCAGCAGGCAGGAGAGTGACCAGGGCGGAGAAGATGTAGAGGACCACTTCCGCCATGTCTGTGTTGGCACAAGCCAGGCGCAGGAGGGGCGGGATGTCACAGAAGTAGTGGGTGACCTGGTTGGGCCCACAAAAGGGCAGCACAAAGACATTCCCAGTCTGGATAGCAGAGTTGGCGCCACCAAATACGTAGGAAGCAGCCACTAGCTGCAGACAGGTCCTCCTGCTCATGACAGGAACATAATGGAGGGGTCGGCAGATGGCCAGGAAGCGGTCATAGGCCATGGAGGCCAGCAGGAAGCTCTCGGCTGTCACATGCATCACAAAGAAGGCCAGCTGGACCACGCATCCCTGGAAAGAGATGGACTTGTCCGAGGCCAGGAAGTTGAGCAGGAGCTTGGGTGTGACCACGGAGGAGTAGCAGATGTCAAGGAAGGAGAGGACACTGAGGAAGAAGTACATGGGGCTGTGGAGCCGGGCGTCGGTGAAGATGAGCACCATCATGCCCAGGTTCCCCAGCACCGTCACTGCGTAGATGAGCAGGAAGGCCCCGAAGAGCAGCTCCCGGAGGTCCGGGTGGTTGGAGAAGCCCAGCAGGATGAACCTGGTGACGGGGGTGTGGTTGCCGCTGGCCAGGGCCAGCTCTCCAGGCGTCATCTGCAGAGGGGACAGATGGTCATCACCAGACCTACTTCCTGAGTGTGGCGCCGCTGGGCAGGTAAACTGAGGGTGACCGGCAGCATACATGAGGTCCCTTCAGCCAGAGCTAGAGGTGACGTCATGCCATGGAGGAAAGCACATGGGCGGTGGCCGCAGGGAGACCTGAGGCTTCACAGTCACCAGACACCAAGCAGTGGTGTCCCCTGGCCCAGCTCCATCTGGCGCCTTAGAGTCCTCTTCTGTGAGGAAGAGACTGTGCCTACTCTCAGTGCTCGGTGCTGCAGGTGAGGAAAAGAGTGTGAAATATTTGAATGTCTGGAACATAGCAGGTGATTGATAAATATGAGGCATCGCCTCAGATCTCTTGTGCCTCTGTATGTTTGTTTGTTTGTTTTCTTGAGACAGGGTCTCACTTTGTAGTGCAGGCTGGCCTTGAACTCACTATGTAGTCCCTGTTGGTCTCAAACTTGCAGTGACCCTCCTGCCTCAGCCTCCCAAGTGCTGCCTCACCAAGCCCGGCTTACAGCACTATTTGCTACTTACTTCATTCTGCCATTTTCTTTAAGAATTAAGCTATAACATAGACACCACAAAACTCACTTTTAATAAAGTATACAGTTCAGCGGTGGTCAGTATATTCACAAGGTTGTGCATTCGCCCTCACTATTTCATTCCAGAACATTTTCAATACTCAAAAAAGCAAACTCCGCTCATTAGTGGTCAGTTCCCCTTCTCTGCTACTCCCAGCCTCTGACCCATTAACTTATTTTCTATCTTTATAGATTTGCCAATTCTGAACCTTTCATGTAAACGAGTTCCCGGAACACACGGCCATCCACGCACAGCTTCCTCCATCCATCCCCGTGCTGGAGGGTGGCCGTCGTGCAGTGCGCATCAGGGTTCCCTCCTCTCGTGTTTCAGTACCCTGGGAACTCCCTCCTCCAGACCCCAGCCATGTGGCAGCAGGTGTACCAAGCTGGCTGAGTGTCGCCAGGACACAGTGAGCTTGGCCACGGCGCTGCAGTGTTTGTCCTTCAAGTCATTAACTACAAGGACCAGAGATGGCCGGGGGTCTGTCCTTCCTCCCATACTTTCCATTCTTTTCTGTTCCCTGTGCTTCCTCTCGGGGGGTCTAGACTACTTCCTGAAAATCAGTCCTATGAGAACCTCATCCACTGCCAGTTCGTGTCAAGCGGGTTTCTGTGGAGGACCTGTGGCGTTAGCATGCACACCACAGGCAGAGCAGCCTCACCTTTTGCTCACCTGTGTAACAGGTAAGGGGAGGGGAAGGAAGGCACTGGGCTGAGGGGATGAAGCCGCTTCCTAGTTCCAGCTCTGTTCCCCCAGACAGTTCTCCTCTCTCTGGGCCTCGATTCCTGGTCAGCTCAGCCAAAGTTTGGTATGAAGGATCTCCGAGGCCACACTTGGCCCCAGCTGTCTGGCAGGGGGCGAATCTCTCCTGAGCTTCCTGTGGGTGTGGATCTTTGTGCCTGTGTGGCTGGGAAGAGGCGTCCGTGTGACTGTGTGGAAGAAAAGACTCTGCCGGATTGCAGGGACAGTTTTGGGTGGCTCTGTCCAACCCAGAAAGATCCACTCCCAGCAAATATGCTTGAAACAGTAAGTCCTGAGAAACCTTGTTGAGATAAATGCACAGCTGGGGACGTAAGGAGTTTCATCATGGCAATGCCATTCACTTCATTGAACTCCTTGGTTATGCCAAGAATCACATACCAAGATGTCATCAAAAATATTTTTAATACCTTAACATCTACGAATTTGAAAATCTTTTGTTGAAAGATTTCCATCAGACTTCAAAGGTTTTTATAGGCAGTTATTAAAGTCATCTATCTACCTTCTCCACACCAACTTCTCCAATTGTATCTCAGTGTGGCGTCCTGGGAGACTGTACTGCCAGCGCAAGGCCTTCCAGTAAGGCCGAGGACAGGTGAGAAGCTCGGCTTCTTTCCAAAAGTGGGGGGGGTGGTGGTGAGAAAGGGGGCAGCATTCCCATCACAGATGTGACCTCCAGGGAAGGGTAGATAGACGCGCTGAGGTCCTAGAAATTGGTTCCCTTAAAATGGTTTTGCCTCTGAACCCTTGGAAGAATCATCACTTCCCCTCAGGGACACACACTTCCGGTTTGAAGAGCATGGCCTTGGGAGAAGTAGCCAGCTGCTGCAGCTGCAGGACCGTCCTCTGCCCCCTGCCTCTCCCTCCCCCAGGGCTGGGCTTGGGGTTACGTGAGTGTAGAAGTCTCCACACCCTTCAGAGGCTAACTATCATCTATATCATCTCTCTCTCTCTCTCTTTCTACCTCTCTGTTTATTGCAAAGATCCAAATATGCAGCCCTGTAAGTCAGGCTCCTGGTGGCTCACGATTCCCAAGTCAGTGTCCTGCTCCAAGTATTGCTTCTGTCTACTCTTTCCTTTCTCATCGTCTTGGGGATCCAGCTCTGTCCAAATCCACATCTCCGCACGTCTCTGATGTACCAGGAGTGCTGTCGCCCTTGTCTGCTCTGACGGGTGGCAGGCTGGGCCTGTGGGCTGCACATCACACATGGCACGAAGTCACGCACAGCACTGTGTTCAGGGTGAGGTCCTGATCCTGCTCTGTGGAAAATGGGGTTTTCGATCCTTCTCCCAAACCCTCCTCCACGGTTCCCACAGTCCAGGACTGTGTTCCCTCCTGATCCTCTACAGTTCCCATCCCAGATCCAAGTGGACATTTGAGTCCTTAGGAGGCAGACACAGGAAGAGTTTTCAGTTGAGATGGTCTTGGCCTTACAGAGTTACAAGGGCATTGATCAAAAACGATGGCTTGTGTTTAAATGCAGAAAACATATTACAGTAAAAGATAGGTTGCACGAATCCTCTTCAGAATACCCCCTCAGCACACTCATCCCTTCGATCTTTCACTTTCTGAAGTGGTTCTGGAAGTCCTGCTTTGGGTGTCTTTATGAGGTGTAATTAAAAAAACCCACCAAGAAAGCTGCTGCTGAGCACCATCCAACAGAAAAGCAGACTCATAAAAATACTGTGGTGCGTCCTCACCCACCGTATTCACCAGATCGGGCTCTGGGTGACTTCTGCCTCTTCCCCAAAGGCAAAATGACCAGGAAAGGTGAACATTTCAGATTGGTTTAGGGCATCGGGACACCCAGGATAGTGGAGCTGAAGACACTCAAGAGAGAGACTTCCAGAACTGCTTCAGAAATGGCGAGAACGAGGTGTGAGTGTGTCTGACGCGAGAGGAGGATTCTGAGGGCAATGAATGGCCATGTGCCTTTTATGGTAATATATTTTTTATTTTTGGTCTCGGGGATCAAACTCAAGGCCTTGCGCTTGTGAGGCAGGTGCAGAGCCACTGAGCTACATTCCCGGTCCACAGTAATAGATTTTTAAATGGGGACATTCATTGTATTTTGTGATCACACGTCGTACCCCAAGGCTCGGTGGTGAAGTTCCTCCAGCTTTGCTCCCTGAACCCTTCAGCCCTTCTGGTCAGACTTCCACCCAGCTGCGCTCAGGTTTCATGATCTGCAGTGACCTGCCAGTCAGCTGCTATTCGTGCAGACGCACTCAGAACTGTCTAAGAGCCTCTGCCACTGTTTTAAGACTTTCTCTCCCCCCAGTGGGTTTTTAACTTCGGTATCACACTGTCCAGTACTTTCGATGGCAGAGACTGTTTTAAGTTGCACATCAAGCAAGCAGCAAGTATTTGAACAACTACTCTTATTCAAAGGTATTTGAACAACTGCACTTGTTAAAAAGTATCTGAGCAATTAATTTTTCAACGTATTTATACAACCACTGTCCAACATGCCACAAGTTGCGATGGTGGGCACTTAACATCTTAAAAATAATTTTGAGAGACAGACTTGTTCCCATGAAGCAAGAGTGGGGTTGGGTGGGGCTCCCCCAGCAGCAGGAACCCACTGAAGAAGGGCACTGGAGGCTGGGCATGGCCTGGATGGTCCAGGACCAGGAAGCAGGAGGCTGGGCCAGGAAGATGAGGGAGGAGGAAGCTCATGGCCCTGAAGTGGGAGTTAATCTCCTTGGAAAGCATTTCCTGGGAAAGGTGCGTTGGAGAGAGTCAGGGAATGTGGGAGGGAGGGTTGCTTGATCTCTCTGAGACTTTGTTCCCTCATTTCTTTCTTTCTTTTTGTGCAGTACCGGGGTTGAGTCGGGGCCTTTGCGCTGAGCTATGGCCTCAGCCCTTGTCACTTTCTGTTTCGAGACAGTCGTCTCCCTAGGTCACTAAGTCCCAGGCTGGGCTGGAACTTGGCATTCTCCTGCCTCAGCTCCATGGAGAGGCTGGCCAATGCCTGGCTGATGCCTGGCCGATCCCCACAGGTTTTGCTTTTGGTACGGGGATCGAACTCAGGACCTTGCACTTGCGAGGCAGACGCGGTGCGCTGAGCTACATCCCGGCCCTCCCCTCAGTTTCTGTGAGGAGGAAAAGAGAAAGGGTGTCAGTGCACTTGGCACACTTCCGGGGGTGAGCAGCTCTTGATAACCACGAATTTCCATCCCACCACAAGGCACACAGTGAACACAGCCCGAATCCGGAGCTGGTGGAAATTGCTCAGGACCCCTGGATGCCACGGATCTCAGCAGAGGCTTAAGGCTGAAGAGGGGGTGAGGAGGGGTGGGTTTGGGGGGAAGAAAAGGAGAAGAAACAGACACCTCGGCTTCCTGCATCAGCTCCAATGGCCCCCAGAGTTTCTGACAGAGAAACACCAACCTTGGCAGGGGGCGGTCCCGGCCTGGCTGGGCTCCCGGGTCCTCAGGATCCTCCATGCGGCTGCTCCTGCGGCTCACGTTCCTGCCAGCGTGTGGGGGTGAGGCTCTCCTCCCTGGGCGGGCCGCACATCCAGACCTGGTGATGAGGCGCACGGCTCCGGTGAATCCCACGTGGCACCCAGGCTGACGTGATGGCCGCACCCCGGTTGCAGCCAGGCTGTATAAGCCAGCGCCACCCCGCATCCCCGGGTCACTGGGGGCCAGGGCTCTGGGGAGGTCCCTTAAGTGCACTCACCCACATCCTCTCCGGGTGCCTGAAGGCTCAGGCCTCGGGGAAGAGGTCAGTGGGAGGCATGGTGGGAAGTTGTTTGGCTCCTGGGTAGCGGGAGCCTGACCTGCACCTACTTGGATTCTGAAGTCCGGACGGAAAGGGTCGACTTAGCCCTTGGGAGCTACAGGGACCTGGGAGACGGTTTACCCAGTTTTCGGCTAAATAACCTAAGGAAGCTTCCTGCTGGGCCCCCGGGGTCTGCTGTGGGCCCCAATACTGATCAAAGAAATGGGGCCACTGGGCTCAGGGACTGGTGAGGGGCTGCATGGCCGAGGGCAGGGCCGAGGTGAGCGTCTGTCCTCATCACAAGCTTTCCTCACGTCCGTTGTCACAGGCTGTGTGTGTCCCCGCGGTGGGGAGCGTCGTCGTGTGGGGCCAGGGACACAACAGTGCAGGGATTCTGGGGCCCGAGCCTCTTAGGAAATTTGCCTGGCCTTGGCCGCTAGGGAATGATCCAGGAGGCCCTGGGGGCCTTGTTAGTGGAAGGAGTGGTTTCCTTGTGTAGCAATTTAAAAAAGTGGTATTTTCAGAAAAGAAGCTGAACTCTAAGCACAGGAAGTGCCAGTGGGCATAAGGAGAAGCCAAGGGGGACTTTACCAGCAGCTCCCAGGGACACCCCTTTCCTCCCCGACGGTGCCTGTCCGGGGTATATGTGTGTGCATGCGTGAGTGCGTGCATGCATATGTGTATGTGTGTGTGTGCACACACAGGTGTGGTTCCTCCCTGGCCCTTTCTTAGCTGACACAGCTCTCCTGAGACAGTCATGCTGGGCTCAGCTGAGGCAACCAGAGCCAGGTGGTTCCGTTCTGTGGGTCACATGTCAGAGCTGAAGGGAATCCCGGAGCCGAAGCTCAGGGGCTCCTAGCTGAGGACAGAGCGGCAGGCCTCAGAGTCCAGGCAGTCCGCTGAGGGGACAGCCAGGGACGCTCGAGGAGACAGCAAAGCAGAGACACCAACATTAAAACATAAAACATAAAAAGACACATTTGGACATTTATAAAACAAGCACCAGGACATCGAGCATTGGTTTTTGAAATTATTTAAAAAATTTTTGGGTTAAAAAAGTTTATTGGCACCATGTTTGCAGGACCATGATCGCGTTCCTCTGTGGAACTGGTCTACGCACAGAACACATCTTCATTCTTCCTTAAACCGCTTCGCCCTCCCGCCTCCCCTCCATTTCTTAGTTCTCTCTCCTTTTGAAAAAGATCTCTCTCCCTGTTTCTTATCACTCTCATTTTGCTCCATAATTTATTTATACTTTGGGTTTCTCATATCAGAGAAACCATGCGATATTTAAGCTCTGATTTATTTCACCTAACACTATAGTCTCAAGGTGCATCTATTTTCCGATGAATGACTCAGACTTAGCCTTCTTCATAGCAGAGTAGTACTCCACAGTTTATAAATAAGAAAGAGAATTGCTTTAAAATAATCTGCCTGAGAGGAGTGATGATATAAAGCAAGAATTGGCTGGAAGTTGATAATTCTTGAGGCCAGGTGATAGGTACATGGGAGTTAATTTACTGTACTGTCTGCTTTTGCATATATTTAATTTTTTTTTTTTCAGTACTGGTGAGCCAGGCAAGTACTCTACCTCTGGGCTATACTTCCAGCTCCGTATTTGCAACTTTTAATAATAAACATCGAAACATCACAGAAAAATAAAAGTCGATACAGTTTCATCAGACTTAAGTTTTTCAACTTGGTATTGGGTTTAAGAAAATTTGTAAGTGAAATGCTACATGTCATACATTTTTCAAGGTTTGATTTTGGGACAGAAAGCCTCTGGTTAAAGAGAGGTGGCTCTCCAATGCCCTGCAGCTAATTGGTTTTAGATGCAAAACTTTCATCTTTATCCTCTGGATTCTGGTCCACAAATCCTGGCACAATCTCTTCATCCTCTTAGTTGTGTTGGCCGATACTTTGAGATACACGAATGCGCAGGACTTTCTATCTCACCCTAGCAAGATGTGTTGCAATTTATTGCTTCTGTTTTGGAGAATTTTTTTAAAAAATTGAAAACAAAAAATAATATAATACTCATTCATATCTACCATTTGACTTAATAAATGTGAATATTTTGTCATATAGGTTTCAAATATATATATATACACAATTATATTTTGTCTACATTTAAAAGAAATTTTGATTAGCATATACTTGCAATACATCATAGTTACATTCATGTTGGGGGATGGGTGTGTGGATGTAGCATCGATATAAATGTTTTTAAATTAGACCAACAACACGTTCTGGGTCACTGAAATACTGTATTCTACCCCATTCCATCCTCTCCTTCCCTAGAGACAACCATTGTCATAAATTTGGTTGGAATCCTTTAGTCTGTGATAGCATAATAAAAAAAGAATTCAGAGGTGGCTCATGCAAATAAAAAGAAACACGTAACTGAGCTTATTCAACTTGTCAATGAGCAAAAGAGTAAAAAGTTAATGTGGTTCCAAAAGCTTTTGCAGTAATGGGTATTCACAGGAAAGTTAATAAAGGAAAATTAGACCGAGACTGCTGCATTTGGTAACCAGGTAGTTCTTGTCTCGTTATATGACAATAAATCTTATGCTTTAGGACTATTTTTTTTACAAGACAGAAATTATTTGCATCTCTACAAAAATCTGTAAGTTAATATGCAACTTCTTTAAATCTGAGACTGAGCAGTGACGTGAGACAAGCCAGGTATAGACCCTAGATAACCCTTGTATGGGGCTGTGAACCCCACCTCCAAATGACCCTGGAAGGACACACCGTGACCCTTTCCCCATTTTTTATAAATTTACAATCATTTTTTTAAGGAGTCTATATTCCTATATTCTTTCTACAGATCCAAATCCATAAGTACTAACACCACTGAACATTTATTTGTGACAAGCACATGCCAGGGGTTTTACATATACTAAGTACATTTAATCCTTAACACCAGTACTAATGCATTCTTACCAGTCTCACTTCACAGGTGGAAAGAACAAGGCACAAATGGGTTCAATAAATTCCCTAAGGGTATAGAGCTGGAAAGTGGCAGAATGGATTCAATTCCAGACTGTACATTTTATGCAGCAATTTGTTCTCTTGCCTTTAGTATTATAGTTTGGAGGACACTCCGGGATGCCTATATAATTATGATTCATTCATTTTAACTGTATATTTACTGTATGGGGTCCTATGCATTATGTATGCAAAAGTTGATTTTCTTGTTTCTCTGTTGGATAACATAAATTGTCTCAAGAACCCTTTAAAGTTTTAAATGAATTGACAGATAAAATTATATATGTTTACGGAATGCATTATGTTCCATGACTATCATTTCTGTGGCGAGAACACCAAATACACACTCTGCGTTTCTCTAGAATACCTCTTTATTGACTGTCACCATGCTGTACAGGGGATCTCTCGAACTTATTACCCTCTCAAACTGTATTTATCCCCTTTGACGAGCAGCTTCCCACGGCCCCTTCCTTTCCTTCTCCCTCCACCCCCCTGTAGCCGCCATTTTATTCTCCACTTCTGTGAAACTAACTTTTTATATTCCCGGTGTGAGTGAGCTCATGTAGTTTGTCTTTCTGTGCTGCTTATTTCACTTAACACAATGTCCTCCACATGCATACATGTTGCTGCAAATCACAAGATTTTATTCTTTTTTCTACATTTTAAAAATCAGTGCATATTGGCTACACAGATTAATGGGTTCCATTTTGGCAGACTTGTAGTCATTCTTTTTCATCCCATTGTCTACGTGTACCACATTTTCTTTATTCAGATAGACACGTAGGCTAAGCCTATATATTGGCTACTGCACATAGCTCTGTAACCAGCTCAGGAGTACAGATGTCTCTTCGCAATGCTTACCTCATTTCCCTTGGATTGTACCCAGTAGTGGCATCAGGGAGCATGTGGTGGTTCTATATCTCATGTTGGAGGAACTCAGTACTCTCCCAGAATGGCAGTGCTGGCTCACCTTCCCAATAGCAGGGTGCAGGTTCTTTTTCTGCACATCCCAGCACTTATCTTAGGAGTGAGGTGGTCTTGCTGTGGTTTTGATTTGCATTCCCCTGAAAATTAGTGATGTTCAGCCTGTTTTTCACATGCTGTACTTGTTGACCATTTGTACATCTTCTTTGTGAAATGTCTGTTCAGGTCAGACTGTGTGATTTGCTGTTGTGCTTGAGTTGCTTGGGTTCCTTTTCATTTTTTGGAGATTGACCTCTAGCAGATGGTGTGTATTCTGCAAATGTTGTCTCTCGTTCTCTTTGGTGTCTCTTCACTGTTGATTCCTCCCTTTGCTGTGTGGAGCTTTTTAAAAAAATAAATTTTGTTGGTACTAGGTATACAATATGACATTCATCATTGGAGATTTGCATCTTTACATAATCTCTCTTGGTTCTTATTTTTTCCCCACTCCCCTGCCCTCCCTTCAACCCCTCGATCCCTCCCTATTTGCAAAGACTTTGTTTCCATTTTTTCATTTTCTCATATTAATTCCATTCCCTTCTTTCCTTTCCCCTAGCCCTCCCACTTCC
>NW_004624864.1:2887993-2903610 GCF_000247695.1 Heterocephalus glaber | reverse complement strand
TGCCATAGGCTATAGGAATTCTGCTTAAAGATATAGTACACTCCTTCTCAGTTGAAAGCAGTGTGTATTAGGCTGCTAGATCTGCCTAACAAATGACCACAACCTGTGACACTTGAATAATAGAATGTATTCCCTCACAGCTGTGGAGTCTAAGATGAAGATGTGGCTGGGATGTTTCTTCTGTGCCCTGGGTGGCTGGCAGATGGCTCTCCTACCCCTGTGTCTTCAGGGCTCTCTCTTCTCTGTGTGCCTGTTTCCTACGCTTCTCTCTCTATGAGGTCATTGGTTACTTTGGGTTAGAGCCCATCCTGATGATCTCATTCTGCCTTCTTTAAAGTCCCTGTCTTCAACTGCTGTAAACTTTTGGGATACTGGGAATTAGGACTTGAACGTTCAAATACTGAGAGGGAGTCAGCTCAGCCCATGGCAGAGACCTAGTGTGGGCACAACAACATTCAGAGCAGCCTATTCACAATGGTCAAAAGTGGGAACAAACCAATTCTCCACTGCCAGATGAATGGGTAAATGAGATGTGGTCTACACACAGTGGAATATCACTCAGCCATACATGGAGTGAAAGCTGAATATATATACACAACATGAATGAACTTTGAAAACTTTATGCTAAATGAATCAGAAATAAAAGGATGAATATTATCTGATGCCACTCACAGGAGACACCTTGAATAAGCAATTTTATAGATACAGAAATTAGAGTAGTGATACCAGGGGTTGGAAGGAAAGAGGCTGTCTTAATTACTTTTTTATTGCTGAGACAAAATATCTGACACCCAAAGTTAAAGGAGGAAAGGTTTATTTGGCTCACAGTTTGTAGACATTTCAGTCCATAGTTGTCTGGCTCCAAGGCAGGGTAGCATGGCAGAGGGGCATCAGGGAAGAGAAACAGTCCATGGTGTGGCAGGCAGAAGGCTGTGAGCAGCAAGCAGCAGCCTGCCTTATTTCTGTCCCTTTATATTCCATCCAGGGTGCTCCAGCCTGGACTACATAGCAAGACCTTGTCTCAGAAAACCAAAAATCAAAAACTAAAAATCAAACACCAGAAAAAAAATTGTATACTTAGAAATGTTTTAAATAGTAACTGTATGCTATATATATTTTATCATAATAAAAAGGGGGAAATAATTGCTCTAAGATAGCCCTGAGAACATGTTCATGGATCAGTAGGGGCTCGAAGATCCCAGGCTGGGGACATTGATATAAAGGAAGCAGGAAGAGGCATCTGGCAGGATCTGACTGCAGAAGACTCTAGGAACTCATCCAAGTAACATGTCCAGTTTCCTGGCTTTGAAGCTTTCTCAGAGGTAAAACATGCAGTTTTGCTGAGATATGAATTTGAACCACCTGCACCACCCCAGTGGTGTTTAGAGCCAGTTTCCTACTGAGTGAAAGTAGCTGAGCCCTTATCTTTTGCATCTCAGCATGTCTTGGTTGACTATGACTTTTATAGAAAAATTATATAAGCTCAGTGCACTTGCAAAACTAGGGATTGGAGAGACTCATAGAAACATCACTCAACATTTGCAAGACACAGGTTGGTGTCATGTTTTCCAAAAGTTAGTCATGAGTTTTGCTGAATTTACATGCTACTTGCAATATTTACTTAATATTTAAAAAACCAACTCACTTAAAAAGGAAACAAATCTAGCTCTCTCTTAAGAAATAGTATGCCTAAAATGCATGGATTTACTGCAACAGTCATATTTTTAATACATGTTAAAAGAAATACAGTAAGTCCCTGACTTATGAATATTTGAGTTGCGAACTTTCATAGATACAAACAGACCTCGAATTTCAAACATTCATAAATGTGAACAAATCATGGAAGTAGCCCCTGTGTCTGCCAGACACTGTTCCAGTGGTGCTGCTGTGTGAGTGGACAGCAGTACAGTGCAGCCAGAGCTCAGGCTGCCTGGAAGCAAGAGGAAAAGCAGCTGTGATGTGAAGGGGACTGCTGGGAAGCTCAAAGCAATAGCCATGGAAATAAAAGTGAAAATAATTGAGAGATTGGAGCAAGGCAAAAAGATGTTAGATATCGCTCATTCTTATAACGTGAATCGTTCAACCACTGGGATAATTCTAAAAACAAGGACAAGATCATAGAACATGAGAAGTCTGCAGTGCCAATGGAGTCAACAATAATCATTGTGTATTTGTGTCAAAGGTGTGTAAGACTCACTTTGTTGGACTTATGAATGAATCCAACTTATCAGTGTTCTGGAATGGAAATCGTTCGTTAAGCCAGGGACTTCCTGTATATAAATTTAAAAAATAAATTTGTTAATTTGTGTTTCACCCCAAATCTGCTTGTCAGTCCTAACATGGTCTAGGAAATCCCTTAAACCAGGTGTAAATCCTGGCTCTGATATTTTTTTGGTGGTGTTGCCTTGGATAAACTATGACAACTGTGTTTCTCTTCTGTGAAATGACTGAAAATCTCCACCCAGCACTTGTAGTGCATGTATTAGTGCAATGCCTGGCACCAACTAGGCTCCCAGTGAATAACAGCTTATATCGAGTCCGGATTGCTGATTGTATCTACACCAAAAGTGAATAATCTGACTCCATTTAGTAGAATGAGTTTTTGTTGGGTTGTTGAGTGCCGGGCTCTCCATCAGAGCCACCACTGAGGACTGCGGAACAGTTGTGGAGATGGTCATTGGCAAGAAGAGAAAAGTGACAGCGGCAGAACCGGGACAAGATGTCCTACGTAGCCGGGGGCGGGAGGGAGGAGCATGTGGGCGGGTGCTGTCCAGTCTCGGGTGCCGAAATGACTCAGCGCCGCCGCCTGCCCGTCCTCTCCTCGCCTGGCTGAAGGCTGACCTTTCCTGACCATGCTCGCTGCTGCCAGCGCACGCTTCCTTCTGAGAATGGTGCTGAGAGTGGGAAGCAGCTCAGATGAGCTCCTGAGGCTGGTGGCTCACAGCCTGGCTTCCTGCAGGCATAAACAGCCCCACAGTCGGTTGGATCACAGCCTCCAGGACTGAAGACGTGGAGGACGGCAGCTTTGAGAAACGCGGCCTTAGCGGTGGCCTACTGCGTTTGGGGTCCTTCAGTCTCTGTCTGCAGAACTCAGCATGGACCGCCCAGTGCTCCAGCCAGCCAGCCCCCTGCATGGGAGACCCTGCTCTGACTTCTCTCTTCTAGTTGTTCCTCGGGCTCTCAATGGCCTTCCTTCTCCCAAAAAAGATTTATTTTTCCTACATTTAAATGTCTAATTTAAACTTTTTTTTCTCCGGACCATCCTGAGTGAAAGCAGTTATTTCTTTCTTCAGAAATCCTACAGCATCTTCATTTTAAACGTGCCGCTTATCTCTTGGTTAAAAACTTATTTTAGAGATTATTAAACAAGTGATAATTTTGTCTCTCCAGCTAAACTATAGGCACCTTGGAAGACAGGGACCAAAGTATTTACATGTTCTATATTCCATACAATTCCAAGCACACAGCAGGATACACAGTGATGCTCAGTAAATATTTATTGGTTGACTAATGGAATGGAATGACTTTGGGAAATGAAAAGCACCAAAGAGTAAAAATTGGAAAATTGACCAGAGGTATGTCAGGAAGGGATCAGGCCAAAGAACAGGATGGGTTGTTACATTTGTCCAGAATAGGCAAAAAAAGAGTATTGGGGATTGGAGATGGGAAGAATGACCCAACACTGGTTGAAGTTGATGCAGAGCAGGCTACAAGAGGCCTTACCAATACCAACTAAAGTTTGATAGGCCTCACACTTGAGTTTCAGGGAATTCAATTCAATCTAATTTGATTCAACTTTCATGGAAACTTTCGTGTTGCTGGAGGGGACATCAGAGCTTACTCTGAAGGGCATTGGCTGATGGTTCATCTTTTACAAAGTCACCCCAGGTCGGAATCAAAGCTCAGTTTCTAGTATTGGGAATTTTACAGAGACAGTAAATCAGGTGGAATTTTCTCAGCTCAGCAACTTAAGAAACTTGACAACCAGTGCATACCTGGCATTTGATAGGTGCACTTGCTGGAGAGACTCGGACGGCCCATGCTCCGTGGCTTGAGGATCATAGGAAGTTGTGCTGGGTATAGCTCCATTTTCTGCTCTCGCCTATCTTTGTGTGGGTGATTCTTTCATATAACTTTATTTTCCTGTTCTCTCCTTTCCCCCCCATATCTTCACCATGATTTGGACTTTTATTCTATCTCTGGGGTCAGTTTCTTGGAAACACTGAGTGTAAAGGAAACTTTTACTCCCTACACCAAGGGTGTATAGAAAAGCTAGAAGAAACCTTAAAGATTCTAACCTTTTTTTTTGGTACTGGGGATCGAACTCAGGTCCTTGCACTTGTGCACCAGGTGGCGAAACCACTCAGCTAAATCCCCATCCCCACCTTAAAGATTCTGTGTCCAATTCTGACATGTAAAAGGAGACACAAAGGGACAGAGTGGGGAAATGTTTCACCCCTGATCAAATAGACAGGGAAAGTGAAGTTAGTGGTCATTAAGTTCACACACCAGACACGAGGAGAGTATTTACAAAGCAAATATGTAAAACGAAAGGGTTGTCATAATATGGGCTGGTATGGATATCAATTTACATATTATTTGCATACACCAACAGCAGCCCCCAGCAATGCCTTCAGTTATTTCTCAAGTGTGAATGTACCATTGCTTCCCTTGTTTGTCATTTTTAGTTTTCCATTTCTCTCTCCCTCTGCCCACTCACAGACTTTGGCCCAGATCTCCCATAGCATGAAAGGGGAAAAAGTATTCACAGAGCTTTAAAATTAAACTTCAGACGACTGTGTCTCTCTGGCCATATGGTGCCTGCTAACGCAGCCATCCCTGTGGGATCTTGGCCTTGTGTACCATCCGCTGCCCAGAAAGCGGGCTGCCCAGTCGGTGAGGAAGCCGGGTCAGGGGCAGGTGGGCGGGCACAGGCACCCAGGATGTTTTTTGAGCTTCAATTCGGGACACAGTCTGATGAGGGTTTTAATGCAAGAATACACATTATCTCTAGTGCTGAGTTCAGCAAGAGCTATGTGGTCAACTCATATGTACTTGCTGAAAGCATGAAGGTATGAAGTTTATGAAAAGCTTGATGACCCTACATAAGGGTATAGGAGCCAGATATCCATGATCTACTGAATGGATGGATCATCTCTAGAGAAAAAATGATGTTTCATGTTTTTAGAAAACTCCATTCTCTCAGTTGGTCTCTACCATAGGGTTCTGCAGTAGATATTTACTGGGAAGGTACTATGTGAAGTCCAAAATGCTACACAAGTGGACAATGTTGTTTTACTTTTGGCATAGTTAGTGAAATAACTCATCATTAGAAAAAATTCTTTTCATACATGCATATAATGTATTTTAGCCATATCTATTCCTTATTACCCTTTGGAATAATTTTTTTTTTAAGGAACATTTTGAGTGGGAGGGGTAGGGGAAAGGAAAGAAGGGAATGGAATTAATATGAGAAAATGGAAACAAAGTCTTTATAAATAGGGAGGGATGGAGGGGTTGAAGGGAGGGCAAGGAAGGGGGAAAAAATAAGAACCAAGAGAGATTGTGTGAAGGTGCATATCTCCAATGATGAATGTCATTATATTGTGTACCTGAAATGTACCAATAAAAAGATATACAAAAAAGAGAGAAACATTTTCAGTTCTAGATTAGGTTTCTAAAAGGCAGAGTTACAAAATATCTTTAAAAAACTATTAGAGTAACATAAATAAATTTTTTTTTTGGTATAGGGGATCGAACTCAGGATCTTGAGCTTGTGAGGCAGGTGAGCTAAATCCCTGGGCCATAAATAAATTTTTTAATAAAGACTTTGGAATGAAGACCTAAGGAATTCAATAAAACAGAAGAGGAGAAATTATCATAAGGTTTCAGAGATGTCTTACAGAGTGGTTTTACAATATGTCCACACCCTCTCCGATGGTCCTCCTTTCGGGAAGTAGAGCTTCATTTCATCCCTTTGGTCATGGCTGGGCCACTTGTAGCAAATAGAAGTGATGCTGTATAGCATCCGTGCCTGGTCACGGTATTGGTTGTTAGGTCTGTGGAAGGAAGTACTCCCGTTGGGGTAGCTTAGTCAACAGGAATTGATTGTTTCCCAGTTTTGAAGCCTGGATATCTGAGACCAAGAGTTGGCAGGCTTGGGTTCTTTTGAGAGAGAATCTCTTCCCTGGCATTTCCTAGCTTCTGGTGGTGTGCCCTCCATCTGCGGTACTCCTTGGTTTGTGGAAGCGTCACTGTGATCCCCTGCCTTCCTCCCCTTGTGTGTATGTCTGTCTTGTGTCCAAGTTTCCCCTTTGTATAAGGACTCCAGGCATATTGGGCTAGGGTGCCCCCAATGACCTCATTTTAACTTCTGTAAAATAAGGTTACATTGTGAGGTACTGGGGTTAGAACTGCAATATGGGAATTTTTGAGAGGACACAATCCAACCCATCTCTGTGGCTTCCACTCCATTTTCTCTCCGATCACTTTCTCCAGGAGAACCCAGCCGCCATGCTGTGAGGACACCCAAGCAGACGCGTGGCCAGGTCCAGCTGGCCGGAACTGAGGTAGCAATTGAGTGGATGAGCTCCATGGATGGCAGCTCCTGGAGAAGAAGCTGTGGCTGACTGCAGCTTCAGTCAACGCCTTGTCTGCTGCTGTGTGAGGAACCCAAGCAGCGCCCTCAGATTCCCAATTCACAGAAACTGCAGGTACTGGATGCTGTCTAAAGCCACTATGTTTTAGGGTCATTTGTTATTCAGCAATAGATGACTGAAGCAGACCCCTGGGAAGGGAGAAGGTGGGAACCATAGTCCAGAGAGCAGACAGAATTCCACCCACTGGTTTTCTCCAGCACTTTACCCACACGCAGAGCCATGCTTACCCCTGTCTTCTGGGTTTGCCTGTTACAGCCCCAGCTACACAGAAATCCCGGTTTCCAAGTGAAATCTGATCCCCTGAGTGAAAGAAGGTGGGGTCTACCATGGATCAGCTATGGTGAAAGGGCAGTCAGGGAAACCCCATGTTTCCCGAGGGTTGAGGATTCTACCACCCGGGAGGTCTTTAAGAAAAAAAGCACTATGGCATAGCCCAGTAGTAGAGCACATGCCTAGTGTGCCCTGGGTTTGATCCCCAGCCTTGGGGTAGAGTGAAAGGAAAGGATAGAAAAGATAAAGAACGAGATTACCTAACTGCAGAATGATGACTCGCAATGTACGAGAAAATAGATCACAACAATTACAAATGCTGTAAAGACATAAAGAAAAAGAAGCCTACAGAATATTTGTAGCGGTTGGCACTGATGGCTGGGAGACATTTCCGGAGACTGTCTCTCCCTGTTCATTTCAGACCTCCATTCCGCTCCACTGCACACACCCCCACCCATGCAGCAGCCTCGGGTGTGCGGAGATGGAGCCCTCAGCACGGCGCTGAGGGAGTGGGTGCTGGGCGAGGCCAGTGTGCTGGGCAGCTGTTCTCCACCGGGGCAACTGCTAGGAGCGTACTGCCAACACACTCGAAGACCACATGGTTACATGCAATTGCCCGAACCCAGCTCCCCTCCGCTGGTGACTGCAGCCACTTTGAGGCTTCAGGAGCGGAAAGCAAGGTAGAAAGACACAGTAGTTTGTTTTAACCAATGGTGGTGAAAATATCTTCTTTTAAAATAAAAAAAGAAAATAAGATAGGGCCCTGTGAGCCTATAGCTGTGGCATCCCCAGGGCTTGGGAAAATCCAGGCCGGTGAGGCAGGTGTCTGAGGATTTCGTTTCGTGGGAAGTTTGCCCTCCTAGGAAGGATTGTCAAGCAGAATGGCTGCTGGAGACTTCATCTCTGAATTCCATGAGTTTTCCTTGGGAGAATGCAAAGGGAAGAAGAGGAGGGAGGGGAAGAAAATTCCAGGTGGGCAGGTACATGTGGACTCCAGTGTGGGGACCATAGTTGATCTTGGGGCAGCAAATATTTTAATGACTTGTGGAGCAAGGAGTGAAGTTGGGATCGCATGAGAAGTAGCCCAGGAAGTCAAGCTGGGCCGGGTCCAGAAGGGTCTGTTCTCTGGACTCTGCTCGGGAGGAATCGGGGACCCACAGACTGATTTGCTTTCGTACATCAGCCTGGCACTGTCGCCAGGATGGGTGATTCAGCAGAAGGAGGAACTCCTTCCAGTCTCAGGCACAGAAATACAGAAAGAGAATAATCACAAGATAATTTCAAAGATATGGCCGAGTTCACAACTATAGAAAGAAACCCCCAAGATTCAGAACTGAAGAGGCTTCCTTTTTTCCGACACGGGGTCTCGCTGTGTAGTTCAGACAGGTCTTGAACTCACTATTAGCCCACTTGGGGCTGCTAAACCTTGTATGACACACAGGACCTCTCCCACGACGACCAGGAGCCGCACAGCCCCTAACGCTGCCAGCAGTGCGGAGACCAGGAGGGTCTGCCCTGGGCTGGCCACTGTCGCTGAACAGGGCTCGGGGGAGGGTTAGGGTTTAGATGCTGGATGCTGAGTCAGCGGAGGAGACCTGGTCGCTCTCTCCATCTGGCTCCTCACCCTCCCTGCACTCCCGAGCTTGCCTGTCCTTCCAGGTGTGAGCCACAGGTCCAGCGCCTTGGGGGGGAGGCCGCTCCTGCCTGAGCTCGCCCTGGGTGAGTCTAGAGAGGCGTCCGGGCCAGAGGGGCCGTGGTGATTTCCCCGGGCCTTTGTCCTCTTCCCTCCTCCCTCTGCCGCTGTCCTTGCTCACCACGACCTCCTGCTCAGGCCGGCGCTGCACTTCAGAGTCCTGGGGGAGGGAGGGTGGGCGCAGGAGGGTTTTCTCCCCGGGAATGAGGCTATGACCTGAAGCCTTAGCTTTGTGCAGAAAGCCAGGTCCTGGGGAGCAGCGAGCTTGGCCTTTGGGCGGTCACCCTGCATTCTCCAAGGAGATGCACCGAGTGCGGATTCTAGGTGGGTAGGGCACACTCCCCGCCGCCCTCAGTCGAACCCCGGCGGAGCCACACTCCTGGCCTAGGACGGTTTGGAGAGGACGAGGTAGGAGCAGAGGCCTCAGGGAGCAGACAGGGAGGCTGGGAGGAGGGGCAGGGCCGTCCTGGCTGTGGAGGGAGCCTGTGCTGTGGGCCCCGCCTTTGGCTGCACCTTTTTTGAAAAATTTTAAGTGTTTTCCAATTTTTATTTTTTATTAGTCCGCGTTGCATGCAGTGCATGAGGATTACGTCCCTGGCAGGGAGGTGGTGCAGGCCCACAACGCATCTTCATCCCTTCCCGGGCCCTCCCTCCCTCCCTCCATCTCTGGGTCCCTCTGCTGTTTGCAAAAGGTTGATCCCCCATCTCCCACCATCTGTCTTTTAGTTTGCTCTTTATTTAAACTGTGGGTTTCTCATATAAGAAAAGCCATGCCAGGGCCGGGGATTTAGCTCAGTGGTTCTGCTGCCTGCCTTGCAAGCACAAGGTCCTGAGTTCGATCTCCGGTACCAAGAGAAAAAAAAGCCATGCCATTGTTAACCTTGTTTACAGGGCGAGAGATATGTGTCTGCATTCTGTGCTCTGCGAGTGGACAGCCAGTTTGTTACAGGGGCTGCCTTCCCCCAGGTATGTCTTTGGTCCCTTTGTCAAAGGCCAGAATGTGCCTGGGGTTGTTTTTGAATTCTCTATTCTGTTCCACTGATCCATAAGTCTGTTTTTGTGCTTTGGCCACATTCTGATGTGATTGTTTCCAAACTCTGTGGCCCTTCCACCAACAGTGAATTAATTGGACTCTAGAATGAAGTGAGTTTTTTTCTTTTTTTGGTACTGGGGATCGAACTCGGGACCTTGCGTTTGCGAGGCAGGCCGCAGAACCACTGAGCTAATCCCCGGTCCTGAAGTGAGATTTTGAATGCTGTCTGCTTCCATTGATTGTGTCCAGCTGGGGGGAGCTGCCCCACGGGGGCGGCTGGGTGTCCCCAGGTTGCTGTCTCTATGGGAAAAGGCTCAGCAGCATGGCTCACTAATTAGGAGGGGGAGAGTATCAGATTCCTGTCCACCACTATTGGCCTCTTGCATCCATGGCAAGAGCTATAATTTCCGGACCACTTACTCTGCTCCAGACGTTCTGCCTGGCCCTTTGCTGCAGTACCGCATCAGGTCAAACACCAAGCATTACTGGAGCATTCTTTCAGCTTCCAACATTGGGCCAGGGCCTGGGTGACTGGGACATAAGAGAAGAAGAAACGAACTAACAGGTAATAATAAACTCATTTGACACTCAGGCTCTTGGTGGAAAGACAGCGCTCACCATCTGGTGTGGAGTAAGCTTTGGGGCGGGGAGATGGCTTCTAGGTGGAGGAGCGAGAAGGATACCGGAAGAGGTTGCACAGCGGGAGGGGTCATCCCCGAGGCAGACACCACATAGGCAGAGCTCTGGGCCAGCAGCAGTCTGCTCCGGCCAGGCCAGGGGGCCCGGAAGTGCAGGTGACTCCGGGAGGCAAGTGGGACAGCCTCTAGTGCAATGATCCCAAATTGTCAAGAACTTTGCTCGAGAGCCAAAGCTTGCCCATTTGAATGCTGACAAGTGGCTGAGAAACCTTAATTGAATGAAAAGCAGAATTTATTTTTTCTGTATGGATGCACTTTTGGGGGGGGAGGAAAGGGCTCATATAAAACTTATAGGGACATTCCTTATGTTTGAAAAGGACCCTTCTCTTTATCTGTCACCCATTCAAAGAGCATTTGAAATTCTTTCTTAGTCCGTGTTTGCAGCACATAATGTCCACATTCACGGGGTGGAGCTGGGACGTGTTTCTAACGCAGCCTCTTAGTTCTTTTTGCCCTTCTCCCCTGCCCTCTTCCCACCCTCCATCTGTCAGCCCCTTCCATTCACACAAGGGGGACCTCCCATTTCCTACTTGCTTTCCTTCTCTTCTCCAAAGCATGTGCGTGACCTCGCCGGCCAGGCGTGGTTCCAGGCCTTGTCTGCTTGTCCTGACACGGACCGTAGGTCAGGGTTTTCTCCACTTGCCGGGTTGTGACTGTCATAGATTTACACAGGCGAAGCTCCGGGTGGGCTAAAGAGGAGAGAGATGCTGGCAGGGTGGGGGAGAGGCTGGGCTTGCGGAGGGCTGGATGCCTGTGTGGGGGACGGGAGCTGTGGCCCTCGCCCCGCGACAGTGGCGTGGTTAACCAGGCGCTGCCCCACGGAGCCAGGCTGTGGGGTCTCACAGCGGGACCTGCTGAAGTCTGAGCTGTGTCCCCCGGGTTGAAATCCCACCCTTCAAGCTGCGGCACATACCTCAAGGCGGGTCCTCGGAGGCGGGCAGCTCAAGGGCAGAGACTGAGCAAGATGAGCTCCCTGTACGAGTTTGAGACCAGGGCTCTCCTTGGCCTGTCCAGGCACAGATGCCCAGACGCTAAGGGTGATGACTGTCCAGCCAGCGACCACTGTTTCAGCTTCCCTCGAAGTTGTGTGGCTTCCATGAGGCTGAGTTCCAGTGACCAAGAGGAAATGGCTGTTCCTGGCTGTTCCTGGGAGGCCTGCCCACATGGAGGAGAACCCCGGCCATTTCCCTGTTCTCCCAGCTTTCTCTTGTCCCTCGTCCTCCTCCTCCTCCTCCTCTTCCCCCTCTCCTTGCTCTTCTTCATCCCCTTCCCCTTTTCCTCTTTGGTTTCTTGAGACAGGGTCTGGCTATGTAGTCCAGGCTGGCCTCAAACTCACGATCCTCCTGCCTCAGCCTCCTGAGTTCTGGGATTACAGGTGTGCACCACCACACTCGGCTTCCAGCTTTCTTCTTCAAACACCACAGCCATGAGCAGGGTCTCAGCGGCCATACTGGCCGGAGAGGCAGCTTTGACTGTGGAAACTGTGACTTTGCTAGGCCTTCTGTGAGAAAATGCCACAGGCTGAGTGCTTAGACAACAGAAATGTCACAGCTCCGGAGGGCAAAGCCCCAGATTGCTTCTGAGGTTTCTCTCCTTGGCTTCTGCATGGCCACCTTCTTCCGAGACCTCCAGGGTCTGTCCTTTATGCACATACCCTGGGGACCATTTTGTGTCTAAATTTCTGCTTCTCATAGGGGAGACTGACGTGGGGGCCTCTGCCCAGCTCCTCCATGGCCCAGCCTCCGTGTCCTGTCAGTCTCTGGGGCGCAGGGGGTCAGGGCTTCAGCGTATGAATTTGGGGCAAGCACAGTTCAGCCCATGATGCTGGGATGGAAAGCTGGACAGTGCCCGACACCCCCAGAATGGCTGTCTTGTCATTCACATTTAGGGAGATTGTCAGACACCCAGAGCCTGAGGAGAGGGGCTTAGGGCTCAGTCTGTCCGGGGACTGCACGGTTGCATGTGGCATCCTCAGCGCTCCTGCTCCATGGGACCCAGCATCAGGGTGAGCGTTGGAGGCCTGGAGAGGGAATCAGGATCCTCTGGGCATGTTTGGGGACAAAGGCAGTCAGATGGCTCACGTGGTTGGGATGTGAGGCTACTCAGCCGAGCAGTCGCTGCTGCCAGTGTGGCAGGGCCAGCTGCATCTCTGGAGGACTTGACGCCGAGCCCACAGCCCTAACCCAGGAAGCGGGGAGTCCGGCTTTGGCTGATGCCCTCGAGTTGGAGGCAGCCATGGCAGAGGACGCTGGGCCTCTCGGCCACACGGCTGCGGCCTCCTAGGGACAGAAGGCAGAAGCCTCATGGAGGAGCTGTGTGAACACAGACCCGGGAGGAGGCTGGTTCAGAAGGAGCCAGCAGGTGAGGAGGGGCCACAGAGAGTCGGGCTGCCAGGAGCGGCCTGCCCGAGGCTTCTGGAAGCCAGGGGTCCGCTGGGTCAGAGCTGCTTCTGACTCCAGACTCGCGTCGGAAGAGGGAGAAGGCGCTCCCGGGTGAGCCCCAGCTTGGAGGTCCTTGTTGCAGGGGCCACAGGAAACGAACACATCCGGTTAGGGACCCTTCAGCTGTGGGGTCCTGAGTCAGAAGTTGGGGCTCAAGTGGGGCACTATGGCAGGTACCTGTAGTCCCCGCTCCCTGGGAGGCTGAGACAGGAGGGTCACTTGCCCAGCGATTTGAGGCCCCTCTGCGCATTGCTGCTCACTATGGATAGAGCTAATGATCTAGGGAGACAAAATGAGACAAGTTAAAATAAAACAGAGTTTGTGTTTTTATTTACAATAGGAAATTGTAAACTCTTTGGCCGGGAGAACAGGTTGCGACAGTAAATAGTTTTGGACAGTAAAATAGTAAAAGTTCTGGACAGAACCAGGACGGAGAACAGCTGCAAACTCAGGCTGGAAACACAGCTCGCAGCGCCTCTGTCCCAGGGCTTTGGCGTCCGGTGAGGGGCCGGCTATCGAAGGAGAATGGAGACGGGGTCTCGGGCTAAGCACGGAGGCTGAAGAGACCACGGTGCCCGAGGACTCCCCCCGCCCGGCACCCTTGGGCTCTCGCTTTCCAACACGGGGCGAGGGCAGGTGGCATGGGGCACGGCCTCTGGAGCCTGCTCGGCTTGGTCCAGGGGGCCTTCCCGCTGCGGGTCATCGCTGCGACTGGCCGGTGTGCTGAGCGGGGGAGCGGCGCCGAGGAGGAAGGGGAAATGAGCTGAGCCTCCCTGGAGCGCCCAGGGCTTTGCTGCCAGCATCCCGTCGACGCGTGCGGCCGCCTGAACTGGAATCTGTGGGTGGACTCAGCGGGGACAGAGAAGGTCTCCACTCAGGGCTTCCTGCCCGTGGAGGGCCAGCGGGTGCCTGACCCTCTGCCTCCGCCTGGGACGAGGTTGTCCGCAAGTCTGGTTCTGCTCCGTCCCGCTCCTCTGTAACGTGGATCTTAGAACTGGGTCGATCAGTCTGCCTACTTCTGGGCTCAGTATTAAAAAGACCACTTGCCCACGGGTCTGAGTCACACTGCACATTACCGAGCTTTGTCAGCGATACGGGTAACGTGCTGCTGCCTGTCTGCCTCGCCTCTACACTTTCTGTCCTAATTGGTTCAGAATTTGCACGGAGAACCAGGATCTCTAATTGTGGTCCTTGAAGACCTCGGCAGAGAGACAGGAGGGAGGCTGTCGGGGTGCTCTGTTCACCCTGACTCTGTGATGACTCCAGGAGCGGGGCTCACAGGTGCCCGCACCCTGAGCTGCCTGGGCTGAGGGAGGAGTGGTGGGAACCCGGGGCTGGGGGGCCCGAGAGGACTCTGGTTCCCAGGAATAATCGCGCTTCTCTGTGGAGGCTCTGGTGAGCTGAGCAGCAGCCGCGGCACTGAGAGTGACTTGGACTGCGAGCAGAAGTGTCCTGGCTGGAGGAGAGAGGGGCTCAGCACAGCTGGAGAGGAAGTTCCTGAAAGATGGGAGAGTCCCCGAGAATGTCTGACCATCCTTTGCCCCCACGGACATATTCCAGTTCTTTCTCCTACACTGCCCCTCTTTTCCGGGCACCAGATGGGGACTCGTGCTGGGGGCTGTACCTGGGACTCTTTGTGTAAGCACAGTGATTACCGGTGTGCAGTCTCAGCTGCCTTCATAAATAATTTTCCTTCTATAGAAAGAGCTCTAGGGATTGGGAGAAGAGACTGCAGGTCTTACACCCCCAGGGAGTCTTATTGTTTCTTCCTTCCAAAGTAAACACCAGAACAGAAAAAGTCCTGGGCAACAAGGCAATGCAGAGAGTCACAATTTTGGCCTTCAAATTATATTACAAAGCTACAGTGAGAAAAAAAGCATAGCATCAGTAAAAAGACAGACGAGCAAACCAGTGGAACAGAAAGTAGAGGATGGGAAAGAATTCAAGGCACATTCAGTTGTCTGACCTTTGACCAAGGGACCAAAACCTGCCCTAGAGGAAAGATAGTCACTTTAACAAATGCTGCTGGGAAAACTGGCTCTCCACAAGCAAAGGATTGAATCTAGACATGTACCTCTCACCAAGCACTAAACTAAAATAAAAATGGATCATAGATTTAAATGTTAAAACAGAAACACTTAACCTGCTGGAAGACAAGATAGGTAAAATTCTTAAAGTCATAGGCATAGGCAAGGACTTTCTGGACAGAACCCCAATTGCACAAGAAATAACATCAAGAATCAACAAATAGGATCATATTAAATTAAAAAGCTTCTACACAGCAAAGGAAACCACCAACAGAGTGAAGAGACAGCCTACAGAATGGGAAAAAAATTTGTCAGCTATTCTTTGGACAGATGACTAATATCTAGAATATATAAAGAACTCAAAAACATTAGATCCCTCAAATAAAAGATCCCCAATGAAAAAATGGGGAATTGAAATGAATAGACAATTCTCAGAAGTACAAGTGGCCAATAAATGCCTGAAAAAATGCTCAATGTTGGTGACCATTAGAGAAATGCAAATTAAAAAACAACACTGAGAATTCAATTTCATTTTACTCCAAAAAGAATGGCTATCATCAAGAAATCAAATAATAACAAATGCTGGCAAGGCTGTGAGGGAAAAAGGAACACTTCTGCATTGTTGGTGGGAATATAAATTAGTACAACCAACTATAGAAATCAGAATGGAGATTCCTCAAAAATCTAAAACTAGAAATTCCATTAGACTCAGTTATTCCTTTACTAGATATCTTCCCAAAAGAGTGAAAGCCATCATGTTACAGCAATCCATGCACACCCATGTTTATAGGAGCAT
>NW_004624864.1:2851534-2863410 GCF_000247695.1 Heterocephalus glaber | reverse complement strand
CCCTGTGTCCCCTGTCCTCTGAGGGACCAGCCTGGACTCAGGTATGTAGGATTTCTTCAAGCTTCCGTTGCTCTCCCAGTGCCAGGTCTCTTGGGTCCCTCATGGGAGACCCTCAGAACCTGGGACTCTGGACATACGCTTTTGGGGCTCCCTAGCAATGACATGAGACAGTGCTGTTCCAACAATTAATTCTGCAGGGGACTCACCAAGAGGATACTCCACAGTGTCTGTTGCATAAAACAGTGTCATTGAATTTTTCAGTGGCTGGACCAACGAAAGAAGAACAAGGAAACTATCTTTCAATTTCAGTTTTATGTTTGGTAGTGGGGATTGAACTCGGGACCTTTTGCTTGCGAGGCAGGCGGCAGAACCACTGAGCTAAATCCCCGGCCTCAATTTGAGTTTTTGGTTCAAGTATGAAATATGTTTCAGTGCTGTAGAATTCAGAAGGGACAAGCGTGAAAATAAACCCTTCCCCTCGTCTCTTGCCTTCAATTCTCCAGACACACAGCTTTCTTCCTCAGAACTTCCCTTTTTCTTGAGTATCTTTCCATGCTTAGTCATTGCTTACATAAGCAGTGTGTGCCTACGTACTCTCCTCTCCCTTTGTAAATGATTCAAAAGCACGAAAATACGCATGTGACAAACTCTCTATATTTCTCTGCACTTTGCTTTTTAAATTTAATAACACATAATGGGAATCTTCCTATGTCAGTAGTTAAAGGCTGGCCATTTTGGGGGAGAGTTTGCTCAATGTTGCATTTTATGAATGTCCATTTGAGCCATCCCCTAGTGGGGGACATTTAGACAGCTGCCACTCTTTTGCACTCACCCACAAAACAGCCCCTGCCATAAACCAGTTGGGTTGAAGCAGTTTGGCATCTTGCACCTTGGAGATCCTCTGCAAGACACCTCGGTGTGCAACTTCTGGCTTTTTCATGCCCGAGCTCCCAAGCTTGCTGGACTTTTCAGTGTTGCCTTTTGGGGAGCAGACAGAGGCACTGGCAGAGGGGCTCTGCCTGGTTTGCTCTTTGCTCTCGCTCTTCTTCCCTTCAGCCAGATGTGACAGATACCCACTGTGGACGCTGATCTTTAGCACCTTGTCGCTGAAGTGTGACCTGCACCAGCAGCATCAACCACACTGGTACTCCTGAGAAATGCAGAAGTGGCTTCGCCCCAGACCCCCTGAATCAGAGCCCCTGTCCTTAGAGTCTGACACTGGTGGGCCAGCAGCAGGGTGGGATTAGAGCAGGAGTCAGGGACAGAGGAACAGAGAGGAGTGGAGACCAGAGGCTCCTGGTCTGCGTGCATAAAACCTCCTACTAGCAGAAGGACCTGCCAGAGGCCCACAGCTGAGACCTCCATGTTAGGGTGGATCCTAAAGGGCACCAAGTTGGCCCGAGCCTCTGAAAGTGACCGGGGAGGGGCTGCTGGGGAGTGTCGTGAAGGCCGTGGGCCCCGGAGAAGGACTTCCTCTCCTGTAGCCTGGACTGGGATGTTAGAGAGCCTCTGGCCACGATGGGTGACAAGTCCCTGTCTTTGTAGCACAGAAATATTGAACTTAATCATGCTGTACAGGGCAGCCTAACTGGTGGGTGTCAGGGGTCCGGGGTCCAGGAAGTCACCAGCCTGAGAACCCAGCTCCCGGGAGCAGTGTTGCACGTTGGAATGCCCTGGAACAGTTGCAGGGGTAGAGGAGCTCCATCCCTCTTCCTTACCTCCCCAGCCATTGTGAACGTCCTGCCAAAGAGTGGAAGCTTTCATTAGCTTTAGGCAATGCTGTTTTCCTTCTGCTCCTGGCTCCTGGCCTTGGACACTTGTTTCTGAGGAGCACCACGGCCTCGTAATTAAAAGCATGAGACTCGATATCTACCAGATCTGGATTTGAATGCCAGTCCCAGACCTTAGTAGTTTCGTGACCCAGGACCACTTTTTTTTAACCTCACTCACTCAGTTTTGTTTTCTGCAAAGTAGAAATAATAGTCCCTGCCCTGGGGCACTGTGAAGATTACATGAGGCAGTGGGTTTGAAGCGCTTGGCACGGAGGAGGTATTCCACGCTTGGTGCTACTGTATTTCTGAGCAGGGGGCTTTAGGGGAAGAAGGATGCAGAGGAAGATAGACCTTAGGAGGCGGGGATCGCCTCTTTGGGTATCCTCCCGATGGGGTGTCAGGAGCCCACGTGGACCGGGGTGCTTCTCAGCACAGCAGCAGCATTTAACTCCGGCTCCTGAGCAGCAGCAGGCTGGGTCCCATTAGCGGCTCCTGCAACACGCGATGGAAACGGCAGATGGGAAGGGAGAGGCCGAGGTGAGTCTTGTCTCCCCGCCAGGCCCGTCCATGTGACAGTTCCGTGCGCTGATCCTCCGCCTGGGCTCCACTGCGGATGCCGACTTTTTGCCCGGTGCCGGAGGGAAGTCACCTTCTCGTGTGGTGGTGGAGCCTCTGCTCCGAGCTGGGAGTCCCGCCTGGTCCTCTGGATTTGGCTCCTCCAGGGCGGATGTGAGGCCGGGGAGGGCCACGGGAATGGAGCACAGCGGGGAGGCAGGTCCCAGAGGAGAAGTGGGGCGCTGGCCCCTCTCTGAGGCAGCTGGGGACCTTGTCTTCCCCAGTTCTCTGGGAAACTATCAGTAAGGCAAAGGCTTGTTTTAGGCTGGTTTGTGTGAAGAAAGCCCGTTTCTAGACTCCTGGATGCAGCGCTGGCGCTGAGATGCTGCACACTCGGAGAAGGCAGTGGACGCGCCCTGCAGACCGCGCCTCTCTGGGGCTGAGTCTGGCGTGCGCTCCAGTGCCAGGCCCCGTGCTGGGGAGCCACGCTCCTCTTCCTCGGTGATCCCTGCGCGGAGTCATACGCTGGCCCTGAAATTCCACCGAACAACCAAACAGGGTGACACACAAAGTGGCTGCATTTTTCTTCTTACTACTTGCTCGACCTACTGAGACAGGACTCCCTTCCCTCTCCCTTGATGGTGGTTGGGTATGAAAAAGCACCTTTCAAGTAAAACCGCAAGGACCGACAGTAGATGAATTGTTGGCTCCAATTCTGCACCTCAGGCTGCATTTATGCCCCTTTCAATGAGGACTTCAGACCAACCGTGAGAGTTTAGTCAACTATTTTGCTTAGATTTCTTTGGATCCATTTTCACGAGAGAGACTGACCTAACATCTTCCTTTCCTGTGTATTCTTTTTATATTATGGGTTCAGATTATGATGGGAAATGATCCACTTTATTGTTTCTTTAAATATTTGAGAATTCTCACTGGTGAAATCTTCTGGGTCAGTTGTTTTCTCTGGGGAAGGTTTTTCACCTGAATCCAAGTTCTCCATGAGTTATAGGACTAGATACGTTGTTATTCTGTTTGTGTCAGCTTTACTGTTAGATATTAAAGATGCTCAGGTAAAGTCCACATGGGCTTCATTCCTTTGTCCATGGGGGCAGCAGCCCTAGATGTGTGTAAGGAACCCCAGGTGTCACTAACGGGCCCAAGACTGTGCTCTGTGTTTGGCAGGAAATTATCATGGTGAGAGGAACAAGGAATATAACAGGGATGAAACTAAAATTCACAGTATTTCTATGTGCATCTGACTGAGATCGCTCCAGTAGCTCTGTGTCCTTCACAAGGTTAGGACACACTACTGTGCTTTTTCTGCGCCAGTGGGGCCATGACAGAACCGGGAGGTGGACACAAACAACCGGGTCATTCTAGCAATGTTTACAATAATTCCCCTATGTTTTGTGGTGGTATAAGCTTGTATCAGTTTGGTCATTTAGAAACATAAGTATTTTTGGATGTTATTAGGCTGACATTCTGAGTCAGCAAGTCCCAGCGGAGACTCAGATGAGAGACTGTACAGCGCAGAGTGGGAGAAGTAGGGTCCTGAGTTAAAACGGTCTGAAGTTCTAGGAAAAAGGAAATGGTCTTGCGATTCTTTGGCTTATGTGCAGGAGACTGAAAGAGGCGCAGAGGGAACAATGAAGAATCCAACTCTCTGGACATTGGTGGATAAGTGAAGACTGCTTCTTCATCAGTTTTGGTAATTTCCAGGGAGGGAAAGAAGTGGTAAGGGACCAGGGAGCTGAGGGTGTGTGCAGGGATTGCTGATAAAGGGGATCAAGCTGGGTAAGGAAGCCGGGGAGACCTCGAGGGCTGGGCAGGAGGTGGAGAGACTTTGCTGGTGAGGCTGCATGGACAGACCTCCGGGAGGTCTGGGAGTTACGAGAGTTGTAGAACTGGAACTGGAGCTAGGAGAGTTGTCGGGCGAGTGGGAGACTTAAACTTGACCTTACAGAGAGACTGTTATATAGGGTTCATGTCTAGGTATCGTCATAGCGATGAATAGCTGAAGAGATGGGCTGCACGAAGGAGGTCAGAGCTGAAGCTCGAGGGTATAAGAAAGATCAATTACGATACTGTTCTCCATGTTGTAACCGCATGTCCTGTCTTCTTCGCATAGTACACTGCAGATAATGCACATCTATCTATCTGTCATCTCTCTCTGTAATGATGTCTTGTTTGCTTATTGTAATCACCTAGAGAGTTAAGAAATTTTGGTGCCTTGGTCCTTCTTAGGCCAAGCGAGGCAGAATCTCTGCAGACTGTACCCAAACCCCATGGGTACGTTTTTCACAAAGCTCCCGGGTGCTTGTGATGTTCAGCCAGGACGGAGAGCTGCTGACTTACACTGGAGGCCTTGAAGGGTCTGTGGCTCTCCAGCTAAGTGGCGCACTCAGCGGACGCGAGGGTACTTTTAAAATGTTCAGGGCAGGCGGTGGAGCGATGGGGGAGCAAACGTGGCTTCTGAGGGCTGCAAGGAGACGAGGCCTTCCTGCGCTCACAGCCCTGGCACTTGGGCTCCTGCCACAGCCCCTGAGGTTGCACCTGACCTCTGGCCTGGTTTCTTGTGCCTCCCTTTGGCCCAGTTTCTCCGGCTACTCCACCTTCCCTGTGTGACCTGAGCCTCACATTTCCCTTCAATTATCTTATTACTAAAGAGAAGATGTCTGATTTTATTTATTTATTTGATTTTTGAGACGGGGTCTTGCTATGTAGTTCAGGCTGGCCTTGAACTCATGACAATCCTCCTGCCTCAGCCTCCCTCGTGCTAGGATTACTGACATGTGGTACCACACTTGGGTTATGACCTTCCTTAAATAGTAATATTCCACTCTATCTTTCCTCTCCTCCTTTTTAACAGCACTTATTACCACTTGGAGCACTGTCCTTACTTTTTTTCTTGTCTGTGTTCTCCACAGACTCCATGAGGACAGGATTACTGTCTATTTAGGTCACTGGTGTCTTCCCAGGACCGGGAGGGCATTGAGGTAGAGTAGACACTCATGAAATATGTGAGGAATGAATGAATATATAGAGAAGCTGAAAAGAATAGCAAATCGCACAACGCAAACCCAGTAGGACCCTGTGTGTGCACACGTCTTTCGGCGGAGGGTCTGTAAGCAGGGCAAGTGTAGAGTAAGGGCCTTGCAGGTCTTCTGGTCAGTCCTGACGAGAAGGAGTGAGAACTGTACCAGGGAAATTCCCCTGGGAAATAGACCGAGGACAGGGATAGAGAAAGAGACAAACTCAATAAAGAAAGGCACCAAATGGCCTTGGGACTTGCACCAAGAGACCAGAGAGAGAGAGAGAGCTGACAGGCAGGGCACAGAGAGCCAAATGCAAAAACCCGAGCTAGCCTCTCTCTCCTGTACTGTACAGGGCAGACATCAGGGAGGGGCTGACCAGCTTTGGGAGAAGCTCTGATGTATGTGTGTGCTCACACCTGTGCACTAACACATATGTCACATGCACGGGTCTTCACTATAGAGCCGCTCTACATTACTACAATAGACGTCCACGTGCCTCCTCAGTAACTCTAAGCTAACCATGAATAAGGCACCCCCTCGCCAACCCGCCACCCACCCTAGGGATAAGGCCCTGAAAAGTAGGTCAGCGACAGACAGACAGACAGACAGACAGACAGAAGGTGGACATAGACCACTGGAAGAGGTGACACAGGCAGAGGACCCGGAAGCCAGTCGGGTTAGGGCGTGTTTCAGGCGGGGGAAGGGTCTCTGACGGCCCTATAAACGCAGCTGGGAATAAAGGCCCACCCGTGACCAGCTCTTTGGCCCCCGCTCCAGTTCTTACTGGAGTAGCCATCTAGCCCCTCTCACCTCTTTCCAATAAAAGTTTTCCTTTCCTTAAACTTTGTATCTTTGATGCTTTACTGATACGGAGTTTATGAATTCCAGGGAGCTGCGGGGCACAAGGCCCATTCCCCGGTGTTTATGTGTCTGTGGGTGCATAGACCATGTGTACGGGGCTGTAAGACACATGCCCACATGCTGACAAGGTTATTCTGGGCTGGGGAATGTGGGTGAGTCTCTCATTTTGTGCCCTTGTTTGTACGTCTGAATTCTTTTCCACTGTCATAGACAAGGGGCGATCAAAATATTTGGTACTTGTTTAAATAAAAAAGATTTATACAGAAAACACATTGTCACTAATCCCCCTCAAAATCCTCCTCTCACTTCAAGCACACTCATCCCATCATTCTTGCCTCTTTCTGAGGCAATTTTGGGAGTCCTCTTTCATGAGTGTCTTTATAAGGTGTGATTGAAAGTATGCACAGTGAATGAATGCCACTGCTGAGTGCCATCCGACAGGCATGCAGCTTGTGAAAATGTGACACTGTGTCCTCATCCACCTTATTCCCTGGATCTGCCATTGTGTGACATCTGGCTCTTCCCCTAAATCCAAAGAACCATGAAAGGGAAATGTTTTGATTCAATTCAGGACACTGAGGCAGCCATGACAGCACAACTAAAGACACTCATGAAAGAGGACTCCAGAGGTGCTGCAGGAAGTAGTGAAAAGAATGGGATAAGTGTGTTTATAGTGATAGGGAATATTTTGAGGGGGGACGAGTGGCAATGTGTCTTTTACTGTAATAATTTTTTTAAATTTAAACTTTAACTGTATTATTATTATTATTTTTTGGTACCAGGGATCGAACTCGGGTCTTTGCGCTTGCGCAGCAGGCAGCGAAACCACCGAGCTAAATCCCTGGCCCTTAACTATATTTTTAAATCACATTTTGTATTACTTTACCAACCTCCCTCTCTACCTGCCTCAACCCCAACCACAAACAGAAAGGAAATAATAAGGACACCTGACCCAGGTGAGGGAGAAAGAGGTGATTACTGAAAACTTGGAGCAAATACTGGCAAAGGCTGATGTCAGTCTAGAGGAATCTCTGAAACAGAGGCTGCTAAATTGAAATGGAAACAAAGATAGGGAATGAGGGAAAAAGTAAATCTGTATATTTATTTTTGTGACAGGCTCGGAGGGAGAAGGTACATCTGTATATTTTATTTCCTGGAGGCCCAAGTCAGTAATGAAGATGGTTATAAATACCCTATCACCCGTGGGGAAGCTGTAGCAGAGAAATGCTGTGACTGCAGGACAAAGCAGAGGCCTGAAGATGAAAAAAGGTAAGGATCTTTGAACTGGATTCTTTTAAGATTGTAAACTAAATCTGAGTGTCCAACTTTCCTATTTTCTCATCAAAGTGGAAGCTAATCAGGTGTCTGCCTGAGGGAGGCTCTGCAGGGAGAAGGTTAACAGAAATACAGGATTCTAGGCTTATATATGCAGGTTGCTTTAGACAAACACTCGGATTGTTCACAGGAGAGAATGGGCATATTGTGGGGAGTTTGGAGAGATTTGAAATGGGTGTGTGAGTTCCCTCTAGTTCTGGTATTCGAGTTTGCTTATTTGTACAAAAGATTAATTTACCTTTCAATGAGTTGTTGTCTTCCTCCCTATCTGCAAGCCAACTGGGAGTTAATTTGTTTCTAAAACAGTACAAGGTTTTTGGGTTTCACCTACAAAAGTGAATGGGTCTCTGTATTTCAAGGTTGCACATTTTTCTGCATTCCGTCTAAGGCTGAGATAAGAACTCCAGGGCTGCAGAACACAATAGGCTATTCTTGTACCTCAGATGTCACCGGGCACAGTGAGTAATCTCTGTTCTTGACCCTACACCCACCTCGAGGCAGGAACTTTGTTATCATTCCCCAGAAGCAAATCTAAGGCAGCGAAAGTTTAATGAATAATGACGATTTTACCCAACAGTTCTTGGGGAGACTGAACAGCTCGAGGTTCCCTGTGGAGATAGTTTTGATCCGTGGCGAAACCTAATAACAATTCTCAGGAGACCTCTGAGCTCTCTTCCCAGAGGGGGAAGGCTTCACAGTTCCTTTATCTTTTCTCTGTGTTCTTAAGCACAATGTTCTAATTTCTTTCAAGGTCTTCTTCCAGCTATTGCTCTGCCTGGCAAAAGAGGGACGATTCTAGGCTCTGCTCCCTTCAGAAGGGACCCAGGAGTGGAGTGTGGAGAAGGCTGGAAAGTAACTGGTAACCCAAGCATCTGAGGACTCACTTTGGCCTCAGCGGGATCACTGGAGAGTTGGAAAAGAGCTCGTGGGGCATCCCTCTCAGGCGCCAAGACATCCTGGGACAGCTGGGCCTCAAGGACATGGCCTCCTGGTTTATCCGCCTCTGTGCACGGTTTATGTCTGAGGGAAGGAAGGACCTGGGAATGTGTTGGACTCCACCTGGTAGCTTTGTCATTCAAAAGGTCAAGAGGTAGGAAGGATTTCCAGCTTAGGCTTCTGCCACTTCCTTTCTCCTCTAGTCAGACCACCCCAGCCCAGGAAATGGCTCCTCCCACTTTCCTCTACAGGCAAAGACCCCTGGGACCTACCTCAGACAAGCAAATCCTAATACAGGACCCCCACCCTGTGGCCAAAGTTATTGCATTTTGTTAGTGTCTGTTCTCCCAGGCAGGCACTTTTCTCCTTATTAGTTTTGAATTCAACTGAAAAATAGAGTCACATGTACACAAGCACAAAGCATTTTAGTTTATAGCTTTAAAATATGTTTGTAGATTGGCTACTCTTTTTGTTTACCCTTAGAGTCTGTTTCCTATTGCTATTGACCACATCTTTCTTTTCCTCACCCTGATTTAAAAGTTTGCCAGAGAATTGGAAATCCATCCACTCATCCATCCATCCATCCATCCATCCGCCCATCCATCCATCCATCCGCCCATCCATCCATTTATCCATCCACCCACCCACCTTCCCATCCATCTGCCTGTGTATCCATCCATCCATCAATCCATCCATCCATCCATCCACCCATCCATCCATTTATCCATCCATCCATCCATCCATCCATCCATCCACCTATCCACCCACCCAGTATTAGACAGCGCTCTCACTCTGTTTCTGGCAGTGTTCTTGGCCCTGGGGATATCAGGATAAACAAGCCTGAGAAGATTCTTGTGGTCATGTTCTTGCACTATGATGGGAGAGGCAAGAAGAATGATAAACAGGGGTGGGTGATGAGGTAACATCTACTGATTTGAACTTTCAGATTTCATAAAATAAATTTAAAGTTGCCCTTTCTCCCTACCTTTCCAAGTTTGACGTTGTGGGCCAGTGGCCTAATGTGGACTGCACAGCTCCCATTCTGGGGGCTAAGAAGAATCTAGAGCAGGGATGGGCAAGTTCATAATGAACATTTTTGGCTTTGTGGGCTAAGACGGGCTCTGCCACAACTGCAGAAGAGGGCAGTTTCTAGCACAATGGGGGCAGCTGTGTTCCAACATAGCTTTAATAACCAAACCTGGGGCCGCCCCCACGAGGCCCGCCAGTTGTTATTTGCTGGCATCTAAACCAGAATCCTCTTTGCTTAAATTGTTTCAAGTGGCAGCAGCTGCCGCCCTTTTCCCTCAGGGGGAGCCCCCTCTCTAAAGAGTTCAGTGTTTTAATTTTTCTTCATGGGAAATTTCAAATTATAATAAACCAGTTTGGGCAATTTATACACTCTACAAGGAAATAGTATTAAAAATGAAATCCTTATTCTTACCTTCAAATACACTCTAAGAATAACCACAGTTTGATGTCTATATTTTCAGATTTTTATGTGTGTGTGTATATATATATGCACATCATAAATACATACATGCAGATCTCCAGAGAGAGGGCGTTTCTTTTTCTTTTCTTTCCTACCTTCCTTTTCCTCCTCCTCCCCCGCCTTCCTCCCTCCTTCCTTCTCATCTTCCTCCTGCACACACAGCTCTCCCCTACATGACATCACCGATACCTCCCTGGGCTCTGAGGCTCACACATTCCACAGTTGCTGCCCCGCTGCTGAGCAGGACACGATGCGAGTGTGGGTTATTTCTGGTGGCTGGTGTGAGAAGCAGGTGCTGGCCTGCACCTCTCCGCCCACACAACCTCCTGGGGGTGTGTGGATCCCACCCAGCAAACTTTGCATGAACAGCCCTCTCTCCGTCGAGGCCCGGACAGCTGTGTGGAGTGGAAGGGGCTCCATGTGCAGGGCCAGGTGTGCTGGCCAGCACTGGCACGGAGGTCCTACTCGGAACAGGTGCATGCTCTCAGGGGGATGGGCAGATCCTCCAGAGTGGAGACCTGTGGGCTGAGCCCCTCTTCCCATGGGGTTGCTGTCTTAATGTAAAACATGCTATAATCATAGATTGGCCGAGGGCCTTGCCACACGACTCTAAGTGAGTCACAAATCCCCACTGTCTCATTTTTTTGAAAATTGGAAAGATAACACAGAAACACAATTATTAACATTTACTATTGGTGTCATTTACATTTCCCCTTATTTTCTTTGCCTATTTTTCTTCCCCAATAAGGAATATATTTATAGACTTACTACATGTATCTTACAAACATGTATGCATACACATTGCCAAATTTTATTTTTAAAATTATGGTGGTAAACATACTACACTAAATTTACTATTTTGATCATTTTTAAGTATACGGATCAATAGCATTAAGTACATTAATGGTATTGTGCAACAGAGCTCCAATACTTCTTCATTTTGCAGAACTGAAGCTCTAAGCTTGTTAAACATTAATGTTTCCTTTCCCTTCTCTCCAGCTCTGGCAACTGCCTTCTCTCTGTTTCTATGATTTTCGCTACTTTAGATACCTAATGTGAGTGAAATCATGCAATATTTATCTTTTTTTGCAAATGCTTTGTTTTACTTTTTTAGCATAATGTTTTCAAGGTTCCTCCATATTGTAGCATGTGATAGAATTTCTGCCTTATAAAAGGCTGATGTATATGGTTAATGTTTAAATTTTAAAAATTACTGCAATAGCAGACACATTACCATGAATCTCCCTCAAAATCTTACCCCTCAGCTCGAACATACTCATCCCATTATTCCTGCTACTGTTGGATTGTCGTGGCAGCTTCGACGAATTGATTCAAAATGCTGGCCTTCCATGGGCACTTTGACTTTGGGGAAGAGCCAGAAGCGCTCAGTGCCAGGTCTGCTGAATAAAGGAGTTGAAGACATGCCGTAACATTTTCATGAGCCTGCCTTTCCTTTGAATGGCACTCAGCAGGAACATTCATTCACCGTATTTTTGATCACACTTTGTAAAGACACTCATGAAAAAGGACATCCCAAACTGCTTCAGAAGATGGCAGGACAGAGAGGGTGAGCTGGTCCCAGCACCCGGAGGGAAGCTCCCCGCCTCCATCCCAGGCTCCTAGGGCACTGAAGCTCAGCCGGTCTCAGGGCCCAGAAGGAAGCTCCCCCACTGCCATCCCAAGCTCCTAGGGCAGAGAAGGTGAGCCTCGTGGGTGCCAGAAGGAGCCCCCCGACATGGAAATGAGAAGACACATAAACAAGCCTCAAAAACAGACTTCTGGATCACCTACAGCAACTCCAAAGGGAAACAAGATGAAACACTCTGATACTCAACCACCTGGACTCTCTGAACTGGCAACAAAAGAGGATCTGGGAAAAATGAAATCAGAAAT
>NW_004624864.1:2808138-2848758 GCF_000247695.1 Heterocephalus glaber | reverse complement strand
GCAAATAGGGAAGGGTGGAGGGGGTGAAGGGAGGGCAAGGGAAGGGGAAAAAAACATAAGAGCCAAGAGACTCATGTAATGGTACAAGATCCCACTGATGAATGTAACTGTATTTTATACCTTAAATGTACCAATAAAGTTAATGGGGAAAAGAAAAAAAAGAAGATGGCAGGAATGATGGGATAAGTGTGTTGGAAGTGAGAGGAGGATTTTATGTGGCTTTTACTGTAAAAAAAAAAAATTAAAAATTCCCTGTATATTTGATCACTTCTTGTATATATATTATATTTTCTTTGCCCATTCATCTGTTGAAGAACATATATCTTTTCCCAAACTACTCGACAGTAAATTGGAACATTATGAAGTCTTAAATACAATCTGCTGAGAACTAGGACTTTCTCTTATATAGCCAGAACTATATGGTGAAAAAAGTTAACCCTGATATATTATCGACCCTACAACGTGTATTCAAATAAAAATTTCCCAGTTGGATTAATGTCCTTTATAACATAATGTGTCCTTTTCACCTAGGAGACAATTTGTCCTATTCCTGAGGGCATTAATGTGATTATTTCATTAGGCTGTTGTCTGCCATATTGCATTACTTTTAGATATTTCTCCTCTTTGTAATTAAAAAGCAATCTATGGAGTGATCATTTGGGTCTGGTGAGTACCTTGCTATCCACCACTGTCACCCAGGGCTTTACAACCCCTTGATTATCCTAGCCTGGATCAATCACTACACCGGTGGTCTCAGATAAATCACCTTAGACTGTAAACTTTCCAGTCAAAGCCATTTCTGATGTTCCTTATGCCAATTAGCTAGCCCTAAGGGGCTAAAATATTTAAATTATTCACATGCATCACACTACACATCCTGATATAGTTCCTAGTAAATCACTAAGAACAAAATTTAGCACTTACGGACCTATTTACTGGGTGATCTGAAAGCCATCAGACTTAATTAGGGTCAGGGGGAAGGATCCCCGGGGATAGAGGCTCTCCTGGCCCGGCTCTGCCTTTGGGCTCCTAAAACTCAGCATGTTTTGTAGGTGATAGGAGGCCCTTTGGTTGGTTTGCAGGAAAAATGTGTGTGTGTTGAAAAAATAACAAAAATAACCCCTGCCTTGCCCCTTGGCTCCCTGTGGATTGACTACGTCCCCGCTCCCGCTTCCTCCATTGCAATCCTCATTTCCAGGTGTGGGGTCGGCTGGGAAGCAGGGTTCTCCACCAGAACTCAGGTCCTGAGGGCAGGGAGTCACCCAGAGGCAACCTGACCTGCTGCCTGATCTTGGGCTCCCCAGCCTCACAGACGGAGAAACACGGTTCGGTTGCCTGTTGGCAGTGTGTTCTCACAGCAGCCCCCAAAGGCCAAGTGTGCTCTGATGGCAGAGGGCCCGGGAGATCGGAGAGCAGGGCTGTCGGCGGGGAGGTCCGTGGAAAGAAGGTGCATGTGGAGCAGCCCCCAGGCGGGTGTGGAGCGAGGAGATGTTTGCCTCGCCCGAAGGCTTCGGGGCAGGGAAGCTCGGAGAAGCATAGCCTAGTCCGCCTGCCTCGGGTGGAGCCGCCCTCTCTGTGAGATGTTGAATTTCCTTCTCCGCTCACAAAATTGCCCGTGCCCAGAGGGCTGTGCGTTTGAGCAAGTGCACTCGCGTCTTCTTACGAAGGCTGACTTGCTGGGGCCACTGCTGGCTGCTTGGTGGTCAGCAGATGTGCAGAGACCGAGAGCCCCTGAGCTCTCTGTCCGCTGTGACGGCAGGAGGACTCTTCCATCATGCAGGTGGTAGTTAGTTGTTTCCAAATACTCTGGATTTGAGTTGGCCAGGGCCACCAACCTGGTGCCTCAGCTAGGGACATCCTGGCCTTTAGGGAACATTTGGCAGTGTCTAGAGAGATAATATCCCCGAATCATTTAGTAGACACATCTGATTAAGTTTTTATTCTCTTCTCAGCCTCAGTTTTCTTTTTTTAGCTATAGAATGGGCACAATTGTATCTACAGTTCACAGTATCGTGGGGAAGGAAAACTGTCAGACTGTACATGTGAAGTACTTCATACTGCGCTTGATATGTGGTAGGAATCTGGTTAGTAAGCTTCATTCTCATTCCTTGAATGAGTGCGTTAGGTGACATTGAAAGCCTCACCCCTGGCCCTAAGGATGTGTGTGTTAGTTAGCTAGGGGCACCGTAACAGAGTGGCAGAGATTAGGTGGCTTAAGCAATGGAAATTTCTGCACGGGTCCAGTGTTCCCATGGGCTTTCCCCCGTGTGCGACACATTTGACTGTCGCCTTGGGCTGGGGGTTGGTGGTTGCTAGAGGGTCGATGTCAGCCATGCTGCTGAGCACGCTTCAGGGCACAGGACGGCTCCTGCAAGGGCAGATTGTCTGCTCCGAAGTGTCAAGCGTGCTGAGGTTAGGCCAGCAAGCTGTCCTCCAGCTGTCTTAGCTGTAAGGAATTTTTCTGTGGTTGAAGAATAAAACTGAAATATGTTGCTCAGGAAAGTGTTCGATTGCAAGTAACTGGAAAACTATCTCCACATGATTTTATTTTTCTCAGCGAAGTTTTTGTCTTTGGTTCAAGTGCTCAGAGATATCAATATGGAGGCTGCTCTGAGCCTCCTTGCTTCTCTTCATATTGTCAGCTGTTCCACCAGAATGGACACACCACCAGGCAAGGACATTGATTTTGTTATTGCTGTATCCTCCTGCCTGGAAGGATGCCCGGTACCTAACAGATATTCTTTAACTAACTGTTTGTTGAGTGGCTTGTTGGAGCTCTAGCTGTCACTTAGGATCTCCGGGCAGCAGGAAAGAGGACAAGATGCAGAAGAAGGGATACTCCCTCTGCCAGGTAAATAAAACATTTCTGGGAAACCTGTAGCCAGCTTCCACTTGAGCTGAATCAGCCAAAACTCAGGACAACTTGTAAGAGAGGCTGCGACATACAGTTTTCAGCTTGGCACACTGCTGCCACATTCACAAAGATATTTGTTTTCTGGAAGTAAGAAAGAAGGAGGGATGGATATTGAGTACGGTGGGAAAGCCCAGTCTGCCCTGGATGTGTGCATACAGACTTGTCCACGCAAGAGCCCGGAGCCTGCGGGGCGTAAAAGATTGCAGTATAGCAAGGTCAGGGCCACAGTAAAAGAACCCAGAGTACCTGCTTCTCAGAAACCGATGGGTATAGCAGAGAAACAGCCTGGTGGTAAACCTGTGGCTGTTTGCTGTGGTGACTCAGATGTCTTATTGCATCCAACCTAGTAAATCCAGTGTTGATCACACTGCTCCAAAATACCCCAAAATGGACTCGGCGGTTCATCAATGGCTTGATTTGAGCTCCACCACTGGTTAATCCTGAAATGAGAAAATAAATGAATTGTTTAATTCAAGCGCTCTCTCTCCCTTGTGCACTTTAGGGTTATTGCCTTCTCATATCTTGCCATTGCCTTTCTTCGGTTGATGAGCTTGTCTCCCCAGGGCTTCTGTACACTCAGAACCCGCTCTGCAGTGTGTGGGGCTCTTGCTTAACGATTATTAAGAATTTCGGGATGGGGTCTCCTGAGCAAACAATCCCACAGATAGCACACCTGCCCCGCTGGCTTGCATGTGGTGAAAGCCTCCAGGATGAGGCGTGCTTTCTCTGAGTTATTTTTGACAGTTAATCCAAAGACCTCGTCCCAGTGCGGTTCCACTGAGCTGCATCCCTGGCCCGCATGTGATTTTATATGTATTATCTTCCCTGGCTCTAATGAAAGGATAGCAAAAGGAAAAAACCCCCACAATAATTATGTATGAATCCATAAGGTCAGAGAGCATGAGAAAGCAGAACTGGTGAGAAATAAAGAAAGCTATTTCCTGAGGCCCTCAGAGGGGCCAGAAGAAGTTCCTTTGCAGATCTCCTGAAAGACACAGGAGCTGGAGACACCAGGGAGCTCTTCAGGCAAAGGCAGATGGGGGAAGAAGATCAGGAAGACGACTGGAAGTCCAAATGAAGAGCCAGCACCCCAGCCAAAGATTAGAGGTGAGTTTGATCTCCGTAGAAGTGAAACCAGAGTGCCTTAGGCCTGGCGCATACCGGGCCCAGCTAAGAGCAGTAGCCAGATGCCGGCCTGACTGGAAATGGCGACTAGTAAAACCCCAAAAGATACACTCCCAGAAAGCCTGCTCCAGTGGAGAAGTCCCCCAAGTGGGGAGAGGGCACTGCTGAGAGCCCACGCCCTCTAAGGCCAGCACCTTTCAGCTCCGCCTGCTGATGGGTCATAGGCAAGAAACCTCAGCCAGGCGTGCCGAGCTGCGCCTCACTCGTAGTGAGAGGATGGCCAGCCAAGCTTTGGGGGGAAGTGGCTAGACTAAAAGACAAAATCACAGTCAGCAAACAAAAATGTAACTTGGAGGAAATGGTACAGCATAGAAAAGACGTCAACTTCAAAACACTATGGTAAGTGAACTATGAGACAGGAAGCCTGAAATAGCTGTTCCTCACCACTTTGTATTTGTATTTCCGTACCTCCTTCAACAAAATTCTTTCTTTGTAACGCTGTCATATCTTGGCAATATATGTAGTAGTTACGTTTTTGCCCTCGGTCGTCTCTCAGTGTAGGCGGAGTCAGGGCAGGGACATTTTCTCGGTCATTTTTCTTTCACTGGTACTCATGACAGGGCCGGGGATTTAGCTCAGTGGTTCTGCCACCTGCCTCGAAAGCGCAAGGACCAAGTTCGATCCCCGGTGCCAAAAAACAAAAACAAAAACTAGTACTCATGACTGCTCAGCCATTATTGTTGATTGAGTGGATGAAAACTGTTTCCGTAAACAAGAACAGAGTATTATGAAATAAGAGCATTAAGGAGCAGAAAAGGCATTAGACTGTTAATAGTGAGATAAGAAAATTTAGAAATTCAATAGATTTACAAAATAAAGTTGAGACAATATCTTTAAAATACAGAATAAAATAATGGAAGGTAACAAAGCATGAGGAAATTAGAAGACTAGGGGAAGCATTTTAACATATGACTCACAGGAATTCTAGGTAGAAAAAACAGGAAGTTGAGGGGAAAAGATGATCACAGATGGTAAAGAAAAATGTGTAGAACGAAAAGATATGAATTTACAGAATTTAGGAAAATAAATGACAACTGAATTGTCTCAAAGCACATAATTGTAAAATTTCAGGTTAGAAGGGATAATAAAAGCTAATAGAATTCCACAGGGTGAAAGGGGACCACAAACAAAGGATGATTACCTGAATGGAGTCCCACTTCTTCCCACTTCCCACTTCCCACTTCCGGGCAGCAGGGCTGGAAGCCAGAAGGCAACGCGACAACATCTTCAAAAGCCTGAGAAAAGGTGAGGTGTCCACTGCTGAGTGCTATACTTAGCCAAACTATCGAGCTAATGTGATTAAAATAAAAATGACTCAGATGTGCCAGGTCCTAACAATGTACCTGTTAGGTATCCTCTTTAAGGGAGGTACAGACAGAGTGCCAGAATTAGGGAATAAACCAAGATCTTGTATACAAAAAACAAATCGAAAGAGGAGAGAAGGGAAAGGAATCCCATCCTGAGGGAGATCACATCAGGCCAAGAGGGCACTGTCCAGAGAGGAGGAGGAGGAGCGTGTAGGGGCCAGGACGTGTGTCTCCCAGAAATGTATTGAACAAATGGATTGCTAGATATACTTGTACAAAAGTGGGGTTTTAGTTCTGCTTGTGAATACTTTAGGGACAATATAAGTATGCATTAATTGTAGGTACATAGGATGCTAAGCAAATGAAAAATTAAGGCTTTTTTTTTGTTTTGATACCGGGGATCAAACTCAGGACCTTGAGCTTACGAGGCAGACATGGTACCACTAAGCTAAATCCCTAGCTCCTAAGGCAATTATTAATTCAGGAAAAACAAAAAGTCATTCGAAAAAGATATGTGACCACAGCACATCAAGTGACTCGGCCGTGAACTACATTTTGTAGCTAATAATGCAAACGTTAAGTCCTAATTTTAACGGAAGATCTCCATGTAACTTTATTAAGAGGACGAGAGAGGGGGTTACCGGACTGTGGGTGCGATGTGTGGATGAAAAGCTCAATCTTGGTTTTCCTGAAGTTAAAATCTTGAAAAACCATTCAAAAGTCTGTGAGCGTGTGATCTATAAATATGAGCAAGAGAAGAACCAAATGCTGGTTTGAAAATGAGCGTGGGGCTGTGGGGTTTGGCTTCTGGTTATAAATCTTATGCACGGTTCAGCTCTTTCAGCTGGGTCGATGAACTCTTCCACAATAAAAAGCAGCTTAAGAAAGGTAGCATGGTGAGGGGATAGATGGCGGGTTACCCAGCGCCTCACCTGTGGGCGGTGGGCCACACGGTCTGGTGCTGGCAGAAAGGACTCCGGGCGGCTGGGCCAGCGCTGGGCCTGCTCGAGGTGATGTGGACCGTGGTGCTGGCTTTGAAGCAGTCACGAGTTAGTCATATTTTCTCACTCTGCTGGAATCAAAGGTGCGGGAACCGAGAGCCTTTCACTGTACATTTGAGCCCAAACAAGTACGCAATTTGCCACACAAACATTGGGTTATTTCTTCTAGCTGGAAAAAAAAAGGAAAAAAAAAAGCCACATTATCTTTTCCCTCTCTCCCCCCTCCAGCCGTTGCCTTATTTTTTTGCAAAGTTTACAGCGGAGTCTCTAAATAGCTTAGCACATTTCTCTACGTGGTTATCCATACTCAGTCTCCAATTCTTTCCCGCCATTGGTTTTGAGCCCGCTCCAGTGAGTTTTCACTCCCGTGAGACTCCACCCAAACCAGCTCCTTCAGGATCGGCCATGGCCTCTGTATTATTAAATCCAGTGGGAAATTCAGGTTTCATCTCCCTTGATGAACTGGGAGCGCTGGACACAGTTAAGGATATTGGATCCTCTAGGACACTTTCTTCACTTGTCACCTTGAGCACATTCCCCTGAGCACCGTTGGCTGCTCCTCCTCTGTCCCTGTGTCCCTCTCCTCCATCTCCCTGGCCTCAGTGCCCAGTGTGCCCAGTGCTTGGGGTGCAGCTCTGGGCAACTTCTCTTCCTCGCTCCCCACGCAGGCGTGTGCAGGCCATCTCGCTCCCTCCGATGCCACCCATAAAGCGGTGGCTTCCAAATGTATGTCTTGGTCCAACCTCTCCTACCAATGTCAGCCTCCTGGATCCAGCTCTCCACTTGATCTTTCTACCTAAGTGTGTCCAGAAGGAATTTTTGTTTTTTTGTTTGGTACTGGGGATCAAACTCGGGACCTTGCACTTGCCAGGTAGGCGGTGGAACCACTGAGCTAAATCCTTGGCCCTAGAAGTAAATTTTTTATTAGAGCTAAAACCAAGCCTGGTCTCCCAAAGACCTCTCTCACATGTCCTTGTGTCTTGTCTTTCCCCTGACCTCACATTCTATCACTGATCAAAAGACCCCGTTGTCTGCACTTCCCAGACATGTCCAGGGCCTGCCCAAGGCTCTGAGGGTCCTGGATTATTGAAACACCCAGCTAACTCGTCTTCCTGCACCTGCCTCTACCTTTCTGGCTTCTTAAAAAGATTCAACAGACAGAGTAACCCTTTTAACGGCCCAGCCAGGCCGCGTCGCTTTTTTGCGCAAACCTCTTTGTTGATTCCCACAGGATTCTCTTGCTGTGGATGTCATTTTCCACTTAGTTTTCAACAGATTCTCTTCATAAAATTTTGAAGTCATGTGCTTAAATTCATAAGGTATCATGACACATCTCGATGGAGCATATCTTCAATAAGTATGAACTGATACTGTAAAATGTAGTATATTTTTGGCTACAAGTTCTATCTTGCTAGATCAATATTATAGTACATGCTTCCCTTGTAAGGTGTTTTTCTTTTCTGTTACTGTATTGGGAGACCTCTAGCTATGCTGGAGTAACATATAGACCCTAGACCTCTCACGACATGAGAAAGTTCTGTAGCTCACACGTGTTTGGGGCCAAAGCAGAACACAAGAAAGACTTGATCAATGAGTGCTTCTGTTCTAGAACAGAAGGAGAGAAGCTCGGGGGTCACCCGGGGACTTTCCACTGCTTCACTCCAAAAGTGCTGACATTGCTCACGCTTTATAGGCTACGGACGATCTTCCAAGTGTGCTGGATGGAGGGAAATCAGTGCAGTTGAGAGAACAAAATGCACGGTCTTTAACTCAGTCACCTTTCAGTTTGCCTGTGCCTGAGGTCAAGGGAATACATGCACCATCGTGAAACTACCTACATTTTGGTCGTGATGTATGCTTTATTATTTAAAATAACCTCATTATATAACCCAAAGTCCACTCACCGGTTAGGGTTTGTGCAGTCTGCACAATTGCTCCGAGGCAATACAGCCTCCGTACTCGGCCACTTTTGCAATTTGAACGATCTTTACAAGGCCCTCGAGACCTAGGATTAATTCTCCCCATTTTAGGGATTGGGAAACTGACCAGCAATGCTGCGTGCCTTTTGTAAGTTACACAGCAAGGCAGTGGCCAACCCAGGATGCCTTTCTGAGGGTTCAGACCCCTGGCCTGGATTTCTTCGGTGTAGACCTCAGCAGAGATGGTGAGTCCTCTCCCTGCAGTTTCTAGATGCCTTCCAGCCCCACAGAACTTTGCTGCCCTCTCTTGTCTTGCTCAGTTCTGGTCAAGTAAAAAGCTGCTGCAACTTTCTGCAATCTGGAAGTTTCCAACTGAGTCCTCTCCATATGTCACCCCCTCCATGCTGAGGCTATAGTAGGGATTGATAAATATTCACACAGACTAATGCTCAAGAGCAGCAACTCAGACAGGGGTTAGAGCACCGTGGTGGGTTTCCACTGCTTGCCGGTCACTGCTCAGACCTAATCCCACGGGCACTCACCGCAAGTCCGGAAGGAAGTGCTGCTGAGTCTCTTTCACCAATAAGAAAGACAAAGTGCTGATAGGAAGTGGTAATACACTTAGGAAAGTATGTGAGAGGATGTGGCCATATGTCCTGCTTATTAACGTTTACTCCACATCAGGCTGAAGAACATTATTTGCCAGACACCACGCTTGATATTGTGATACAGTGAATTAAAATCTTTGCATTAACACTGAGAGATGTATCTGAGGTTCGAACTCAGGTTTACTCTAATTTTAACTATGTTTTCTTGTACATAAAACTAATTTGGAAAGCTGACTTTCTTTTAGAGCGTTCCAGTGGCTGCTTTCTTTATGATGTTCCTTCCGATTCCCTTCCTCCCTCCCATGTCAGACAGAAAAGCCCAGTTAAAGTCTTGGTTCCTGGATGCCTCTGAAGTTACAGAAACACAGGTGGGTGCCATGGCTTGGATGTGATTGGAGTGTTTTCCCCGAGGGACCAAGTGCTGTAGTTTAACTTGCACTGTGAGGTGTTACAAGAACAGGAAGTTAATCTGGCTGTCGTGTTTAGAGGTGGGGCCATCAGGGGTTATTAGGGTTGGCCGAGGTCACCACGGTGGAGTCCCATGATGGAATACTGATGGTTTATAAGAAGAGGGAGAGACAGAGTGGATGAGGTACATGTGTGTGCTTCTCATGTCTTGACAGGTAATGCCCTATGTCACCTAGGGACTCCGCTAGAAGGAGGTTTCACTATTTGTGGGCCTTCAGCCCTGGGCTTCCAGGACCAAGTGCTAAAGCAAACCTCTTTTCTTTATAAAGACAAACAGCCTCAGGCGCACCATTATAGTAACAGAATGGAACACTACACGAGGGTCTTTGTCGTTCGGTCCCAGGCATGGAGTACCTGGAAGCTCTCTTCTGGGGAGAGCAGATGTATACTATTGCAGAACCCTTAGCTTGTTTATGCTCTTCAGCTGACATTTCTAATCAATCACACTTCCTTTCCAAGTCTCAGCCTGTGAATCCCACTCCCTGCTTCTCATGGAGTCTATCATGAGCTTCTTCCAAAAGCTTTTATCTGAATCCTCTGCTCTCGTGCATAATGCAATGTAGAATTAGGAATGGAAGGATCTAGTTGTGTCTTGGGAGGGAAAAGACCCCAGGGTTCTTTCAAGCCAGGGCCTCACTTGCCTGGGATTTAGGGCAAGCCCTTTATTCACCCCATAGCAGAATGAGTATGCACCAGACAGGCCTGGATTAATCATTATCTCTTCTGCTTATGAGCTGTGGGATCATGAATGCACAAGTTATTTGACCTCTTTGAGATTCAGCTTTTTAATCTCTAAAGATCATACTCCATTTTCTTGGAATATTGTGAAAACACATGAGTCAGTGTATATAAGATCCACAAAGTGATCAATAAATGTAAGTTTGTTTTCTTTATTGGCTCTGATATGGCGTCTTGCCCCATAGGAGCCATGCCCTGCATATTAGTCAGTTTTCCAGAGAAAGAGAATTAATAAAATGCACGTGTATACAGAAAAAGACTTATAAGACTCACACAGTTACGGAGGCAGACAAATCCCGAGATCATTTACATTAACATGGCCAAAAGGTCTTTGTAGTTGTAATTAAGGTTATGGACCTCGGAATGGGGAGATTATCCTGGATTATCTGGTAAAGCTCAAACTAGCCATTTGAGTTCTTTTGTCTTTTTCTGCAGTGCTAGATGGAACTCAGGGCCTTGGCCATGCTAGGCAAGTGCTCTACCACTGAGATACACTTCCAGCCCCACTTGAGGTCATATAAGCAGAAAAATTTCTCTAGCTAGAGTGAGAGAGAAGTGGTGGAAGCGGACACAGGAGAGCTGAGGCAGGAGGAGGGGTCCTGCAGGGAGTGACAGCCTTCTCATCCTCAGTCCCAAGTGCATGCATCCGTTTGAGATGGCAGGCACCTTCCACAGGCAGAGAGAATGCAGGAGAGTGCAGGCTGAAGCAGCCAGGGGGACCACGACACTCATGCTTGGGGGACCTCCCGGGTCGCCTAGCAGCCGTGAGGTAGAGACAGAGATACCCATGGGATGGGGCTCTAATGCTGTCTTTTTGATGGAACCGTGAGGGTCTGGGAGTGGCAGGGCGGAGAGTGTGGGAAGCCGGCACAGAGGAGCGCAGGAAAGGAGCTGTGTGTGCACCCAGGTGTGCGGCTGGAGCAGGCACTTCCTCCTCTTTCTTGCACATTTCCGTCCTAGGACTCGAATCGTGGGATACTTAGGTACCCATCAGTGCAGGAAGCACCTGCAGGGCAGATGGAAGGAAGGGAGGAGGATGGTGATAAAGTGAAACAAAGCTCAGAATCCTTGAACCTGAATCTACCCAGCCTAACCCCCGTTGCCTCGGGGAACCTCCCCAGCTCCAGGTGTGCATGCCTACCGGCTGGGGAGGGACCATCACTCCCCTCTGGCCACAGTGCTGACCAGGATGGGTGACCGACCCCTCTGGAGCCGAGAGCGTGACCTCCCCCAAGACCTGGAGAGCTGTGGGTTCAGAGCCGCTGGCAGTCACCTGCCACCAGAGGGAGTGGGCTTGTGGAGAATGAGGCCAACACAGGCGGACAGAGCAGAGGAGAGGGACACAGACTGAGCTGAGATCCTGGTCGGACCAGCCCATAAAGCAGAATCCTTGACTGAGCAAGCTCAAGGTGAATCTGCTGTTATTTGCAATCAAAATATTCCTGGTAGACATGGTCTCCTTTTACAGAAGCCAGGGTGGGGGACCCTGGCAGAGAAGCGGTGTCCCCCATGGCGTATGCATCGCAAATGATACTCACTGTCATGGGACTCACCCGCAGCACCTGGGAAGCTCGCTGCCCTCCCAGGACCTGGGGACGACGCAGGCAACCCTGTCACCTATGCAGTTTGTTCCTCAATCCCCTCATGGTTGGTTCTGAGGGTTGCTCCTGGTTTGTTTTCCTAGTGCTCTTCTGATCTGAGATCCAGGTCAAGCACTCTTGCTTAACAATGGAATTGGCATGTTTAATGGGCTGAGGACATTATTTCACACATATTTAATGAGCAGTGCTTTCTCACCTGTGCAGCTCTGCCAGTGGACAGCCTCACGGTTCAGTCCTCACTGTTTCCCAGCCCTAGAGATGCAGCCCCGACTGTTCCTACTCTGGGCCTCCCCTCAATCAGAGTTGGGCACACATTCATTTGGTTTGATTCTTCCCTTTTTGAACTGTGCTAAATCCTAGGCACTGAGAAGATGTCCTCTTTGCTGATTTGCTACTTCTCTGTATCCACAGTCAATATTTATTCTCACAGTTGCCTGCACTGGGATCTGCTACAATAACTGCTTCTGAGCACCTTTCATCTGTTCATTCAGCAATCATTAAATGCTCACTAAGTGCTAGACATAACTGTGCATAGCACCGGTGAGTCCCTGCCCTCAGAAGGTACTAACACACTCCAGAGTGTCTAGGGGCTGTGCACGCTGTCTTCCTGTAGTGTCTCCAGGTCTGTGTGACCCAATGTTTCTTCCTTTACTGTGTACAGGGTGAAGGTTGCTAGACATCTTCATCTTGTGGGTGATAATCATCTTTCTCTGTTTTCGATTCTTTCCTCCTATTGGTTGGAGAGTCATTTCCTGTCCCTTCTGTTTCTCCCTTCCTGTTGACCCCCTGAAGACCTCTGTACCTACTGAACCCTCCGGCTCCTCTGTAGTGCATTCTACTACAAGACGCACCCTAACGCTTAATACACGGTACACAGGGTACTAAGGACCCCGTGTAACCACCCACTGAACTCTTACCACACCTCTGTGGGATTGGAGAGTCATGTGGACAAGAATGGACTTTCTACAATGAATTAACTCCAAATCTTTATTTCACTCTCATTCAATTCCACTCCATTATTTTCTGAATTCTGAATATTTAGAATCAGATTCAGCTAATATTTAACAGTGACTGCTTCTTGTAACCCTGGTACTTCAGTAAAATGTAACAGATGGAGATGAAATCAAGCCTGACTAAGGTGGCGTTCATATCACTGCTGGTGTGGTCTGGCCACTTCGGGCATCAGGATTTGACCATAGCTGAGGTGGACAGGATCCCACCATGCAACTTGAAGAGAACCTGCTGACAGGACAGGGTGGAGTACTGGGTTCATGCTCCAAGAATCTCTTTTCCTCCAAAAACAGAAGTGCGGGGTAAAATGAAAAGAAAAGATAGAATTTAAGACAAGCATTTTTAAAGATGCAGGCTGGCATGGAAACACAGAGTGATGCCTGTGAAGGGGCGGGCGGGCCTGTGGGTTAGGAGCAGAGGCCCGCACTGCTGGTAAAAGAGGTGAAAGTGTCCCCGGGAGACCGGAAGCAGAGGCGGGTGCTCGCCTGGAAGCCCAGGGCGTGGGGGCACTCCTTTCTTAACCTTTTTCTTTACAGAAGGAGACTAGAAACAATGGCTGCCAACGCTGAAGGAGCAGTGGCTCCCATCCAGTCTGGGCCGGGAGAGAAGGGTGAGCAGCGGGCTTTCAAACAAACAACCCCCCCAAACAAAAAGAAAACCAAAAGCAAAAAACTCAAGTCTTTCATCAGCTCCACCACTGTAACTCCATGACATCTCTTCTTTCTCCTCTGAGCCCATTAAACTGTACTTCCCGCTTGGACCGATATAATCTATTCAAAGACGTTTCTTCCTTTAAGCTGTTTATCTCAGGTATTTTGTCACAGCAGTGCAAAACTTATTACACAATAATAGATACTGAATTTATGATATTGATTACTTCTGATAAGGGTGATAGGATTGAAAATTGATAAAGAGAGGATCACAACTATATCTCCATTTTTATCTCTATCTATGTATGTATGTATGTATGTGTCAGTCATCTACTATTATATTGATATAGGGGCAATAAGTCTAACTCCTAACCTGCTGAATGTCAGATATGCCAAGTTTGTGCTCCCCAAAATTGAAGAATGAATTCTAAGGAATATCAGAGGTTAAGAGTAGGAAAAATTTATTGAGGGAAAGAGAGAGAGAGAGAGAGAGAAGGGGACCCAGAAGTGGGTTGCCAATGAGCCCACTTCTCAAAGGAAGTTTGACAGAGCAAAATCACAAGGTGGGTACAATGTGGGTCAAAACTACAATCAACCAATGAGATTAGAAGCACAGCTGCTTAGGCAATGTTGATCCAGTGGGGAAGCAGGTCACTTAGCAAGTGTGCATGGAAAGAACAAAGACCTGTTAAGGGTCCGGGATACCCACTGCGGCTACTGATGTCCATCTACGTGAGCAGGATCCCACATCCGTTGCTCATCCTGGGGGAGGCATGCAGGCCTGGTCACACGGTCCCCATCCTGAGGCCTGGCCCTCGACCGATGCACCTCCAGCCACAGCTGTGATGTGTTCTCATCCTCAGCCTGACTCCTGGAGGGCCCAGCCCTGTCTGCTTGCCCTATTTCTACCCAACTTAGCTGTCCATAATAATATTTTTACAAAAAGGATATTAAATATGCCAAAGGTTAAGAATCAGTGAAGCTGGGTAATTGGGTATAAAGTTTTTTATTATATTTCTTCTTGAGTATAAATTTGAATTATTGCACAATAAAAATGCAACAAAAAAGAATACCTACAGAAATACTGCATTGGACTTGGGATACGGACACTGTTAAGGCTGAAAAACATCACGGTGAGAAGACAGAGCCTCCTGCTAGGAGAATGAACGATGTGGGGTTTCGTACACTTCATCATCATACTGTATGAAAATGATACCTGCAAGTGGTGATTTCAGTCCCTCCTGGGAGGGGCAGCGCAGGGCCTCGGTGTTTTGCTTTTTAGTTCCCGATATTCCTCCGTGAAGGCTGATTCTGCTGTCCCTCCCTGGTGTCCTGCATTTTGGCCTAGAATATGTGATTTTTCAGGCAAGAGAAAAACAATGAGAATGTGATCCTTCGGAGCCTCTGACATCACCTGCACTCAGAAAATCCTGCCTTTAATTGCTCAGTGCCTGGATTATTGTGGGGTAAAACTGGGACCTCAGGTAGGGAGGCAAAACCCAAGAAGCCCCCGAGGTGCGCTGGTTTACTTGACAAAGGCAGAGTTCACATCATAAAGGCAGAAGGGAGAGGAAGAGTCCCAGCTGGGTCTTGGCTCAGTGCAGAAGCCCCCCGACTCCGGCAGGAACCCCGGTCAGACTGAGTCACAGCTGAGAACCTGAGGTCCACTGAGTAGACACTGGGAAGCTGGGTGCCTCACTCCCTTGCTCCTGGGCTCTTGGTGCTGCTGATGGAAGAATCCAGTCAAGGCTCACAGGGAGTACAGACGTCTAAGTAGAGTCTACATTAAGTAGGTACTGAGAGCCTTACGCCTTCGTTGGAGAGAAGGAAGACAGTGCCACGGAGGCATCTGCCCTGAGCATGAGTTTGGATTCCTTTTTATGTCCACAGAACCTACTCCTGGGGTTAAGGGAACTAGGGTGACATTTCTCTTAGGGATGACTTTGGGATGTCAATATCTAAAAAATCTCAGTGTTCCTGCAGGGGCCTAACTCCTGTGAGAATCTAAAGTAGGTCTCAGCCCCAGGAGGAAGGTCTTCAAAGAATGCAACTCTTCCTGATACCGTTGGGCACAGACCACGGCACCCAGGAATGTTGTGTGTCTTGTTTTGGAAGTAGCCAGGTGGCCAGCAGCAGAAGGAATGTGCACACGTGTAACCTTAAAATGGCACTGTGCTCGGTGGGACCAACGCAGGTCAAAGACCTTGCCAACAAATCATTATAAATGTGTTATACAATGAGGTCTTTATTTCTGTACCTAACTACAACTGGAAAAGCATGCTATTTAGCAGGCCCCAGACCCACTAATGTCTAATTATTTGCCTGACATATAACATTGTTCAACATTCTTCCTCCCTTGAGCAGTCTGAAGTTTCACAGGAGAACATCATGAATCTGCTTCAGGCAGGTGCATCCTTCTACTTTGTTACCTGGTTTATCTCCAACCACATCTGTGTCAGGCAGAATTATTTTCCTAAGAGTAGAGATGAGAAAACTAGCTCAGAGGGGTTGACTTGCTCAAGGTTGTATGTCCACGAAGAGGGTTTGGAGGGGCTCAAATCCAAGTCTACACTGAGCCAGGCTGGAGTAGGCTTTGGGAATGTAGCACACAGGACACGTGGGAAGAACTTTACCATTTGGTGGTAGACAAGATATCTGTACTGGAGCCATTGAGGTTGTTCTCAAGGCATCCGCCCTCGTGGAAACAATGCTGTGTGCATAGGGTGCGTACAGGGCCGGCCAGCAACGGCGCCTTTGGGCTTTGCTAGCGCTGGCTCAGCTGCTTCCTCTGAACAGATGCAGAGATCCCTTGATGTCTCTTTTGCTTTACAGTGAAATGATACCATATCTCCTTTGGGGGAGAAAGACGGAAGCTTTCTTTCAGTCAAGTGCTCTGGAGAATGCTCTTTGGAAGAAAGGTGCTTTGGCCTGGTTCCCTCAGGGTGAGTGATCCTTGTAAGCGTGGGACTGGGAGCCCTGTAAGGGCCGAGGCTGGGTTCTTCGCATCTGTGCTGCACAGAGCCAGGCCTGATATCACTGTGGATTATTTTCTAGGCATAGGTGACAAGGAGTGGGCAGCCCCGTGGGGATAGCTCACCCACCCTGGTAGAGGAAGGCTGCATTGCTTCTGGGATGCATCTGGAACTTTGAGATTTACTTTCACTCTACCCTGGACCTTGGCAAAGAGGCCAGCTGGCTTGGGACCCTCCCTGCATGGCCACGCATCATCGGCTCTAATTGTTTATCCTGAGAGTCTGTGGGATTGGGACTGTCATGGAGCTTCCACACACCTCTGGGGAAGACTCCTTCATGACTTATAATTTTCTTGTTGTTGTCTGAGCGCTTGGAGCCCTCATGGGGGCTTGATCCCAGGGGTCGCCTCTAGGGGTTCATAGCTTGGAGCGAAAGGTGAGTTCTTTTAAAGTCAGTAGTAACTCCTGGTCCTTCCCTTTCCACTCCAGCCCACAGTGGACCTCTGCTCACTCCCTTTGGCTCAGAGAAGCTGTGGTCCTTGAGTTTGGGGTCCCATTCCAGTCATCCCCCACCACTGCTCCCAGGTTCTGAGTGTGTTTGGTTTTTCTATTCTACCCACAGAAGGAGAAGTAGCTACTCTACTAGGAGAAGTAGCTGGGGGCAGGTGAGTGGCACCTCTGGAGATCTTGGGGTACAGGCCATCTGCTTCTGGTGTACACCCATGTTGGAGACTGCTAGGGCAGAGCCAAAGAAATGAGGGGGCGGTGTGTGGGAAGTGTCCCCTGTGAGGCAGACCTAAAGCAGCGATCCCTGACTTCAGTATAACCCAGCCTTCTCTAGAGTCTTCCCAGTTTGTGATCTTGTATCTGTCTTTTAGATGCTCTTTCACAGAGCCACTGTGCTTTTCAATATCAAACCATTTCTTAAGTGAGGAAAGCAAAGCACACAGAACTCTGCTGATTTCCTTAAGCTCACAGAGTAAGGGTGCTGAGGTCCTTTCATCTGCTGCTGCCCCCCTTACATAAACCTTCAGTCCAATTAAAACCAACCTGCTGTTGTTCCTGGGCAGCTTCCCACCACCCCAAGTCCCACTGAAGTCCAAGCCCCTGGCTCTCCTTTCCCTGGGCAGCTGCAGTGACTGCAGGGCTTCCCAGAGGGCACTGGCAGTATCCGCAGTGAGTCTGTGCCCCACCGTATCGCTGAGCTGAGGGAAGAACAGGGCCACTGTTCCCAGCTGGGGAGTGGGAGCTGGAAGCCCACAGAGCCTGCCTCTCCGGCCCCTTTCTGCCGCCTCACGGGCGTGGCTGGCTGGGGTCTGCTGTGTGTGAGACGGGCGAGGCTGCCCAGGTCCTCCTCTGCTTCCTCTTGCATTTGATCCTAGCACGGGAGGCCAAGCCTGTGTAGTTTGGAGGCCCTGGAACCCCCGGAATGGATCCTTTGCATTCTGAGTTCCATGAGGTTTTAGGAAGGGCGCTGCCCTGGGAGGACATTTGGGGAGGATGGTGGGCCCTGGCACCTGGCCTCGTTTGTCCCTGCCAGCTGGTGGAAGCCAGGCCTGTGGCAGTCCTGCAAGCTGGGTGCTTTTGTTCCTCTTCCCAGCTTCCTGGCAACCAAGAAAATCTAAAGCCTGGGTGGACCAGAGTTTAAAAACAGCTTTCCAGGAGATTTGAAATTAAATTTAGAAGAAAAGGAAATTATATATGAAAATCAATTCCATTTGCCTCCTGCACAAGGCCAGCGACCGAGGCGCCGTCGTTGCCCAGCAGAGAGGAGGTGGCTATAGCACTGGCCCCAGATCGGGTGGCTCTTCTGTAAGTACTGGTAGGCAGGTGCGATTTCCCTCCTGCTTCCTGGAACACAGGGAGCTGGAGGGGAAAGGAAGCGGAGGACTCTGGGTAAGCATGTGGGTAGGGGTGTGCATCCATTTTTAAATTCATCAACATATTTATTGCTGCATGCCAGGGACTCTTTCTGGCATTGGCAACATAGGGATGAGTGAAAAGACAGAGGTACAATTTCCAAGGAACTCCCTTCCTTCTGTGTGCACGTGTGTGTGTGTGTGTGTGTCTGTGTGTGTGATTACAAATAAATATCTGACATAAAAATGAGGCTGTGGCCAAAACTCATGTCGAGAAGGGGCTCAGAGAGTTATGGAAATTGCATTTTTATTTTTTACAAAAATTATATTTGTTCACGCTCCCAGTGTGTAATGATCACGTTCATCCTGGGGTGTTGGCATAGTGGGGCGGGAGGAGAGAGGAAGCTACATAAACAGAATGGGACTGTGCTCTGTACAAGGAAGTCACGCACTCAGGTACTGAGCAGACCCGGCCTCTCCGAGTGTGGCCTTGTGTGGAGAATTGAAGGAAGCGGGAGAGGAAGCCACAGAAAGAGAAAAGGAAACAGCACCAATGCAGGAGTGAAATTCTGCGGAATGCTGTTCCTTCTGTCTTTAGGCCAGGGCTGCAGAAGACAGAGCCCTCTCCTGACCGCAGCGGAGACACTGTGGCTCTGCACGGTCAGGTAGCTCCTATCTGGGGGAGCCAGGGCCGGGTGCCGCTGCCGGGTTCCGAGGCAGTGCTGCTAACTGGGCCGTCTGTGTGCCACAGCCAGGCGGCTGTCAGATCCCTGCAGGGGATCGGGGAATGGGCATGCAGTGAGCGAGGGCAGCCAGGAGAGGGCTCTGCCCGCCGGTGCTGGCACCATCAGCCCCTTTCTGCTGCCCCCAGACTCTGCCTGCCCACCGCTGCCTGGTACCGGGACAGGTGGGGATGTTCTGAAACTGCTGCCTGGATCTCTCAGCTCCTTTCACCTTGGGGCCAGGTGGAGAGAACTGAAGCAGGGAGATGTCCACCTCCCTCCCCAAGCTGTCATGCAGCCACACAAGCAAATAGCTGCAGAGGCCCAGCCTTCATTGCCCTGCCCGAGCCCAAGATGCTTTGTTAGGGAGGCCTTAGGTGAGGGAGCCCCATCTTTTGAGGACACCATCTTGGGCCAAGTCCCCAGGCAGCCTTTCCTCTATTTAGTGGCTATCCTGCAGACCCTCTTCTCTCCCCTCTGTCACCTGTGCCCTGGATGGCGGTGCTTGATGAGGCAGTTCTCTGATGCTGCTAGTAGGCATGGAGGTGTGCAGGGGATGATTCCTGAGCAGCAGAGAAATGAACCCCACAGCCAGAACCCGGAGCCAGGGTTTCGAGGCATCATCTAGTAGAGTGGAACAGAGAGAGGGGGTGTGGTGTGAGGGGACAGCTCAGCTTTAGCGTCACATACCTCGGGGTTTGAACTCCACCTGCTGCATACAAGTTCTATTTTGTGCAAGTTACTTGCTGTCTCTGAGCCTCGGTTTTCCCAGTTGCATGAAAACCAGGACAGGCAACGCTTCTATCAAGGATGGGCCACCGGATCACAGTGCTGTGGAGCCGCTATCTGCTGGGCTTTCCTGGGCTGGAGACAGACTCATTCTCCCTCACACATGGCCTGGGAGGTGGGAGTAGGTGAAGAGTAGGATGGGAAGCTGGGCGTGGTGGCACACACCCATCTTCCCAACACTGGGAGCTCAGGAAGGAGGGTCACGAACTTAGCGACACCCTGTCCCCAAATGAAAAATAAAAAAGGACCGGGAATGTAGGTCAGTGTAAAGACTCTGAGTGTCGTGTCCTGTATTGCAACAAGCAAAACCAACCAAAATCAAAGAAACAAGAGTAGGATTTGATCCTCTGAGGAGAGACACGGCGCTTTCTGGAACTCTTGTTCAGAAAATGTTCCTCATTAAGTTGTGTCTGGTGATGTACCTGATTCCAGCTGAAGTTCACCTTCTTATGTTAGGCAGGTTTCTTTCAGTTCACTTCTGTTAGGTGGGGTGCTTGGGGCTTGAAGGCATCAGGGAGTCTCACCCTGAACGTGGCCATAACCACCATGTTGGCCCCGCACCCACTGATGCTGGGTCTCTGTGGTGAACATTTGTATGAGGATCTGCTGGGCACGAAAGTAAATTAATACATTCAAATGCTACAGATCTCAAAATTTTCCAAGAGTTAGGAAACGGGGTGGTTCTCTTTTTAATGAATGAAAGTGAAATAATGTACGGTCATAGGTGGCACGATTCATTGTGGGCATGGTGGGCACATGTATGATGGAAGCTACCCGAGATTGTATCATTTAGTGACAATAAAGTGCACTCTGATGTGCATGGCTGAATGTTAATAAATGAAGTAATGTGAAATGCATTCGGTTATTTTATTCCCTTGAACTTTTTGAGTGGTTTTCTCCATGTGTCAGTCCAGTCCGTTTGATGTGGTGCAGATCTAAAACGTCGCCGGATCTCATGGCGTGAGGGCCACAGGATCACAGGGGCGCTGTTCTCATCACTGGATTCATCCATCCGTGAGTTCAGAGCGGACGCGCCCTCGGGAGGTGGGGCCTGGCTGGAGATGGCAGCCGGTGAGCTGGAAGGGCGCGTTCTTGTCCCTGCTCCTCCTTCTCCCTCTGCTTCCTGGCCGCCATGAGGTGATCAGCTTTTCTCCGCCCTGCACTTCCACTGTGCCGTTCCTGCCTTGGAGCTGCCAACCATGGATTGAAACCGGGAGGCAAAATAAACCTCTCCTCATTGACGTTGTGGGTGTTGGGTATTTGCCCCAGCCAGCAACAGGAAATGTTTCAATCCAATCCGTTCGACAGCTTGAGTTTATCCCTGGAGTCTTAAAGGACGCAGTTGAGGGGCAGACAGTGGAGGAGAGGCTGGTGGAGACTCAAGCTCTTTCTTAGAATCATTTAGTTTAATTTTAGGTTCTCAGTATGGACTTTAAGGCAGGGTCTCTTTGGCCTTTGTTAATTAGACGCCAGGGTTGGGGAAACAATAATGACACATGCCCACTGCGTCCAGCCTTCACCTCCCTGGGTGTCACTAGCCCCAGGCCCCACCTCGCTGTGGAGAAGAGGCAACAGATGACTTGGGGACAGCTGAGCTGCTGGGTGGTGGCAGAAGCACTGTATGGATCCATCAAACAGGGGCCTCCAGTTTAACACAAGACAATCACGTCTGTTTTCCCCACAGTCCAGAGTGGGGCAGGGTTCAGCAACTCTCAGCCCAGGCTCCAAATCCAGCTTGCAAAGCTCATGAATTAGAAATGTTTTGTTTTTTGTTTTTTTACATTTTTAAAGCATTACACACACACACACACACGAAATCCCATGAAGAAGAAAATGTGGCAGAAACTGTGTTTCAGAGTTCACACTATCTGCAGCCTGGCTGTCTGCAGAAACAGTCTGCTCCAGGAAGACGTTAGCTGTCCCCCTCAGGGAGTCCAGGCTCTTCCCATCTTTTGGCTCTAGGATGGGGGAAGAGACAGTGGGGAGGGACACTGCTCTGAGACACATCACCGGTGGGTGCCGGCAGGTGAGGATGTGGTCCCCGGCCCGGAGGCTGCTCCTGGCAATGACTGTGTGGAGGAAGCCACGCATGCATCTTTGCTTTTCTCTCTGCCTGAAATACCCCACTTCTTTACTCTTTCTCATATTCTGAGTAACGAAGCAGATTCTTTCTGTGTAGCTAATCTGCCCAATACCAACCCCACAGTCTCTGGCATCCTCTCTTCAGGCCTGAGTGTCTTCAGCAATCCTGCACTGCACAGACCTTGCGTTGGGTGCCCAGGGCACCTGCTCTGCCTGGATGCTCCCCCCCGCCCCCGTGCTTCCTGGTGCAGAGCAGGCATTCTGTGCATGTTTTGGCCTGATTTGCATACAGATTTATAGGAACAAGGGAAGGAGGAGAAGGCTTCTGAATGAAGACAGGACTAGCAAACTTGAGCCACAGCTGGAAGGACAGGGAAGACTGAGAAAGAACACTAGCAGTTCATCTCTAAGACGGCCAAGTGAGTATCCTGCAGATCTGGGGCATGACATCAGATCCGTGTGAGTCTGAATCGCGTGCTCTTCATGACCATGAGAAACAATGAACACTGCAGAGAACTTCACTGTGAAACCCATCTCCAACAGAGAGAGTTAAGGCAGATTTCCACAGCACCTGTGTGCCCGGGCATCTCCACCAGGAAGGGGATCTGGGGCTGGGAAGTGCCATTCTGAGATGGCCACATTGGAAGCCAGATTGCAAAGGGGGGATGCTTGGGAATTGTATTCTGAGGTCTCACGGGGCCAACACAAGGATGAAGCATGTGGGGCTGTGGTGAAGTAGGCAGCCAGGAAGCTGGTATCAAGAGACTGCCACTTCAAGGCTGCTGCGGCATGGACTCGGCTGGTGAAGATGCACACAGGAATCTGAAGACCTTGACCTCGTTTGTTTCCGATTTTGTATCTCCACGCTTCCATTGCCAGGAAACCACGGAATGGTGAAGCCAGAGGAGCTTGCCTCATGATTTGTATTGGAAAGGGCAAGGGCTTTAGACCCTGGTGAACCTGGATGCAGATTCTGGTTCAGGAATTTGTGACTGCAGGCAAAACATTATTTCTTTTTCTCCAGAGGATCAGGAGCTTAATAATTTGCTCAGGGTTACAGAACTTGTATGTGATTGTTCTTAGTTATCTACTACCACGGAACAAATCACCCCTCACTTAGTGGCTTGGAGAAACCATGATCAAGGATTTGGCTTGCATATCTGCAGCCTCTGGAGGGCTCCTGGGGAGGGCTGGTGTCTGCACGGCTGTCTCAACTGGGGCTGGAGGTCTGCTTCCCAGGCTGTTCATTGGCCTGGGCTGACCATCAGGGCTGATGGCAGTGGCCTTAGTTCTATCTGAACCTCTCTACCAACTTCGAGGGCTTCTCACACAGTGGTGCTGGGTTCCAGGAAGCCCAAAGTGGAGACGGATGGCCCAGAAGGTCTGATCCTCTGAAAGGGGCACCACAGCATTCCTTCCTCCTCACAGTCAGGCAGTCACCAGGGGGCAGTGATGGTCACCACTGTGCAGTGGGAAGGGCATGGGGAATGTTGAGCTGAGCTGCAAAACGGCTGCAGCAATGTCGACACTATATTCTTTCATCTAACCTTAAAGTAAGATTCGAATTCATTCCTTTGCAGTGCTTTGTTACTCTCTGGTTTCAGAATGGGATTATTCAGTTTGCATTTGAGCTCAGTCTGCTGACTCTGTCTAATAGCTGTGCTCACTCTCCAGGTCGGCTGAGCTCTTAGTGAAGACCACCGTTGCTCCGTGCTACACCCCTCCAGCCTTCCTTCTCGGCCTTCTGCCTCCGCTCACTAACCCCAGGCCTGTTGCTTGGGAAGGGCAAAGAAGCATAGAATTGCTGCCCTGCTTAGGGTCCCTGAAGGCTCTGGTGCCCTCAGACTGAAGCTGAGCTTCCCTTTCCCTCACCGTGGTCACCATCCTTCCTAGTGTCCCCCTCCCCGGCTCTTCAGTTCAACAACAGTCACTTCCCCTTCATGCTTAGTCCCAGGAGCAGGTTTTCCCCTAATACTTATTGACCCAAGCATCATGCTAAGTGCTTTGCAGGTGCAGTTTCAAATTTCACACTTCTATTAGTTATGTTCTCTTCTATCTGAAGGTGTGATGGTCAACTGTGGTGTCAACTGGAATAAGAAATGCCTAGTGGGTTAGTTTAACACAGCTGTGGGTGTGTCTGGATGACTGACTCCCTGAAGATAGAAGGCCCACCTTGGGTGAGGGTGGCACCAACCAGTAGCCTTGTAGCCTGGATGGAATGAAAGAGGAAGAAGGAGGCTCACTTCTGCTGCTCCAGAGGGGCTGTGCTCTTTGCCATTGTCTGTGTCAGTTTTCAGGTTTCCAGGGCAAACTCTTCAGCCTTCCAGTGCAGATGCTTCCACTTCCTGATATGGGTGCACGGGGGCCTCTGCAGCGAGCTCCAGGCCTTCACCCTCTGACTGGATCCCCCAGCTGTCCAGTACGTGGACAGCCCTCTTACATTCCTCTGGCCGACTCTGCAGGCAGCCAGTGGGAGGCTACCTCCTGAGCCTGCACATATCCTATATGTGTGCACTGTTCCTCTAGTGAAGCCTGACTAATATGCCAGGTGTGTGCTTAGCTTCTGTGATAAACTATCTTCTGGAAGTTTCCCAAGTCCAATGTCTTCCACGATGCCTGGGATTTTATACTGGCCACGTCCTCTCTACTTTTCATCTCACTAACTCATACTTCCTTTTCAGCTTCAAGTCTAGACCAGCCTTCCCCCAGGAAGATTTCTCAAGACTGGTTGAGCTTCCCCTCCTGGGCCGTCTTCTCATCTGGCTCTTGTCATCTCGCACTGAAATGGTCTTTTCTCTTGTGCCCATCAAAGACTTGAAATGCTCTGTGGGAGGGGCGCTGTCTTGACTTAGCTTCCCTCTTTTGCAGGGGAAGGTGTTTTAGCTCCACCTCCTCTCAGGTCCTCTCTTACCTTCCATTATCTACAGAGTGAAGAATCTACTGATGAGTTCCTGGCCTCACCCATGCCACCACAGACAGCAAACTGAACCCAGGTGACAGAGTTTGTCCTGGTGGGCTTTGCCGGGGTGCCAGGAATGCACCTCCTTTTCTTCACACTCTTCCTCACCATGTACCTGTTCATCTTGGCAGAGAACCTGGCCATCATCTTAGTGGTGGGCTTGGACCACCGGCTAAGGAGACCCATGTGTTTCTTCCTCGCACACCTGCCCTGCCTGGAAACCTGGTACACCTCAGTCACGGTGCCCAAGATGCTGGCTGGTTTCATCCGGGCACATGGAGCCGAGAACATCTCCTATGCTGGCTGCCTGTCCCAGCTCTTCATCTTCACTTTCTTTGGGGCAACCGAGTGCTTCCTCCTGGCTGTCATGGCCTATGACCGCTATGTGGCCATTTGTGTGCCTCTCCGCTATGGGTCCTTGGTATCCTGGGGCACCTGCTTCCACCTGGCTGCAGCTTGTTGGCTAGTAGGCTTCCTCACACCCATCTTACCCATCTACTTCATGTCTCAGCTGACATTTTGTGGCCCCAATGTCGTTGACCACTTCTTCTGCGATGCTTCACCCCTGCTGGCCCTGTCCTGCTCAGATGTCACCCTGAAGGAGATTGTGGACTTCCTGGTATCTCTGGCTGTGCTCCTGGTCTCCTCCACAGTCATCGCTGTGTCCTACGGCAACATTGTCTGGACACTGCTCCACATCCGGTCAGCGGCCGAGCGCCGGAAGGCCTTCTCCACCTGCATCGCCCACCTGGTTGTCGTAAGCCTCTTCTATGGCACACTCTTCTTTATGTATGTCCGGACCAAGGTGGCCTCATCCACCAATTTCAACAAGGTGGTGTCTGTCTTCTACTCTGTTGTCATGCCAATGCTCAACCCTCTCATCTACAGTCTTCGGAACAAGGAGGTGAAGGGGCCCTGTGCCGTGCCTTTTCCCTCAGGGTTTGGAGGGGGTAATGAGGAGGCAGATGGGGTGACTCAGTTTCCTCACCTTGGATATTTACAGGGACAGTGATGAGGATTAGAAAAGAGCCATACATGTATAGTTATGAGTTACAGACTATAATAGATAAAGGAAAATGCTGAGCTGCTACGAAAGGAGAAATTTAACTACAGGGGGCTTAAAGAATGAAGCAGAGTTTCTCTTTCACACTAGAGTCCAATGTGAGTGATCCAGGTTGATGCATAGCTCAGCTCCACCAGTATCTCACGACCCACGTTCCTTCAGTCTTTTGGGGCCAGCATCCCCTAGGTGTTGGCAAAGCCAAGTCTGAGGGCTGAATCTGGCTTAGCACTGGCTTTTTAATGGTCTGTGAGCTATGAGTGGTTTCACACTTTTAAATGATTGAAAAGAACTCCAAAGGAGAATAATATTTTATGACAGGAAAGTTTTATAAAATTCAAATTTCCATGTCCATAAATCAGGTTTTATCAGAATATAGTCACACCCACGTATCTCACCCTGATGACATATGAGGCTGCCTTTGTGCTACAGTGGCAGAGGTGACTATTTGCCAACCCCTGACCAAGAGCCTTCCTGTTACTTACATGGTTAAACTGGGCAGGAGAGCAAGGATAGAGCACGAAACAGAAACACCTGTGTCTCAGGGATCTCCGGGCACAGTGCTGACCACTTCTGCTCACCTCAGTGTGAGAAGTGAGCTAGAGGTCATCCCTCTTTGCCAGGGGGGCAAAATATTCTACAGTTGGGCAGCCAGACACTCAGCTGCCATCGAGCTATGGGAGAAAAAGAGGAGAGCAAACTGGGTAGACAACCAGCAGTTTCTACCACAAACAGAACCTCCAGCATCAGAGCTGGGTTTTCATGAGATGGATGCACTTAGTCTTTCCTGGGTCCACATTCTCTTATTTGGAACAGAATGATCTTCCTTCTCTATCAGATGATGTTTGGAAACTGGCCTAAGGAGATCTCTAGGGCAATGTCAACTCTCTCAAAGTAGGTTTAAAAAGACAATTATAATTCAAATAATCCCCTACATGTAGATAGCTGCGTTTCTAAAGACATTTGCAGTCCCCATTTGCATATGGATTCCAAAATCACAGTAAGTAAAAGAGGAAACTGCTGAGCTGGGGTCTGGGTGGAGGGGAGAGATCTTCTCAGCTGCACAATAATGGGCACATCACATTACAGTGCCATCAGTGTGGCTTTGCCCCATTACATCTGAGCTGTAGCTATTTCTGTAGTTAGCAGGGAGGACACAAATAATGCATTTTAAACCTTTCAGGATTCAACAGAACAGTTCCTCTGAAGGAAAGAGGACTATATACTTTCAAATACCTGGCCCAGGTAGAGATGGACACAAAGTGAATTAGACTCAGGTTTCTAGCTGGTGAAAACAATGCAGAATATGTTTGGTATAATTGGCAACATTTATAGTAGCAGAAAGAATTAAACTTTTTTTTTGTACAGGGGATTGAACTTGGTACCTTGTGCTTGCGAGGCAGGCGGTGGAACCACTGAGCTCAATCCTCGACCCCAGAAAGAATTAAACTTTAAACACAGGACTGTATCTGGATTTTGAGGATAACTCTAAGAATGACTTTATGGGAAGTATCAGTAAGGATTACTATTTGTTAATCCAAGTTACATAAAATGATAAAAACTCTGAAGCATCTCTTAGAAAGGATCTGATACTTGTAAAAGTGTATTTTACTTTAATGAAACCTGATACAGTGAACTAGTCTGGAAAAACCCCATTTTTGTGAGTGTGAGTGTTTACATTGTAAAACTGAACTGATTGCTTTTTTAAAAAACACACCTACCTACCAGAGCCTGGGTTGCATGATTGTATAGGTGCAGACAGCTCATGTTTTTAAAGCCATTTCCAATGGCAAATCAATCTGCAATAAAGATATATTATGAAATCATGTCAGAGAAAATGCATATTTTTGTGAACAGGCCATGTCTGAAGATGCAAATGCTCTTTGGGATATATCTGTTCAGTGTGAGGCACCAGCTCTGAGAGCTGACTAACATAGACACGACTTCATTAGTACACGGAGAACTCACAGGAGTGCTTCCGGGTAGACAACACTTACAAATACCAGGTCCAGTGAAGAGTGCTGCCTCTGTGGGTTTTGCCCCTCTGGGTGCTGGGACACTGACTAATTGTTGGGTAGGAACTACCTGGTAGCCATCCTGAGAAGGTCTTTGACTTGGGATTTGGTGAGAATGACTTGGTCTTCATCCTGAAATTAGGATGCTGCAGTGTTCAGCACAGCATTATGTGAACAGAGCAGAGGTTTAGCTATAGGTGCACGCTCCACGGAATCCGTCCAGGCCATCCTATATGTGTCCATGCTGTTCTTATCCCTGGCACCCATGCTGGGATTTCCATTTAGTTTCTCCAGTCTGCTGAGTCTCTTCTTTTCCCTCTGCACATCCCAGGGCCTCAGTACCTGGCTTCTAAGGCAGGTTTGTTAGAACAGCTCTCTGATCTTCACACCAGTCTCATTTATTGATATCCTTGGCCTTGGGTGGTTTCATTTTCAGTGCTTCAAGTAACATCCTTGGGAGCTGTGGCCCCCGGCAAGACCTTAAAATGTGGCCCTTCACACAGAGCTGTGGACACCTCGATCCTTGGAGACATTGAGTGCACCCCGTTAAGCACCATCTCTCCCCAGGAGCAGCACAAGAGCACTGTCATAATTCAGGGATCCTCATGTTTCCCGGGTTTCATTAGCACCCTTAGCTCTCAGGGAGGTGGAGGGGCTTCATCTGTACTTTGCTTTGGGGGTTAGCACGCTGGGTCTGTGGTAGCCACCTGTTCTCAGTTACTCAGCCATTCAGCTGCCCAGAGTAGGTGTGAGTTGTTAAGAAAAAAGTGTCATGATAGGTATGTTTGGTCTACTCAAGTCAGGTTAGGCTGGAAATGTTGGATCAAGGGTTCCTGGTAAGATGGAGGTTTTAGCTTTTCAGAAGGACTGGGCCAGGGTCTCTTAGAAATTTCAATTTCTCCTCAATGAATCAAGGGATCTAAGTTTGTCATTATGTATGATTTTATTGAATTATCAAACAGATTCTTGTTCAGTGCTTATTATGTGTCACTACTGATCCAAATGTTAAATAAATGTTACTTCATTTTCTCCTCCTTGATAATCCCACCAAGTCATTGCTGGTATCAGTCTCCTTTACAGACACAGGAAGTGAGTTACAGAGAAGCTGCATAAATCGTCCAGATCACACGGCCAATCGAGTGCTATAGCTGGGGCTGGAGTCTCATTCCTCTGCTGCTTAGCCTCTGTTTGGGACGCCCTGGGCACATCGATCCCCTCTCCTGTCACTTATTCCTGTATCTGCAAAAGGGTAGAGCAGACTGGAGGTTGTTACATATCTGCTTTCTAAGTGTCTGACTTGTGCTGAGGAGTTTCACACATTTTCTCATTTCACCCTCACAACAACCCTGGAAGAAAGGCTCAGCCTCGTCTTTTATGGGAGAAAAGTCGGGGCTCAGAGAGGTAAAGTAACATGCTCAGGTTCTGAGAGATGGAAATGAGAGCCAGGAGGACGTGTGCATTTGCCTCGGGCTCTCGTGTGGGCAAGGATGAGGGACACCCAGGTGCAGGGGCAGACCGCACACTGATGGTGATGTGTTTTGCTTCACTGAAGGTGTCGTGAAGGCCACCAGCAAGCTGACCAGGCCTAGCAAACCCAAGAAGCCCACCATGGCATAGAACAGCTCCAAGGAGCCCCATCACACTGGACCGTGATGCTGGCCTGGGCTCTGTGGGGTTCATAAGCTGTGGGGGCCATCAGGCCACCCAGAGTGAGCACAAGGCCACCCGGGCCAGGGAACAGACACCGGTGATGGTGCCAGGGAGCCGGCCCCGGCCACCTCTGGATGCGAGTGTCTGGCCGTGTGGAGTGGAAGGCCACCACCACTACCACAGTCTTGGCCAGCAGGGTGCACACGCAGACTGTGGAGGTGAAGGCTGCCTGGTGCACAGTGCACGTGAGGGCACCCGGGGGGCCAATGAACAGGAAGGGGCAGAGGTCAAGTGCCAGGGGGGCCAGCACGAGGCAGCTGAGCCAGCGGTTGTTGGCATGACGATGGAGGCGTGGTAGTGCCGGGGGAAGACGCCTAAGGTGGCCAGGGCAGAGGGAGAGCAGGGCCGTGCAGACAGCCAGCTCTGTGCCCAGGGGCTCTTGCTAGGACAGGGAGTCAAGGGCTGGGGGATGCACTGGCTCTTCTGACATGCGGCACTGTCTGAAGGAGAAAGAGAAACCGGGTCAGACAGCAGAGCTGGGAAGCCCCTGGACGCTGTCCCACCGTGGAGCAGTTGTCCCATGCGTGGTGGCCTCTCTAGGAGGCTCGGTGTGTTTCGGCCTCACAGCCATGGGCCTTCTGGACTGCCTGATGTCCCTAGATTCGGGGATCAAGCACAGATGGCCGGAATCCTGGCTGCAGCTGCTTGTCTTGCTTCAGACTATGATGAAATAACATCGAGCAATCTACACATACTTTGACTCATATCCGGACTTTTTTCCTTGAAATGAACAACTACTGGGGCAGTATCATATTTATTTCCACAACTAATTAGACTGTGATTTGTACTTTGATAATTTAATTTGAGCCATGTGTATGGCTTCCTTTCTAAGTACCCAGACTCTTTAGAAATGAAACCACTCACACCTAAACAATTCCAATGTCAGATGTTATCAGATGCTTGCATTTCATAGTTATTTTCAGGATGGATTTTGTAGGTGGAGCCCTGAACCTGCCATATATTCCCATTTGACACCTTTCCTTCTTTTGGTTATATCTTTCTATTCCTAAATCTTTTGATTGTGTGTCCTCCTAGTCTCCACATCTACGGATTTCTTTTTTTTCTTTTTTTTGGTACTGGGGATCAAACTTGGGTCCTTGCACTTGCTCAGCAGGCGGTGAAACCACTGAGCTAAATCCCCCGCCCATCTACGGATTTCTTATTTATCATGTCCTTCATTCTCTCCTTGGGATCTGGTTGCTTCTTCACAGCTTTCTTCATTGGCGTCATTTCCTTTCGAAGGGTGAAGAATGTTCCCAAATCTCCCCCTTCTCTGGGAGGATTTTCAGTGTGAGAAAGGACTCTCCAAAGTTGTGGCTTCAGCAATGATTCTGATCCTCCTTCATTCACAATCCTTTTTCGTCTACCACTTGTCTGTTCATCTCTCCCAAGCCATATTGAAACACACGCTGCTTCTCTGTTGAATTAAGTCAGTGACTCCCCACTTCTCGTGAAATAGAGTCCCTGCCCCAAGAGTGGAATGAAGAGGCCTCTATGATCTGCCCGCCTGCCTCCTGCACACCTCCCACCAGTCTGCACTCAAGCTACACTCAGACCCTATTGGCTTCTTCCTCATGTGTGTTCCGACTTGGTCCTTGGCCTTAGGATCTATATAGTGATTCACTGCCTCAGAAACTCTATTCATAGTTTTTAGATCCTTATCATCTCTAGTGAAGAAGTCTCTCTCCATACCCTTCCCTAGAATTAAAGGTCCCACCCTATTCTCATGGCTCAATTCTTGAACTTTTATTAAAGCATATTGAGTCCAAAGACTGTGCCTTTATTTACTTATTTTTGTTTTGTCACCCTGGTGTCTAACACAGAGGTTGTATACAGTGGGTGCCACTTGATGTAGTTTGCTTTTTTTTGTATATCCTTTTGTTGGTACATTTTTGGTATACAATGTAATACCATTCGTCATTGGAGATATGCACCTTTACATAATCTCTCTTGGTTATTTTTCCCCCTTCCCCTGCCCTCCCTTCAACCCCTCCATGCCTCCCTATTTAACAAAGACTTTGTTTCCAGTTTTCCATTTTCTCATATTAATTCCATTCCCTTCTTTCCTTCCCCCTACCCCTCCCACTTCCCCTTCCCCTTTGCCCCTTTTCTTCCTATTCACATTATCTATTATATCTTTTAGTCCTTAATTACACTTTCAGTTTCTCACAGTAGAGAAACTATTTGGTATATACACGTGTCCTATTTATTTCATGTAAGAGTGTGGCCTCAATGTGCATCCATTTAGCTATCAGTGTCTCTAATTTCTCAGTTATGTCTGAGTAGTACTCCATTTTATAAAAAAACCACATTTTCTTGATCCAGTCTCCAGTTGATGGGCACTTGGGCTGTTTCCAAGCTTCAGCTATTACAAACTGTGCCACTATAAACATGAGAGCACATATATCACTGTGGTATGATTCTTTTAATTCTTTGGGGAAGATCCCCAGCAGGGGAAGAGCTGGGTCAAATGGGACTTCCAGCCCTAGTTCTTTGAGGTATCTCCACACTGATTTCCACAGTGGTTCCACCAATCCACTTGATGTATTTTGTATGAATGATATCTTAGTAAAAACAGATTAAGACATTAGTTGGATTACATTTTTGGAAAGCCTACCATGTGCCAGATGTCAAGCTAGGTAGAGGATTTGGACTAACCTAACACTAATGAAAGAAAGAATGAATGTAACAGCCTTTAGTGTAGCATCAGGGAAGGGTACATTAATATCATCTTTTTAGACTCCTCTTCTTTGGACTGTTTACCAGTAAGGGACCCTTCCCTGGATGTGAGTGTGATCTTTCATAGAAAGCCAACCTTGGCTGCTGGCCGGCCACCCTCTGGCCAAGGACCAGCCTCCCCCTTACCTGGTCCCAAGGCAATTTCTTCTCTGGGGTGGGGCAGGCAGTCATAGCAGCATTTTGGCTTCCATTTAGGGCTGACTTCCTCGTTCCCACAGGACATTTTTCAGTGCAGATTGAGGAAGGGACCTGCGCAGGAGAGGAGAGACAGGGCTGGGAGGCTGCGGGGAAGCTGAGCAGCATCCGTGGTCAGGCTTTGGAGGAAATAGGTTTATCACTCTCCTGACAGTTTTATCATTCACAGGAGTCCTTACTTTTTTTCTTCTTTTCTCCCAATTCTTTGTTTTAAAGTAAACTCTTCTTTACCTTCCCTCCCTCCTTCTCCCTTTCTCACCCCTCCCTTCCCCCTTTCGTTTTTTCTTCCATTTTTGTTTGTTCTCTTTCCTTTTCCTCCTCCTTCTGTGTCTTACTCAAATAATTAACAATGCATCTCACATTTGCTAGATCGTGTTAAGGAAACAGAAATAGGTCAGAATGAGCTCTTGATGATTTCCTAGCCTATTGGGGGAAATCGAGAAATCTCGAGCTGGAGATGTTAGATTTGGTTTAGAATTCTAGGTCTGCCTTTATGGGCCGGGTGACCTTGGATTTTGCTGCTTTCAGCTTCAGTTTTCTCTTCAATACGATGGGGGCAGGAGTCGCATCTGTTTTGAAGGTGGTGAGAGGCTTCAGATGACACAGGTGAGGCCACACCCCAGTGGCCAGAACCCCTCAAGGCCACAACCCATGGATGTGAGGTGGGATAATACTACCTGGGGAGTCTGACCTTCACTCTGGGCTCCGTGAATCCATTTATAGTTTTTTCAAGATGCTCATTTCCCAAGCACAAGCAGAATTGAGCCAACCACAGTGAATCAGAACCAGAGTGCACACATTAGCTGAGCCCAGCACCACAGCGAGATTTCGGGGCTTCAGCACCACTGACACTGAACTGGAGCATCCCTGACGACAGAGGCTGATTGGCGCATGGTAGGTGTTTAGCAGCACCCCCGGGGTCTATTCCCCGGAGACTGATACCACTCCCCCAAGTCGTGACAACCAGACTGTCATTGTCCCTCTAGAGGCAAAGCCACCCTCAGCTGAGAACAGTTGAGATTTGCATCCTGGTTGCAGAGTGAATTTTCTTGCAGAAGGATCCAGAAAGGGTTCTGTGGTGTGGGGAATGAGAAGTGGCTGAGGAGAGACATGCCCAGGCTACAGGGCACCCGATGCCGTCCTGAGTGAGGACCTCAGTTCCCCAGGGCCGCTCCTCGTCGGTAGAGGAAGGGTGCTGAGGACTGCTCAGAATGCTGCTGCCTTGCTCACCTCGACCTTGTTTCCTCCTCCCAAGGTGGAGACGTTTGGACACCGAGTGTGATAGATGTGGGGGTAGAGAAAGACAGTCAGACTGCAGTGAGACCAGAGGAAAATAGTGCGAAATCACCGAGGACAGGAATAGAAAAATCCCATACTAGATATAGTGACCATTCACTTTTATTCCAGATGTATGAGAAAGATGCTACAGTTGCTCAAAGAGGTAGCGTTTACCCTGCCTGGATGAGTTGGAGAACAAGGCAGAGGCATGACCTGACCGCCGAGACAGAGCTGCCAGGTAGAATTCCCCCACCTTGTGATGTTAGGATCTAGGGGGTCCTGGAAAGGACTAGTGAGATTTCCTGGGTTATTTCCCATTGTCTAATGCAAGCTCAGCTCCACTTGTCTATTTTTTGACCCGGGGCTGAAAGATAAAATGATGGCAACTCCAGGCGGACACACCGACTGCCTCCGGGCGAGCCTGAGTACCCGGTGCCCCACCGCTTACCTCCCCTTTGCTCACCATCGCTGCCTTTAGCCAGCTTCTGCATTTGGGGAGCCAGGGAGTGGGGTGGGGAAGGTCCCCTCCTCAGAGCCTCAGCGCTCTGCGGGCCCACAGCCCGGCCTCCGACCACGCCGGCTCCACACTGCAAACGCCAGGGTGCACTTGGGGGTGCGAGGGGCTCAGCTCTCCCCTGTGCGCCTCCCCCGCCCAGGTGACGCTCTGTCACCGATCACCAGCTCCTTCCCAGAGGGCGCCCTCGAGTCAAAATGTCCCCGCCCTCTGTCCTCTGTGCTGGGAGGACACTGATGTCCTTGATGTCAAAGGTTGTGGACACTGCCCGTCTGTGAGCTCTTAAGAAAACCTCTTCCTGGGTCTGCTGGAGAAGCGGACGTTTTGGGTGTAGTGCAGCAGCTGACAGAGGGCCAGGAGGAGGGGGCAGACAGAGGGGAGGAGCAGAGCGGTGAGGGGGCGCCCTCCTGCTGCTGGGTGGCTCTGCTCTCTGTTTGTGGGGCTCGGGGCGCGCCTGTGTGCAGTCAGGACAGCAGCGCTCTGCTGAGCGCGTGTTCCAAGTGTGTGTTAGTCAGAGTGGGCCAGACGAGGGAGGCTCCAGGCAGGACATCGGGACGCAGCAGCTCCTGTCTGAAACAGTCACAGGCGGGCTGCTCAGTGCAGGGGAGCCTGTCGAATTTTCCACCATCCACTCGTGAAAACTGTGCTGCATGTTTCTTTGTGCCTGCTATGACCAGCACCTTGAACATAGAAACGCAATCCTGCCCCCGAAGCACAAGGCAGTGTGACTGCTACACAACGCTTTTGATCAATGGCACATGTGGTCTGAGGAGAGGGTTTTTAAGTATCCCAGATCACATAACTCGGGAAACTTCAGACTTGTGACTATCAGTGGACTGTCAGCATTCTCCTTGGAGAACAGTTTAAATAGTGGAAAAATTTGTTTTAAGTCAACATTTTCTCGTTCGCCATCTCTCAATCCCCAGACTTGGGGTACAAAGCACAGCATGGTGGCCATAGTTAACAGTGCTCAATTATTTACTTGAAATCTCACAAGAGAGCAGATTTTAAGTGTTTCAAACGGACACTCCCCACAGATCACCAACTCTGGGTGGCAACAGATGTGACTGTTTAGTTGTTGCAATCATCATAATGTATATTTACATCAAATCCTCATGCCATAGCCTTGATCTGCTTAATATCTGCTTAGGAAATTTACTTGCATAAGTCTAGGGGCAATAGTGCAAAAAGAACAGGCAAAGAGCCCCCAGGCAGCCCTGCAGCCCCTTCAGGGTAGGTTCTGCTGGATCTTCAAACCCCTTTGCTGAAGGCGGGATGGACTTTGGTTCTGTGATTCTCTCTTCTCACCAGACCGGGCAGTCTGTAGCAGCGCTTCCCTCGCCTTCCCAAACTTCTTCTCCTGTCTGTGCCCAGGCTTTGAAGAGTCTGGATCCCATTTCCACTTGGCTCATGCCCCGTGCTCCAACACACTTCCTGTTTATGATGATCCATCCCCCCTTGCAACTAGAGTGTGAACACCCAAGGCTAAGTACACATGCCTCACATCTCTTGTCCCCTGTTACTCAAGGAACCTGGACACCGTTTAGTAAATTCTTGTGGGATAAAAATGTATTTGTTGAATTAGGCCAGGAGAAAAGGATGAAAAGGAATCTAGCAAATCACTTGTTTGGGAGAACAACTGGATCTAGATCCTGAAGGATTTCTGGAAATCTTCAGCACAGAGAGGTAGTGTGGAGCCCAGAGTCTGGAACCCAGTGTGGTTCCTGACTCCACCTTGACTATCAGTGGGACTATCAATGTCCTGTTTAGCCTTTGATTTTCTTGTGTATGAGAGCGTCGTCATGAGAATTAAATGTTGATAGATACAAAGATCTTGAATGCTATTTGACATAGACACTCAGGTGCTGACTGTTACTGTTTTATAGGCTTTGAGAGCCCGTACTACATAAACAGTGATGAAATTAGCAAAGGCCACATAGGAAGGCTGTGTCGTGTGAAGACTTTGCAGTGGTTGGAATGGATTTTCCCTCCAGATTTCATGCTGAAACTTCATTCACACTGTGGGGTGCTATTAAACAGTGGGACCCTTGGGAAAGTGATCAAGCTGGGGGACTCTGGCCTCATGGAAGACGCACCTCATAAGGGGCTGGAGGAAGCACCTTCCCCCAGCCATGCACCAGATGCTGAATGCTGGGACATTGATCTTGAACTCCCTTGCTTCCTGAACTGTGCAAAGTAAATTTTTATTACTTATAAATTACACAGACTTTATGACTTTATCATACTAGCGCAAATGGACTAAGACAAACTTAAAATTTGGAAGTCTTTCTCTCTACTTTGCCTGTACTCCTTGGTGAACGTGGTTATTTGCAGTGATGAATTGCTTCATGTTAACAAGTGGGTCTCTGGATAAAGAAGCCAGAGTTTTCACTGCTTGCTAAATTTCATAATCCAAAAACTCCCAACAAAGCCAGCTTCAAGGTACCTTTGGTTTAACAATCAATTTACATAATTCCTGAAAAGCCGACCACGAACTCGTGTCTCGGGGCCCATTCTGTGCTGTCCATCTAGACCACTGGTATCCGTAGTGAGATGTCTTGGGAATGTCATAAAGAGGCAGCTCTCACCATCTCCCTCCCTCTGCCCGGCCTTCCAGTCCACAGGTTGGCAAACGACTTCCTACAGCCACGCCTCCCTATCACCTGTTTTTGTGTGGCTTGTGAGTTAATAACAGCTTTTACCTTTTCCAATAGTTCAGAAAACTAAAAGAGATAAGGTGCTATCACATATGGATACCATAAAATCCAAACTGCTTTACCCATAAGTGAAGCTTTACTAGAACACAGCCATATTTATTAGCTCATGATTTACCCATAGCTGCTTTTATGTTACACAGCAGAAGTGACCACTGGTGACATTGTATTATTTGAAAATCCTAAAATTAAATTCCATTCTTTAGTAAGAAGGTTTCTGTGACCTTTGATCTAATCTATTGTTTGCTACTTGAAAAAAATACTTGTTTTCACAGAAAATATCACATTGAGTTCCAGTACATTCAGCAGAGAGTGCAGAGCAAGTCTGGCTGGTGGATGCAACGCTTGGGTCCAGAACCCCACCCCTAGCCTGCAAGGGCCCTGAAGAGCTTTGCTGGAAGCTGAGTTCCCTACACTCCCTCTACAGGACCCCGAGGCTCCACAGATCAAACCGAGAGTTTCTGGTCCATACTGCCCCTCTGAGAGCCTCCACGGTTACACAGGGAAGCCCTGCCCACTGCTTTTGTGTCCAGAGAGGCACAGAGACTGGTTCTAGGGTGAACGTGAGGTTGGTGACACTGAGGACTCAGGCCCAGCTCTTCTGGCTGAAGACCCCGTGCTCCTCTGGGGCTGCTGTGGGCCGAGGCCTGTGCCTTCCAAACCGGTCTCCTGTCTCTCTGAGAAGGTTCTGGTGCTACCTTGGAAGCTCGGGAGGGCAGAGTGACCTCCTGTCCCCTTGGCTGGTCAGCAGGTGAAGAGTAGGCGGTAGCCAGGATTGCATGGTCTACACTGCAGATTTACATTTCCTCAGCTGTTTGGCTGATTCCCTCCAACTCTGGAGCTCACGGTGTCTTCTCTGCACATCAGCTGTGCCATGTAGTGTCCTGGCCATCGAGACCACTGGGGCCTCCCCAGGCTCTGCCTCCCGCCTCTGTGCCCTCCTTGCTTCGGGGAGTGAGGACCCCTTCAGTTCTCACAGCGCCACCATCAGGGTCATGGCACCGCAGTAACCCTAACACTCTCAGAGGCTAAAGAAGAAGGGTCACAAATTTGAGCCCAGCCTGGGCAATTTAGTAAGACCCTGATTCGAAGTTTAAATAGCTGGGAAAATAGCTCAGTGCAAAGGCCTTGAGATCAATACCCACAACCCCAAAAAACAAAAAGAGGACATCAACATAAAAATTTTATATGAAAACAAAGCCTTCTTCAAAGTAGCAACTAGTGGACTAGATCACAGCAGTGCTCTTTAGTAATGAGTCAGATAATAAGGATTTTAGGATGTTCAAACAATAAAGTCTAGACCCAATGCTCACCCCTCCTGTGTAGGAAGAACACAACCATCAGTAAACTGAGAGCTAATGAACATGGCTGTGTTCCAATAAAACTTTTTTATGGACACTACAATTTGAATCTCATTTTTCCCTGTGTGATAATAGATTATTCTTCCTTCAGTGTTTTGAGTAGAAAGGTAGAAGCCATTGTAGACTCACCAGCCACATAATAACAGGTGGCAGACCGGGTTTGGCTTCAGGTGGTGGTTTGAAGTCTGTGATCTGGAAAGTTCCACAGAGGAAGGGAGAAAGTGACAGCTGCCTGTCCATGACCCTTGTAGGACTCTCAGGACAGATATGAAGGGTCTAGCTGGAGCAGCCAGACCTGCCTCCTACTGACAATGACAGTCTGCTGCCAATGTTTCGGGAGTTATGCAAGTTGTTTTTAAGCCATTTGTTGGTTGAAATTGGCCATCGTGGAGGTATTTATTCAATAGAAAACCACAAATCTCAGCTTCTTTTCCTTCAGCCAGTTATTAAGCACTAAGCAGTCAACACTGCAAATAGCCACACAGCATTACAGAAAAAAAATGAAAATCCTTCTAATACTAAGGAAGGTCCAGGCTGGGGGTAGAGCTCCATGGTATGGTGCTTGAGTGGTCCAGTCCTTAAATTAATTAAAGAAGGTTGTATTCGTCCCTTTGTGCTGCTATCATAACATGAGACTGGATAATTTATACTTAGCAGAAATTTATTTCTCCTGGTTCAGGAAGCAAGGAGGTTTAAGATCAAGACAACAGCGTTCAGTGTCTGCTGGGGCCTTCTGCTCCTCAGGACTGAAGGCGGAAGGCAGGCAGCCTAATTGGCTCCTCCAGCCTTTCCGCGGGGCAGGAAGAACCCATTCACAACAACAGGGTCCTCCTGGCTTAATCTCTTTTCAAAAGGCCCCCCTCTTAACACCACCCCATGGAGAGACTAGTCAGCATGAAAATTGGAGGGACACATATTCAAAGCATAGCAAAGGGCCCGGGATTTAGCTGCATTGCGCTGCTCATGCCTCGAAAGTGCAAGGTCCTGAGTTCAATCCCCAGTACAAAACAAAGCATAGCAAAAAGTCTTCAAACTAGGCGTGGGCTCTTTATGATGGCTTTAAGAAGTTCCATCTGTATTTATGGGGTGTGCGTACTTCAAGGTTGTAAGAATAAAAAGAGGTAATACACATCAAGTGTCTATGCCAGAGGAAATTCTAAGCCCCTTATATGTATTAATCTTTGAGGTTGGACTCTGCTGTACATAAAAGAAACTCAGGAGGAAGAACAAGATACACAAGGTCTCCCTGCTGGTTCAAGGTGGAGGCAGGGTCACACCTGGCTCCAGAGTCTGGCTCCACACACCCTCTCTATCTTGAAGAGTTCCAGAAATCCTTCAGGATCTAGATACAGGCCTGCCCCTAACCGAGCGATTTGCTCAGCTGTGTCCTACAGCCTTCCTGGACTCCCATATCCTCGTTCAACAAGTAGGTCTTCATGCCATTAGTATTTACTGAGCAATGTCCGTGGACCTGCAGACAGAAAATGTGCAGTGTGTGCTTGCCCTCAGGGTGCTCGCCCTCTACTTGAAAAGAGCAATAAACAATCAAGCATACCAGTCCAGTACTAGAGGAAAGGGCAGGATGAGAGAGGGGAATCGTCCAGCTCTTCTAGGAGGATCAGAGGTTGGTAAGGCAAGTGGTGCAGTACTACTGATACTATATACTTTGTATATACTTTGGTGAATGTTAGGGTGATCTGATACATGTGTCCAATGCCTAGTGATTACCACATTCAAACTATCTCATCCATCACCATCCATAGTCACTTTCGCATGTTGGGTGGCTGATTTGAATCTGTTCCCTTGGAATTTCAAGTAAACAATAGAGGACTATTAATTCTAGTAGCCTTCATGCTGGGCATTAGAGCCAATGGGGAGATACTGACTAAAAATTCCTTCTAGTACTATTTAAATTGATCCCCGCCCAGCACAAGGAAGGAAGTTCCCTGCCTCCATCCCAGGCTTCTAGGGCAGTGAAGCTCAGCCGGTCCCAGCACCCGGAAGGAAGCTCCCCCGCTGCCATCCCAAGCTCCTAGGGCAGAGAAGGTGAGCCGCATGGGCACCAGAAGCAACCCACCCCGCCCCGTGGAAATGAGAAAACACATAAACAAGCCTCAAAAACAGACTTCCAGATCACCTACAGCAACCCCGAAGGGAAACAAGATGGAACACTCTGATACTCAACCACCTGCCACTTGGACTCTCTGAACTGGCAACAAAAGAGGATCTGGGAAAAATGAAATCAGAAA